>PUQB01000047.1:427584-694294 GCA_003024785.1 Selaginella tamariscina | reverse complement strand
AGAAAGAGAGAGAGTCTGTGAATATATAAGCATATATATAAACTAGTGTTGTATGTATGTATATATGTATATAGGTATATATATATGTGTATATGTATATTGTGTGTATGCGTGTGTGAGCGAAACAAATAAAATCATACAGATAAACAAACACACACACACACACACATATACATACACAGGAGTGTGCGTGTGTGTGCGAGAGATAAAACTAATAAATAAATAAAATTATACAGATAAACACACACATATATATATGTGTGTATATAGATATATAACCCATATGAATATATAAGCATATATATAAACTAGTGTTGTATACTATTTGTTAATATGCATTGATTATATATATATATATATGTGTGTGTGTGTGTGTGTGTGTGTGTGTGTGTGTGTGTGTGTGTGTGTGTGAAAGCAGTGTGCGTGTGTGTGGGAGAGATAGATCAATAAAAAAAATTTACAGATACTGGTACACATAATATATGTATGTATATATGTATATAGGTATATATATATATGTGTATATGTATATCGTGTGTATGCGTGTGTGAGCGAAACAAATAAAATCATACAGATAAACAAACACACACCCACACACACATATACATACACAGGAGTGTGCGTGTGTGTGCGAGAGATAAAACTAATAAATAAATTTATACGCACACTCCTATACATATATATACATACACACACACACACACAGATCTCACCTGTGTGCACAGCCGCCGCCGCCGATTTCACAGCCGCCGCCTCTTGAAACCCTAAGAATATACCTAAACCCTAAAGGAATTAAATATATATATTAACCCTAATAGAATATTCCTTCTGAGAATATACTTAAACCCTAAAAAGAATAAAATATAGATTCGCCCTAAACGAATATTCTTTCATTATATTATTAGCGCGTGCGTGTGCGTGGGTGTATCACATACACCCAAAAATATAAATCATGCAGGGATTTAACATGTGTGTGTCCATGAGAGTGTTAAAGTTTCATGTGTATCAATACATACATACACATTGCATATATTAATACACATAATATATACATACACACGTGTATACACACAGACATACATACATATTACATGGGTTTAGGGTTTAGGGTTTAGGGTTTTGGATTTAGGATGGATCATGCATGGTGTGTATGTATGAGAGAAGAGAGAGTGTTGAAAAATTATTTTTGTACACATTGCATATATTAGTACACATATATACTTACACATATTATACACAGATATACATACATAGTATATGAGAGAAGAGAGACAGTACATATTATGGATCATGCATGGTGTGTATTATACACACAGACATACATACATATTAGTACATAATATTAGAGAGACCGAGTACATATTATAGATCATGCATGGTGTGTATGTTTGAGAGAAGAGACAGTACATATTAACATGGATCATGCATGGTTGTGTATGTATGAGAGAAGACAGAAAGTACACATATATACATACAGAGTACACATATATACATGCACACGTGTATACACACAGACATACATACATATTACATGAGTAAATTCATTGTGTTACATATTAGGGTTTAGGGTTTAGGGTTTAGGATGGATCATGCATGGTGTGAAGAGAGAGTGTTGAAAAATTATTTTTGTACACACATGTATACACAGGGTTTAGGGTTTAGGGTTTAGGGTTTGCTCCCAACAAGCTTAATATAAATATTACACATGTAAATTCAATGTGTTACATACACACAGATTGAGTACATATATCATACATGCGTTGAACATGATGTTTTCAATAAAGAAGCAACATATTTCTTCAGTTTGGTTTAGGGTTGTGCATGTGTGTGCATATGTGTTTTTGTAAGTTCTTGTAATGCGTGTGTAAATTTATGATTGTGTTTATATATGTGTGCAAAAAAACATCGAATAATTAAGAAAATAATATTAATAAACACACTATGAACATATTTTAAATTATACATAATAATATATGATTTTATCTAATATATAGCCATATATAGTTTTAATAATATATATTAATTTAATATTGATAAAAAGGTTTAACATTGAAATATTCTTGAAATAATAAGAAATTAATTGAGAAAATCCCATTAATATATACAAATGTAAATTAAGTACTCAAATAATTAACTAAATTAATTATCATAATCATGTTTAATATTGGAATATTCTTGGAATAATAAGAAATAATAAAGAATATCCCAATAATATAAAGAAGATTAATTACTCAAGTAATTAAGGAAATGATATTAATATATATATTATTAAAACTATATATGACTATATATTAGATAAAATGATGTATTATTATGTATAATTTAAAATATGTTCATAGTGTGTATTAATTTAATATTGATAATAAGGTTTAACACATGAATATTCTTGAAATAATAACAAATTAATTGAGAAAATCCCATTAATATATACAAATGTAGAATAATTACTGCAATAATTAAGAACAAGACTAATTTAATTATGATAATCAGGTTTAATATTAGAATATTCTTCAAATATTAATAAAATATTAAAGAATATCCCATTGATACTAGGAAATGAAAACTAAATACTCGAGTAATTAAGAAAATAATAATAATAAACAGACTATGAATATATTTTAAATGATACATAATAATATATCAATTTATTTATTGTATAAGTATATATTTATATATATATATATATAATATAATATACTTGAATACTAAGAATGTAGAATATAGTCTAAAATTTCGTAATATTAAACAGCTTGAATCACTTGAATAACATTAAATGCAATTTTAAAATACTCATTGGAACTGGAGAGTATATATGTCAGAGTGTCGGATATTTGTGTCAACTCATCTTAAATTTTATTTTCTGTTCTTTTTTAAAAATTTGAATTTCTGACATATGTATTGTCGGTCTGACATGTAAATTTGAAAATGCATTTAATTTCCCACTCAAATTCAGATCTGGTTCTTTCTCCGGCAAGGGTTTCTTCATTTCTGTATTTTTCACTCTTTAGATCTTCTTTTTTCTTCATAGTGATCATCTCAGGAGCGAGATTAAATTGGGTGCTATTCTTTATAGGAAAGCACGGCGCCTTCAGTGCTGTTTACAAGTAAGTATTATAAACAAATTTAAAAATACTTATAAAGATTCACTCTCTTACATTCTCTCTTAAAATTACAATTTAGGGGTTTAGGAATGCATTAGGATTATAATATATTCCGTTAGGGATTTATCCCGTTTAAATATCCTTTTAACTTAATATTCTAGGTTAACCGGGGCGGCGGGATTAATCCGGCCATTTCTTTTTCGCCTCTTCGAAGAGGTGGCGGGATTAATCCCGCCACCATCTCTCGGGCAATGCTTCTCCGCCACTGAAAAAGAGTGGCGGGATTAATCCCGCCGATAACCTTCTCAACTGATGAAGAGTTACCAGAATTTATTAGAAAGAGTTGTCGGCGGGATTAATCCCGCCAACCATTTTAGGAGGCAGGGAAGGGGTGGCGGGATTAATCTCGCCACCACATCCCTGTTTTAAGGATTTGGGGACAGGATTTATCCCGAGATCTCTTTGAAATCATAGTTTTAGAGAGTTATGTGCGGGTTTAATCCCGCCACCCATTCCCCGTCGTAAGAATTGTGGGCGGGATTAATCCCGCCTTGGACTCCCTCCGACAAGGAAGAGCCGGCGGGATTAATCCCGCCGTCCCCCCGGGGGAGCGGCGGGATTAATCCCGCCGACTCTTCCGTCGGAGGAGTCCGGCGGGATTAATCCCGCCGACTCTCTCCGGGAGGTGAGTCGGCGGGATTAATCCCGCCGGACTCCCTTCCTCGTCGAGAGAGTCGGCGGGATTAATCCCGCCGGACTCCCCCGAGGAGGAAGAGGCGGCGGGATTAATCCCGCCGGCTCTTCCTTGTCGGAGGGAGTCCAAGGCGGGATTAATCCCGCCGACTCTCTCCGAAGGGGTTGAGTCGGCGGCGGATTAATCCCGCCGACCGTTCCTCGTCGGAGAGAGTCGGCGGGATTAATCCCGCCGGACTCCCCCGAGGAGGAAGAGGCGGCGGGATTAATCCCGCCGGCTCTTCCTTGTCGGAGGGAGTCCAAGGCGGGATTAATCCGCCGACTCTCTCCGAAGGGGTTGAGTCGGCGGCGGGATTAATCCCGCCGACCGTTCCTCGTCGGAGGGATTCGTGGGCGGGATAATCCCGCCCATCAGTTGTATTAATCAAACATGAGATATTATCTCTAAACATAATTATGTTATTATGCATATGCATATTATTAGAAACCGTAATTCAGATTTCTTACAAATATTGCATAAACAATATCATAAATAATACATTATTTATGTGCAGGACAATATGTTTAAATACTGGAGATAAAGTATGTCTTCTTCGGAACAACGAGATAGTTGGCACTGGAACTGTGGAAGTTCGAGATAATAATGCATCATGTCACAATATTGCCCAAGGATCTTGTGTGTACGTATGGGTGAACACCATTTACAAGCATGTTGAGGTTCTGGGAATGGAATTTGAGGAGGGTTCTCCTGTATTGTGGAATTTGGATGAAGTCAAGGCTAACACAGAATATGCAGAGTCACAAAAAATAGCACGAGTTTTACCAGATGATGGCTTGCCTGCTGTGATGGATGAGGTGATTCTCTTTCTTCGTGAGATTGAAGTCGGAAGAGGCATCATCACAGCTATAAATCCAATGGAAGCAGTGTCAAAAGAGAAACTAGGGTCCGACTTCGTGGGTGTAGTTGTGACAAGAGGTTTCACTAATGGCACATTGTATCCTGGATCCCTCGTGAGGTGGCGAACATCTGAATTAAGACGGCAAGATGGTTCAACATATTCTGGGTTGGATTTCAATAATAATAACCCGGAAGAACAACTCATATTTGAAGAGGTTCCTTGCATTGGTCCTATTGTAAGAAAAAGGCGATTCATGGGTTGTAGATCTTCCCCTGCAAGTTTCAGCAAGAGGGTAAAGATGGATCCTACATCTTCCGAAAGTGTTACGAGCATTTCCACGATTGACTGTGTTGCAGAAGAAGTGTTGTCAGATGGCAGACCGGAATGAAATTACCCAATGTAGACATGTCTTTCGTATGCTCACCCTAAAGCAAAGGCATGAGTTTGTATATGCTGCACTAACTGGGTGTATTGATGGAATGGCCTCGGACACAGGTTATCAGAGTACATCCATGGTATAAGGTGGCCATCTGCTTCAAAGCTTGGTACAGTATATACGGGATCCCAAAGACCACGTTCTACCGTCGGAGGGATGAGTGGCTAGATGGAGCGCGAACCTCAATTCATGGGAACACTCGCTTGGTCAAAACCCGCTCTCACATCATGGCAGCCATAGAGATACTCAAGGCTTTTGTGGAAGCAAATACAGACAGGATGCCTCACAAATGCCGAACCACAAATGCAGGGGTCAGGAAAATCTCAAGGTTTTACCTTCAATCTACACTCAATTGAAACTGTGTGAACATGTGAACAAGTGCCTCAGTTTGATGGGGCTCCAAGCAATCTGCACTGGTACCTTCAACAACATATGGAATACTCATTTTAAGGATGTGGAGATTGCAAAACACTCTAGCTTTTTTAAGTGTGACACTTGTACATCATTGAAGGCTGCAGAGGCTTGTGCAAAAACCTTGGTAGAGATCACTACCATTCAAAGGAAGATGGAGGCCCACATGATTGCACAACAAACTTGCCGGTCTCAGTACTATGCACACCGCATGCTTTCTGTGTCACGCCCATCAGAGTACCTGTGCTTGATCCATGACAAGATGGATCATTCAAAGACCAGCATTCCAAAGCTCTTTGCAACACCAAAGTGCCTTGGAAATGTCATGAAACTTCCGATTTCATTGACAGGTGTGCTAACACATGGACACGGTTGTGAGTCATATGGACACTTTTCACTTCCACATTGGTCTAGCGACTCCAATTTCACTATTGGGTCGTTAGCCATGTGTTTCAGAAACCTTGAAGCCCACTCACAGACAAGTCCTATCAGTGATCTCAAAGTGAAGAAACAACACCTTCAACCTTTACATAATGCTCTCATGAACACGTCTGCACTTGAGGCTACTTGGGAATATGAGAGGCATTGTCAGCAACCTGCACAAAAAACAGATGGCCCTGTTGAGAGTTCAGGTTCAGTGGAGGGATCTAGCTCAAATAGTGTACATGTGTCCTCAACATCAAATAAGCTTCCTCGTCATTTGCTTTTACAGATGGATAATTGTGCAGGCGAGAACAAAAATAGGTAAATCATTTTACTTAAGGGTTTCTCAAGCTCATACTTACTTTTATTTTCTAGATATGTGCTAGCATACTTGTCAATGCTTGTTGCCAAAGGTGTGTTTGAAACAATCACGCTCAGTTTCCTTATGGTTGGTCACACTCATGAAGATATTGATGCGTTCTTCAGCAAGGTCTCCAACTCTACAAAAAGGACAAGTGCACTTACCTTACCGCATATGATGAATCTTTTTGAAAATTGCATCTCCAAAAAAAGTTGTGCTTTGCTTGTGACTGAGGTGCCAGACTTCAAAAAATTTCTCAAGGAGTATATAAAAGAAGGGAGTGATTCTTTAGTTGGTCACCTTGTGCCGCTACAATTCTTTTTCTCCATACGAGATGGTATACCTATTATGCAGTACAAGTTACGGCCATCAGAGCAGGAGTGGTTACCGAAAGAGGGCTTAATGCTCTTCAAAAGTGGAGAGGATGGAAAGCCACTTCTCCCAGAAGGACAACCAGACCCTATTCCATTGAGTGCCCAGCTCAAGGAACAAGAGGTTATTATTGATGGCATCAAAAAATATGTGGCATGGGTTCAAAAATCGATGCCAAAGAATTCTGATAAGGCAACTGGTTACTCAGAACTATATAAGCATGTGGTCAACTATTGGGAGACTGTTGTTCGAGAGTTGGAAGGGCCTACTGTCACAAGTACAGAATTGCAACACCCTTTCTGGCCTAAAACAAGGTGGCGAGAGGAGATTGAAATGACATCACTGAGCATAGACGACATAGAAGCCAGTAGTGATGTGGAAGTGCAAACCCCACACTTTGTTGGACAAAGGAACCAAAAACCTAAAGCATACTTTGATTGCTGCAAGGATCTTCAAAAACTAATGATGGTTCTCATTACTCCAGATGCGTCATATAATCAGCCTATTTGGATGGGTCAAATTATCGACACACCTGAAGTAATCACAAAAAATAGTATTGTTAAGGTTGCATGGTTCAAACCACAAAAAAGGCGACACGAGAAGGAGAGCGAAAGATATAATGGATGCCTAGAGAAAACATGGTCTCCCAATCAAAAAGACCCAGCATGTTTTATAAATGTTAAATCCATTCGATATGGGTGGATGTCAAGAAGCGTTGATAAAGTCACGATTAACAAAACTGCAAGGGAATGTATGTTTTCTGAAGCTTAAAGCAATTACAAAATTATAAAATATCATATATTTAATATTCATAATTATTATAAACTCTTTAATAATAGTACCAAATTGTATACTTAACTATATAAATTTAAAAAATGATATGGAAGATTGACTATATTATTATAGGATTTTATATATATATTATTACTACTACAAATTTTTAATTAATAATGTTATATTTAAATATTAATATTTTAATAACAACATCAATATTTATATAATGTACCTCTTATGCTCTTCCTTAATTGTTATATTAGGCATATTATATAATTTAATACATTCTACTTTTATAATGTTATTAATTTTTGTTCAATGAATGCTATAATTTATTAAAGGGTAGAATACAAAATAGAATATTCTAAAGAATATTCTCTTTTCAAACATATATTCTAAAGAATATTCCTTTAATATTAGAAAATGCTAATTAAATAGCTAAAATTGCTAATTATTAGGAAATGGGACTATAGCCATGCCCATTTAGTTACAACTTGCATTAAAGTTCTTTGCTCTAATTTTGATCCTCTTGAGTTGGTTGCAGCCCGTCAAGTATACATTGCTTGAGTCACAAGATAACTTCATTGATAATTCCATCAAGTTTGGGCAATTTATTTTGACATGTACGTGCAAATAACCCCCATTGATATGCATTTCAAACTCTTCTTGTTGAACTCGAGGCTTGAGTCAGTTGGTGATGCATAGGTCATATCATAAACCTTGAATGACTCGAGAAAGGGGAATTGTTTACTAGGGTTTGGAGCCGAATGCAGTTACACTTATACATTGGCAATACAAACTCTTGCAATGTCCTTGTAAATTGACCAAGGCATTTGAAAATGGTGTAACTGGACGGGATGCCACCGCATGTGAAATCGACGGTAACTCGTTTCAACCCCCGTCTAGACAAAAGAGCCTTTGTACATATCTTATTTGCAAGCCGCTGACTTTTGCACCGAGAAACTTGGATTAACAAGCTACATGGTTGCACTTGTGCACAAAGTTGATTCCAATGGCAAGAAAGAATTGAAAGCCTTGCTAGATCCTTTGCATCAATTAAATTACCAGACTCGAATACCAATTGTAGAATCAATTCATCGTAGTTAGATTCCTCCGCGCTACAATACATGCTTATGGAATAAAGAAAGGAAATTCAAGTGATTGCCTAGGGTTAATTGTTCTAAATTTATATTGCAAGCCATTCTTATCCAACGGTGCCTAGGCACGTGGTAAGAGTGCAGGTAGGCATTCGCGTGCTTGATAAGTGTGTATGTAAACGTGGATGTGCATGTGCATGTGTGTGCGTGCACACACACATAGTTGTTCCTTGTACGATGTATTGTATACCTGATATTCCACTAGAAAACAGAAGTGCACAATCTTTTATTGTATTAAATTAAAAATTATTTTAGGTAGTTTGTCTCTGTTTAATTTACATATAAATATAAATATATCATGCATGCCAACGTACTTTAAATCACATGTGGTTTGAAGTGTGTTATGGTGATTAGGAGCATTAAGTAACACTAGCTTTGATAAGGTAGTTCTACATTAAATATATTAGAAAAAAAATATAACAAAAATGTATTCATGTATATATATATACAAATCACTGTGTATGGGATCCCTCTAAATAAATGTTTAAGAACATGCTATGAGAAAATAAGTTATAATTACAATTGTATACTTAATGAAGCCTGCTGAAAATTCATTTCGTTCAATAATAAAATTATACACATGTATTATTATATGCACTTGTATGTATTAATGTAGATGGGGATCCCTAGGCAGCTCATGCTTTTGCTCATATGATTAGTGCAAGCTCCTTACAAATTATTTATGTTTATATATACACATACGATTCTTGCATACATGTATGTGTAGGTATGTCAATATGCAGGTGTGTGCATATAGCTATAGGATTATTTATGTGCACAAGTAGAGGAAATGATGAAAATGCCACTGAAATATCAAGCAATGTATTATGTGAAATATATTAAGCTATATTATTATATCTCAGCAGTGAATACATACTCAATACTACATATACAAAAGAGATATGTATCTATATCCATGTAAGCAAATTATCGTAGAAATCATTATTAAAAAAACATACATAACTAAGTGAAATAGGAAAAAAAAGGCAAAAGTTTATATGAAATATACATATTGAAACTGTGTAAATACAAAAGCATATTGTTTTATGGAAGCCTTAATTTCTATCACTTTTGGATCTTTCCATATGACGGATTCTTATGACAATTACAATACAATATATATTTATATACATTATGGTCAAACCCAAAATTACA
Organism: Selaginella tamariscina; assembly: GCA_003024785.1. Classification (NCBI taxonomy): domain Eukaryota; kingdom Viridiplantae; phylum Streptophyta; class Lycopodiopsida; order Selaginellales; family Selaginellaceae; genus Selaginella; species Selaginella tamariscina. The sequence goes on along the minus strand of PUQB01000047.1, from coordinate 684,512 downwards.
GAGATTGTAGCAGAACCTAGATGTTACCTACATGAGAACCGTAATATAGAAATATAGACGCTGAAGGCAAGGTTAACAAACTCCCATGATCTTATATAACATTGCCATTATTTGAGAAACATTTGTGTTTAAAATAATCCTTACGATCGTGTATTATGGCTGGAAACTTTTGCGACTGGTTGAAGTGCAGCAAGAAATTTATAAAAAGCCACAAAATTTCATCCTTGTCATTCCACATATTAGCTAAAGTATAATTTATATTAAAATTTAATAATAAATGTCATTGTAATATTCTTTTTATTAAGTCTTGATAAGCCAGATATTGTATATTAAAAAAAAATTGTCTCATTCTGACATTTGTACTTGCAACACACACATTAAAATAATCATAATATGCATATGAAGCCCATTCCTTGAATTTAATAGTTTATAAACCATTCTAGTTTATAGGTGGTTTTTTATTTTAAATTAGCACCTATTTATTCTTACACGGTTCCACGAGCACAGACTCACCATCTTAAAATCCATAATTACTCTCACGATTGGGTTTAAAATTGGAATTTTAAATTCACTAGTCAAGTCATCTCTCTTTATATCAAAAGATACTCATGCATCCATACATATTATAACAAGCTAGAATGTGCTATTTTTAAGTTTTCTTTTTCTTACGACACATCCACGAACTTATGTGTGGTTTTATGTATATTTCATTACATAACTTAGGACACATCCACGAACCTATGTGTGATTTATGTATATAACTTAAGGGTATTTAACATTGTACGACTGAAACATGCCTCATTTTTGTTTTTGCACAATAGAGTAGAGGAAATCATAAATATCACAAGCAATGGGAAGCAAACAATTGACTTTTTGTAAGAATTACACAACAAGGATCGCAATGTGTGACACGTGTTCTTCATTATGGTGAAATGGGACGACATTACAGTTGAAGTGGCTTATTTTATTTCTATTTTGATTGGTGAAGCTAGAGGTATCTGAGTCTAACAAATGCAAGTTGAGTTCAAACTATTGTACGACCTACTAACAAATAATAAGGATCGTGATAAAAATCTTATATAAACACAACATGAGATCCCACTTAAACAAGGTACAAGAGGAGTAGGTCGTACAAATAATAAGGATCGTGATAAAAAATCTAATATAAACACAACATGAGATCCCACTTAAACAAGGTACAAGAGGAGTTGCACAAAAAGGCTTTACATAAATTATATGTTTAAATAAGGTTTTTAATTACTTATGTAAATTTGTAGGTTCTTCTTTATATTTATGCACTTGCTTAAAATAAAAAATACGGATACATCATAATAATTGGAGAATGACTTGTTATAGTACTTTCAAAAATCATCGTGTGTATTTATATCCACTCAAATTGCTAATGGAATACTTATTGTAAATTCAAAATGAATAATGAAAAAATTGTCAAAATAAATAATGGAGAATGGATTACAAAGTTGAAAAAGTTATATAAAAAAAGTGATCATTAAAACCAACACGAGCTACAAGTATTGAACATTAAGCATACAAGTATTGAACATCAAGCATTAACACATAAATAATATATATACACACACATCTAAATTTATATACTATATATATTTATGCATTACATATATTATATAATTTGCTATTTAATACAATTCATAATTTATTATCTATGAACATGTTTTGATTTAAATTTACTTTAAAATTTATACCCAAAACATTTTAATACAGATTTTATAAATTAAAATTTGGTAATACATATATGCTAATGATATAAGTAAATTTAAGGTTAAAACAGTGTAGTATGTAAACTTATACTTGCTCAATTTTTAAAAGAAACTGAGTAAAATAATTTAACCTTTAAATTATTATTATTGAATATAGATTTATTTTGTTTAATAAAAGGATTTTTTTTACTTTATTATGAAATATGAATTCTTGATTATAATAGCATGGTTAAGGGACATGAATTTTTATTGTAATAAGTCTGGTATACAATTTATTTATTTATTATATTAAACAAATAGAATCATTTATTATTATTATTATTATATTATAGTGAAAGTTATATTAAACAGTTTTTATTATATATACGTATATTGTTGTAACGTACAGATAACATTGATTTTACCTAGGAATGTTAATGGATATATTATTACTTTATCAATGTTAAAGTGGAAACTAGTTAAATTTGATAATAGGTAACAAAAAAGCTGTTGAAACAAGGGAAGCTGCCATGTTACTTTAGTTTGACATTATTATATGCATTAGATATATAACCTATATATATTGTAAGTGAATCAATCAGTTTGTATTAATGGTATCGTCATTAGTTTTGCACACCAATAATCACACACACGTGTGCACGCACGCATATGCATGTTTGTTACAGTGTGTGCATGTTCATAGCATCGTAATATGTTTTACAGACCTCTGTACATAGGAATATAGCTTTACATTATTTAAATTTATCTTAAAATTTTATAAAAAAAATTCAAGCAATATTAGTATTTGAATTTTTAAACAATATTAAAAATTTAAATTAGCTGAAATGACTGAGACCTTAAATTAGTGCTACTTTAAATTACTTCTATACTTTTAATGCATATATATCTATTTCTCTCTCTCATTGTTGTACATATATTTGTTTTGCCATATACTTTGCAGAAACCCGCTGAAAAACCATACTATTCTATATGTAATAACAAGATGGACAACCATAACAAGATGAATAACAAGAAAAAAGGGAACAACCATTTATTATGTGGATAGTACATAGAAAGAATGTTGTTAACCAAGGGATTACCCCTTAATAGAACGAGTGATGTAACGGGTTCATTAAGATTTATGTATTATATAAATATTGTAAATAATTATTTAAAATAAGCATATATACAAGTGATCTCCTTTTTTTTAATAAAACTAAAACACTAGGTGACGTTTACTTAATTTTTATAGTTTAATTCTTACATATTTGTATCCCATCGAAACATCTGTTTGACCTTGTTTAGGTATACTAAAAAGAAAAAATACAAGAATTTTGAATTCGATATTATGTTTAATATAATTATGCAAAACGTACCTCATCCACCACCCTTATTTATATATATTTTAAATATTTAAATAAAAAATAAATAAACTTTTTTAAAAACATACTTCCACTTGGTTTTTAGTTTTTATTGTTTTGTTAATTAATTAAATTAATACAAAGAAAGCGTGTCCCCTTAACAGGCTCTTTTCAAAAACATTATATAATCTTTTATTGTATAACGATGAATAACCTTACTATTTCATTTCCCCCAACATTTAATAATAAACAGATAGCTAAAATAATAAAATAAGATAACTAGAAATGATATATTTTAAACTCATAGAAAAATAGTGAATTCTAAGACAATAAAATGAACCAAAATTATACCACCTCCATATTCCCATGAAGTGATTTTTATTTTTTAAAATTTATAATTTTTATTGACAAGAAAACATTTTGAATGATAAATTTATTTAATTTATTATAATTTCAAACTATTGTAGCTTTTTAAAAATCAATCCTTTTTTCTTCTTATTTTCATGTAAATGAAAGTGTGTTGATGTGTTATAAGATTTTAGCTTAAAAGAATAACATGTTTAATAACCTTGAATCCCCTCTCTAGAAACCCCACGAAATCTAGTGAAGTAATCCGTATTAGAAACCCAACCACCAAGTTCACGAACAGATCACCTTGTGAATTAGGATATACGAACCAGCCAGCTATAGGTATCGTTTCTAGCTTGGCGTGGTTGAGGCAGCCGAGCAAGGCCTCAACCACTAGTTTTGCGAAATGGGAACTTGGGCAACGCCTTTGAGCTTGCAAGTAGGTTTTCGGACCAAGGAATTTGATTAACTCCTTGGAAGTGATATACCCGGTCACAAAGGCAAGATCTTACCAAATAAAATAGTCTAACCCAAAGTTGGGATGTACCCCGTTGTGTGAAAGTTTGGGCGGCACAATAAAGGATTGCACCTTGATGACACAAGCTTAGGTTAACGAGCTCTCTTTTGAACACAAGAAGCCTCACTACATACACTCTACCCTAATTATGTGATGGAGCCCCCCCATATTTTCCTAAATGAGTAAGTGGGCTGGCAAGAAAATGCCAGCCCTTGATGAAATTGAGATATCATAACCTAATCGTAAACCTAACCCCTAGTGAGGGGTATTAGGGCATGGGCAACCCTAGGGTTAGGTCAACCTTACCTTTTTACAAGCTATATTTAACGGAAAACCTATCTTGCAACATCAAATCGAGGGAGAGTTTAGTACTACCTTTGCTTAGAGTTTCTCGAGGTACCTAGTGCCAACTGGCCGGACTACCCCTAAACACCTAAGTGCACTAAGCAGGGCTGTTTCTCACTACAACTAGGGTTCGTCACACATCTCGGTAGGTAACAATGTCCTCATTGACGTCTAACTCCAAGACTAGACTAGGTTAGAAAAATTAACTAAAAACTAACACTAATCACTCTATGTGGAATCAACAAAAAGTTCATAAAGTTTTATTACCCCTTTTGCATTATGCGAAGCCAAGTACTTTAGAACAGTCGTTCACTAGGTGACTACCCAGCTGCCGAAAGCACCACTTGCAACAAGAAGTTACTTGGAGACCTTTTGCACATTACAAAGTCTGTCCCCCGACATAGACAACAAATTAGTTAATTTCTTTAAGTTAACTAGAATTTATATTGGAGGCCTCTAGTTAAGGTTGTCTATCGGCCCTTAGGTTAATAAAAATAAAGTTCACTTTATTTCTCATCATCATTACCAACAGTTTGAGACCTCGCCTTAAACTCATTCACTACCTCCAGTCGCGTAGATTCTCCAATGGTTCCCATGTTAACTTGCATGTTGAGTAACCTTTCCATTTAACAAGATATTCTCGTTTACGTTTTCGCGACCCTTGTCCTTTGCATCCAAAATTGATTCAACTTCAAACTTCTTTGTATCGTCGACCAACTCAGGAAGTGGACGTAAGTTTTTATATCTTTACGATGTTTCTCATCTTGTGAAATGGCTTGAGAAAATTGACATGAAACACATTGTGTATTGCTCCCAACTCTGGAGGAAGATTTAACCCATAAGCCGCTTTCCTTACTCGCTTCACCACCTTGTATGGACCTATGTAGTGCGATAGAAACTTTCTCGAAAGAGTTGTCAGAACCTTCAGGTTCTGTACTCAAAATACCATATTCTACACCTATATCTCTACATCTACATCATGTTGATGTTTATCGTAATGCTGACGATACCTTTCATGTGCTGCAACCATTGCCTAACGAGCAGCTTCCCATGTTCGATACAACTGTCCAGTGAACTCTATATAGATGGAACTCAATTGACATTGTCTTTTGGTAACACCGTACTTAAGGAATACCACCCTTATTCCTAGTTAACACCTCCGTTAGGCTATACCCAATCGTAGTGTGTGTCGAGTTATTGTAACATACCTCAGCCATATCCAAGTGTTCAGCCCAATCAAGTTGATTACCTTGAACATAGCATCTGAGATAGTCTTTAACTTGTCAATTCACTTTCTCCGTTTGACCATCTATTTGCGATGGTAAGTTGTATTGAACTTCAGCATTGTGCCAAATTGCTTAAACAACATTCCTCAAAACTTGCCCATAAACCACATGATCTAAAATCATCGTTTCTGGTAGCCCACGCACTCTTACGACTTGAATAACTTTGCTGTTTGTTTTGCATTCATTGTCTTTATAGTTGGAATGAAATGAGTAACCTTTGAAAATCGATTGACCACCATCATGAGAGCGTTAAAACCACAAGATTTTGGCAATCCCATGATAAAGTCCAAAGTAACACTTTGAAATGGATTTGAAATTGTACACTACAACTTCCAACTCATTTTTGCAATCAACTTTTCACTTGTTGACATGTGGAGCATGTATTAACATACTTAGCAACATCATATATCATACCGACCAATAAAATCCCTATTTCAACAAAGCCAACATTTATGCCTTCCACCATGTCCTGCCAAAGAAACGTCATGATGCTCTTTTAATAGCCTCTCCTTATAATAAAGAACTCCATTGTGTACAATAAAGTGCGCCTATTGAGTGCATTCATTCGACTTTTTATTCTTGCTAGAATATTACCATCTTTTCATAACTGATGAACCTGTTTCCTCTTTGTTACCAGGTTCAGAGCCCTTAGCAAACTCGTATTGTATGCAAATTCATCTACTAAAGTTGACACTAGTGTTGACATAATACAAAGTTACCCTTCCTATTGAGTGCATCTGCTACCACATTGTCTTTTCCAGCTTTATATATGATTTCAAGCTAAAATCGTGTTAACTTTTACTGCTATCTGGCATATTTTGGTGATAGCTTCGACTGCATTTCGAACTACCTTAGAGTTACATATTTGTCCAAACCACAGTGCCATGACTTGGAAAATAATGATGCCAATACTCCAAGGAAACAACAATAGCATGCATCTCCTTTTTGTGAGTAGGCCATTGAATTTGTGCGGCATCCAACTTCTTTGAAAAAAAGAACATGATGTCCTTTTTATTGTAATACACCACCAATTACAAAGTCGGAAGCGTCACATTCTACCTCAAATGGATCTTTAAAGACGAGCAACTAAAAACCGGCTTAAAAAGATAACTTCTTTGAGTTTGACGTTGGCACTCTGGAGTCCAATGCCATGGAATGTTCTTCGTGAGATCTGTCAATGGGGCTGCTACCTTTGAGTAATCTTTTATGAACCTACGATAATAACCTATCAGACCAAGAAATGATATGATTTCATGCACGTCTTTCAAAATCGACCACTCGATAATAACTTAAACTTTCTTTGGATCCATAGCAACCTTCTCACCTAAGATTGAGTGTCTCAAGAAATCTATCTTGGTTTGACCAAATGCACACTTGCTTTCTTTAACAACAACTGGTTCTCTCTTAATCTCTAAAACACTTTTTCTAAGTGTTCTACATGTTTTTAATTATCGAATTGAGAACCAGAATGTCATTAATATACATCATTACGAACTCGTTTAGATAGTCTCTAAACACATCATTCATCATTGTGCAAACAGTTGTTGGAGCATTACACAACCTGTCATAGTTTTTACTATGACTCCTCTTTACTTTGGATGTTGACTGTTGTTACCTACTGTACTATGTTGACAAGCCCTAGATGTAGTGAGAAACCCCCTCTTAGTGCACTTAGGTGTTTAGGGGTTGTCCTTAAATATCTCAAAAAACTCTAAGCAAAGGTAGCACTTACCTTCTAGAAAATTCTTACCCTCGTTTTCCGTGTCCCAGTTGGATTAATGGCTAATTCCGGTGAGTTCGGCATGTCGGATATGCTTAGAAATACCCTCAGGTTTGACAGGTTAGGGTTTAGGGGTCGATGGATAACTCACCAAGTATGTTCCCTCTGGGAATGAGATTTCAGTGCTAGCCCACTTATGTAAACAGGAAAACAAGGGGGGGGGGGCCTCTGTCACATAAATAAGGTAGTATATAGGAGTGAGGGTTCCTGGGTTCATGACTGAGCTCGTTACTCTTCTCCCGGTGCAAGCTCTAGCTTGTGTCGTTAAGGCACAACCCTCTGTTGTGCCGCCCTAACTTCCAGATGCCAGTGGTACGTCCACCTTCGGGGTAGCTTACCCCTAACGTTGGAGAATCCATACCTGGAGGTCTTGTCAGAATGTACGTTCCAAGAGGCAGAGGTTGAGGCTTGTCTCCAGCCTCCTCCTCCACGTCAAGCTAGGTGTAACACTCACGACCAAGCAAGGCACATTCGTGTCCTTGTCCAACTGTGGGCATGGGATCTTGTTTGACAGGTTCACGTTACCTAGTTCCTAAGGGTTTATTGAGGGGTTCTAGAGTTGGCATTTAAAAGCCATGTTTGTGGTACTTGGTGCAACTCTTGAATCTAAGGGCTATGGCATGATAACCCACATTGGGGAAGGCAGTGTCACATGGAGATGTGACATTGGGCTAAACGTCACATGGTGCAACGCTTGAGGCACGCCCTTTGGGGTTATGTCATGGGCTTGTTGCCAAGGGGTTGGATACTTTAACAAACAGACATGCTTGTGCTTGCACTAGGGTGCTAAGCCTTGGGCATCCGCTCAAGGGAGGTTAGGTCTCATAACTAGGTGTGCTTTGGCACACTTGGTTAGGGGAGTGTTCTCCTTGGAATTCAAGGGTTGAACAACCTAAACATGTCAAAGGAGCCCTTTTGTGAGGCACTCGCAAGGTCATGTGCTTAGGGTTATCCCAAACCTAGCCTTAGGGAGTTTGCTTAGCAGAACACTCGTGTCCGCCTACGGCGCACACTCATGTCCTCACTAAGTACTAGCCCTAGGTCTAGGGTATGACTTGGCCACTCAAACCCTTAGGGGTTAGTCATGGTTCAGGGTACCCCTTGTCGCCCTAAAGGGGTTGTATTCCGGATGAGGGTGATTCCTCAAGGGGTAAGTGACGATGCCTTAGCTTTGTCTGATGTATGTGTGGAACACACGTCTCTTTGATGGGGGTTTAGGGCATGAGCCTCTCTAGGTCTTCTAGGGCAAGACCCTAAGTCAACTAGGGTTATCCCTCAAGGGTTTTGGAGGCAGACACTCTAGGGAGACATAGGCTAAACCCTAAGTCAACTAGGGTTATCCCTCAAGGGTTTTGGGGTAAAACTCTAGGGAGACTTAGGCTAAACCCTAAGTCTCCTGTCCACTTGGGCATTAGAGTATAACCTTAGGGGTTGTTCGGGTTGTTTTGGGAAACTTAGCGTTGCTCACACAGGGTGATGACGCCGAATGGCCACCTGGCAGCCATGTGTTGCCACGTGTTGGCCCTTTGGGTTAAAACTCTAACACAACCCGAATGGCAAACTAAAAACTCAAATGATCCATAACGTGTTCGAAAAGCGGTCTTCTCGATGTTATTTCTGCTATCTGAATCTGATGGTATCCGGATCTCAAGTCTATTCTTGAAAAATACTTTGCTTTCGATAGCCTATCAAATAAGTTGTTCACTCGTGGAAGAATATATTTATTTTGATAGTTATCGCGTTTTGTGCTTGATAGTTCACACACATTCGCATCGTGCCATCCTTTTTCATTATAAACAGGATTGGTGCACCATATGGCAATCGACTAGGTCGATTGTGTCCTTAACTAATCAATTTTGTCAATTCTCTTCAATTCTATTAACTTTTAAGGATTCAACTGATATAGGGCTCTTGCAAGTAGAGATGAACCTGGCAGAATCTCTATCTTATGGTCCACACCTCGACGTGGAGGTAACTTAGGCAATAAATTTTCTGGTAACACGTCCTTAAATATGTTCAAGATTTCCAAAATAGGTTCGGAAATAAATTCTTGACCATCTCCTATCTTAACTTCACCAGTATCTAAAACTATTGCAAGAAATACACGTTCCTGATGTTTAACTGCCTTAAGGTAAGGAACATAGAATTTGAATCCTTATTAGTTAGCATCTCCATCCTGAGCGTTGTTTTTCTAATATCCTCTTTGTTTATTGCAAGTGTGATTCGATTATTTCTAGAACTTCTCATTTTGATTACATGTTTATGAAACCATTCCATACCCAAAACAAAGTCAAACCCCATCATATTAAAGATAACTAAGTCTAGCTTAGCCTTTCAACCTTTAATTTGGACAGGAATTGCCTTTGCTATATTATTAGTATTTTGAAAACCTTTGCCAAAATTGATCTTTATTTCACACATCTTTATTACATCTAAATTTAATCGATGAGTTAGACTAGTCAATATGAAGTTGTATGTTGCTCCAGTATCGATCACCATTTGGACTTGATCCCCCTGTATCCTTCCGGTCAAATATAGCAAAGGGTCAGTTTTGTCTTGAATAACGAATAAGGCAGGTTGTGTCTGGCACAACATTACCTCTTCTGACTCATCGTCTGGATCTTCAAGCTTTTCTAATTCAATAACTTCTTCTTCTACCATTGCCTTGAAATGACCCAATTGTTGTGAGGGTGCCTGACATTGTCTAGTGAAATGATCAAGCTTGTTACAATATAACATGTTGGAACCCCACCTGCAGATTGTGAGGGAGGGGGACTTTGGAGTCGAGCCCTTGGCCTGCTAAAGTGGTGGTAACGCTAATGGTTTTCAAGGTCCGATGGGTCTTAATGTATTCGAAAAGTTGGAACTGCCGACAAAGGGATTTACACTTCGAATTGATGGTAATTGATTTGGTTGCCTATCAAAGCTTATGAACCCAGACTTTGGAAGAAAACTTCTCAGTTTAGGTTTTGCATCCTCCCCCTTATTGTACAAGTCTTCTAACGACATGCCATAAGCAACCTTTTGAGTTGCCTCCTGACATTCTCGATAGCTTGTTAGCTTGTACCTTAGGATCTCCTTTTGTGTCTTCTCATTTAAGTTGGCCATGAAGCAGCTTCAAGCTTTATCATCACTCATGTTCAGGACCAAACGCCGTACACTTTCTGTCATGACCTTGTACAAAGGGCAAAACCTTTAGAACAAGGGTGGAACCTTGAAAGGAGGAGATTGTATTCAAGAAAAAAATGAATACAAAATGAAACACAAGGCCGAAGACTGGTGTTGAATGATTCTGAGAAACTTGGAACTGGAATCTTGTTTATATATCTGAGGTCCTGAGGATTGTATGGTCCACAACTGGTCTGGAATGTGTGATCCACAACTGGTCTGGAATGTGTGATCCACAACTGGTCTGGAATGTGTGGTCCACACTGGTCTGGAACATGCGTATGAATATACGCCTTGCTGTTGATGGTGTAGTTCAACATCCAGGATCATACGGACCAGTTGGTTAACACATGTGTGTGTTAGTTAAAAGGTCTCGGGTTCAAGTCTTGTGAAAGGCAAAAAATGATCTATGATCCTTACACTATCTCTCCTTTCGATGATGAGCACCACGCGTCAAAATGATTTATGAGCCTTACACTATCTCTCCCTTCGATGACGAGCACCACGCGTCAAAATGATTTATGAGCCTTACACTATCTCTCCCTTCGATGACGAGCACCACGCGTCAAAATGATTTATGAGCCTTACACTATCTCTCCCTTCGATGACGAGCACCGTGCGTCAAAATGATCTATGATCCTTACACTATCTCTCGCGTCACTGGTCCAGGTTTTGATGGAACTCGGCAACAAGATCAGGAGCATGAACAAGATGAGCAGCATGCTCCCAAGTCCAGGTTTTGTCTGGTCCAGGTTTTGATGGAACTTGGCAACAAGATCAGGAGCATGAACAAGATGAGCAGCATGCTCCCAAGTCCAGGTTTTGTAGGATATCGTTGATGGAACTCGGCAACAAGATCAGGAGCATGAACAAGATAAGCAGCAGGCTCCGAAGTGCGTTCACCAGGTGGATAACCGATCCAGTCCACGAAATAGTGAAGCTGACCACGAACAAGTTTGGAGTCAAGAATTTACAGCAACCTCGAATTCAGGTTCACCAGCAACTGTAACTGGAGGAGCTGGTGGAAGAAGTCGGCCAGGTTCAGAAGGAGCATGATAAGGCTCCAACAAAGAAACATGGAACACGGGATGGATCCGGATGGTTGGCGGAAGCTCGAGATGAAATGTCACATCAGAGAGTTTGTCGATGATGCGAAATGGCCCCAAGCGTTGATAGTCCAGCTTGTCATAGGGACGTGTGGTTGGCCAATGACGCCAGAGGAGCCACACTTGGTCACCAATTGTGAATGCTGGAGGAGAGGAACGGGAACAATTAGCAGCTTGTTGTTGCAAATCCCGAGCACGTTGAAGATAATGCTGCACTTCCTCATGGACCTGTCGGAGATGCTCAACACGATCATCGCAGCAGTGGTGAGGCCAAGAACCACAGGCAAGCTGTAGGACCAGTGAGGATGAACACCAGAGAACAAAAAAATGGCGACACACCTATGGATGAGTGTGCCGTGTTGTTGTACGCGAACTCGGCAGCAGGAAGGAGATCGACCCAATCATCTTGCAGATGAGAAATGAAACACCGGAGATATTGTTCCAGAGTCTGAATTGTGCGTTCCGATTGTCCATCTGTTTCAGGATGATGTGCAATAGAGAGCTTCCCGGTGATACATAGCCGATCTAGGAATCTCCGCCAGAATGTCGAAGTGAAATGGGGACCTCGATCCGTAACAAGTTCATCAGGAAGACCATGAAGACGGAACACCTCCCAGTACACCAGATCTGCAGCATCAGGACCCGAACATGTCTTGTTGCAGGGAACAAAGTGCGCCATCTTAGAGAACCAATCAACAATGACTAGGACAGCATCAAACCCTCTAGAAGGCGATAAATCCGTGAGGAAATCCATGGTGATGGATGACCATGGCCGCTGAGCAATAGGAAGAGGCTATAGTAGTCCAACCGGTCGATGACGAGGAAGCTTTGTACACTGGCACGTGTCACAAGATCGTACAAATCTCTCAACATACATGCGAAGCTGAGGCCACCAGAACACCCGTTATACCAGCTCGATCGTCTTTCGAATACCAAAATGTCTTGCAGCTGTATTGTCATGGCAGTGTTGGACAGCTCGCAACCTCAGTTCTCCATCTGGAACATAGATTTGGATGTGGTGGTACAGCAACCCATTATGAAGATGGAAAGTAGCATAATCTCGTAGTTGTGATCCTGAAGACAATGGCTGAACTCGTCGAACATGTGCAAGGACATCACGAGCAAACTCGTCTTGAGGGAGATTTTCTCGGATTAGATCCAAAAACGAAGTGTCAACTGGAGCAGAAAAATGGGAAAGAGCATTTACCAACAACTGGTCAGAGCTTAGGATGACTTATTCTTGTTGATCAAATAGGATTTCACCTAGTACTGGAGCTAGGTAACTGCGACGAGATAAGGCATCTGCTTTGCCATTTAGACGACCGGGACGATGAAAATCTCGTATCAGAACCGGGACAAAGACTGTGCCCATCGCGCCTGACGTCGATTGAGAACTCGTGTTGTTGCCCAGTACTGGAGGTTCTTGTGATCACAATACACCTTAACCACATGCGGAGAACCTTCAAGGAATCTGCGCCACTCCTCAAAGGCATCGACGATCGCCAGCAGCTCCTTGTTGTAGATATCGTAGTTGATCTTAGGTGTAGTGAACTTGCGGGAATGGAAAGTAATGAGATGGAGAAGATGATCTGGACCTTCCTGGGACAACACTCCACCAATGGCGAAGTCAAAGGCATCAGCTTCCACGAAATATGGCTTCGCAGGGTCAAGATGGATAAGAACAGGTGCCGAGGTGAATGCCTTGTTTAGGAACTCGAATGCCTCCTCAGCCTCAGAGGACCAGATAAATGGAACATCCTTGCCAATCAACTTCGTTAATGGCAATACAATCTTGGAGAAATCCTGAACAAAACATCGATAGAAGTTCGCAAACCCGAGGAAACATCGAACATCATGAACATTTGATGGTCTTTCCCACTCCAATACAGTCCGGACTTTTGCAGGATCCATGTGAACACCTTCAACTGAAATGATGTACCCCAGGAACTCGACAGATTGCTGAACTGAAAGAGCACTTCTTCAACTTGGCAAACAAGTGGTGCTTCTGGAGCCTCTCCAAGACTAACCGTACATGCCGTTCGTATTCTTCTCGAGTCTTGGAAAATATCAGGATGTCGTCTAGGTACATGATGACAAACAAATCCAAGAAGTCCCGGAAAATATTGTTAGCCATGTGCTGGAACACAGCAGGTGCATTTGTCAGGCCGAACGGCATTACTACATACTTGAAATGTCTGTAGCGTGTACAGAAAGCTGTTTTCCACTCGTCCCCTTCTCGAATTCGGATGAGATTGTACGCTCCTCTTAAATCAATCTTTGTGAAGTACCGGGCACCAAAAAGACGTTTGAGCATGTCGGAGACGAGCAGGAGAGGATACTTGTTTGGAATGGTGACCTTATTCAAATCTCGGTAGTCCACCACGAGCCGGAGACTTCCATCCTTCTGAGAAACAAAGAATACTGGAGCACCAGTCAGTGATCGCAAATGACAGATAAATCTGGTAACAAGATTCTCCTCAATGTATTTCCTCAATGTTTCCAACTCTGTTGGTGAGAGACCGTAAATGGGACCGGAGGACGGTTGCTTACCCTCAACGAGATCAATAGGACAGTTGTACTCACGGTGCGGTGGCAAGGTAGAAGCTTTCTTTTTGTCGAAGACATCTGCGAAATCGGCATACTGCTTTGGTAAGGCATGAGGAACAGAAACATCCTTAGTAGAGCAGGGATAAACTTTGATCGTGAACATGGATGCTGGGTCATGTCGGCTATCTTTCTTGAACTGCTTCAAGGTGATATGCGAGACTCGAAGTGGAGGAGGAACTGGAACAGGATCGAAATCAAAGAGTGTGGCTGGAGTTGAAACAGCTGGGAAACTGTTCATGAAACGTTCTTTCCAACCAGGAAACCAAGGATAATCGTAGAGTCTGGAATAGAAACAACACTGAAGGAGATGTTGCACACAGCACCGCAAGCAATGACCTCAACGAACTCCGTGTCATTTACTACCGGTCCAGATTTGATATCTCGTCCGTCAACGACCTGTATAGAACCAGGAGTCTTCAAAGAATGTAGACGGATCCCATGTTTGACAGCAAAATTCTTGTCGATGAAATTTGCGTTTGCTGAGCTATCCACCAAAGCTTTACCAGAGAACTCCACCTCTGGTGTCTTCAGTTGCACCGGAAGAGCCTTGAGGAACATGAGTTGTTCCACGGTAATCCAGTTGGACGGCTCCTATTCGGGCTGGATCTTCTCGTTTCCCGGCAGCACAGCAAGGGCCACTTCACGAGCTTGTTTTGGACGTTGATGACAATTTTCCAACTTGTGTTACGGGTCCTCACAGTACAAACAAAGCTTGTATTGAATCCGCTTCTGACGTTCAGTTGGCAAAAGCTTGCCTTGGCATGATTGCCCTAATTCTATTGGGGATGGTTCTACTGAGGAAGATGATGAATCAGCAGATGAGGAAACAGGGACTGCAGAAATGGGAGAAGACGGCACCAAGAAGAAAGAAGGATGCTGACGTTCTTGCTTTTGCTCGATCAACCGGTTGTCACAACGAATTGCCAACTCGATCATGTTGGTGAGGGTTTCCGGAACCACAAAATTCAACAACATGTCTTTGACATTGTCCTGCAACCCCAACCGGAAAACCTCCTTGAGAGCACAATCTCCCCATGTGACATCACAAGCAAGAACAATGCGTACTCTGCTACCGACATACCCCCTTGGTGAAGCTGACGGAGTTTGGTGATGGCAGCACTCTCACGATCCACGTCACTGAACATCGCCGTGAACCGTTCCACAAACTCGTCAAAATTCCCAAGGATTGGATCATTGTTTTCCAGCAAGGCTGAGAACCATGAAAGAGCAGAACCAGAAAGCAGCGACCCGATCAATCCAACCTTAATGGGTTCTGTGTTGTAGCGCCTCGGCTGCATCATGATCCGCAGACGAATTTGATTGAGAAAACCTCGAAATTTTGATCGGGTACCATCGAACTTTTCGGGCATGCTGATCTTCGGCTTTGGAAAATTCGCACACTGTCGGAGCTGATCATTCTCCAGGTGTAGTTGTTTGAGCTGTTGCTGGAGGGCAGCAACTTGCTCATGAAGAGCATGCTTGGACATGATGAGTCAAAGAAGAAAAATCAAAAAGAAAAAGAGAAGAAAATTAAAAAAGAAAAAGAAAAGAAAAAATCGAAAAGAAAATTGAAAAGAGAGAAAGAAAGAAAATGGGATCAATAACAAGCGGAAACAGAAACTTGTCACTACCTAGAATCATTCAAACTATCACGACCTTGTGCAAAGGGCAAAACCTTTAGAACAAGGGTGGAACCTTGAAAGGAGGAGATTGTATTCAAAAAGAAATGAATACAAAATGAAACACAAGGCCAAAGATTGGTGTTGAATGATTCTGAGAAACCTGGAACTGGAACCCTGTTTATATATCTGAGGTCCTGAGGATTGTATGGTCCACAATTGGTCTAAAATGTGTGATCCACAACTGGTTTGGAATGTGTGGTCCACACTGGTTTGGAATGTGTGGTCCACACTGGTCTGGAACATGTGTATGATATACGCCTTACTGTTGATGGTGTAGTTCAGCATTCAGGATCATACGGACCAGTTGGTTAACACATGTGTGTGTTAGCCAAAAGGTCTCGAGTTCAAGTCTTATGAAAGTCAAAAAATGACCTATGATCCTTTTTGATCTCCCTTTTTATGTGTTTCCAGTTCTTTCGATATTCAGGTCCACCTTCAACTATTTGATCTCCCTTTTTATGTGTTTCCAGTTGTTTCGATATTCAGGTTCACCTTCAACTATTTGCCACCAAGTCTTAGCTTCTCCTTTGAGAAACTGCTTGGCATGCAACCCTTTTCGTCTTTCTCACGGAAGCAGCCTCAAAATAACTTTCTATATCATATAACCAGTTGTCCATAATTTTATAGTCTTTTGTTATGTGTTTCCAGTTGTTTCGATATTCAGGTTCACCTTCAACTATTTGCCACCAAGTCTTAGCTTCTCCTTTGAGAAACTGCTTGGCATGTAACCCTTTCCGTCTTTCTCACGGAAGTAGCCTCAAAATAACTTTCTATATCATATAACCAGTTGTTCATAATTTTATAGTCTTTTGAACCTAAAAATTTTGAAGGCTTGACTGGCTTGAATTTACTAGGACCGCTACCACCTTCATCTGCCAAATAATTCAATTCAGAGGAACTTAGCTTTGGATTATGCTTCTTCTTCTTTCTTCATGTGTTTAATTGTGGAACATATGGTAATGTGGTAACTGCTAGAATTTGATTAACAACATTACCGATTTGATCGTTGAACCCTAAAATATCCCCTCGAAGTTTGTTTAGGACATCCATCATTATTTCCTGTCAACCAGGCCGTTGCATAACTCTAGGGGGTCGACCTAGATTATCTTTATCCATCTCTTTCATTTTGAGCCTTTGCGACAACCCTCTCTGCCTCAGGCTCTGGTTACTTTTTTTTATTCATTGTATTGAACCATAGTTTCAACACTCGGAGAATATGCTTGGAATATTCCCAATATGAAGTTGCACATGTTGTACACCCACACATATCAGCTTGAACCAGCATAAGACTTTTGAACATATCTAGAATCTCACGCCGACTCATTGAGCAAGTGCTTTCTAAAGGTTGATGACTCACAAGATTAAACTCTCTGTGCAGAATACAGACATGTCAATCAAAAGCGATAGAGAAAATCAAGAACTTAAAGTTATCTAAACACTAAAACACCCTATGACTTCAGGCAGTCTTATTGATCACAGAGAACTTGCTCCAATACCAATTGTCAAAGTTTTTACCTGGTGCCACAAAGGCGGCTTGCCAGGTGCCAACCTTGGAATCCCCTCTCTGAAAACCCCACGAAATCTAACTCATATTAGGAACCCAACCTTTAAGAACTTAAGCCCCTAGTTGACCAAGTCCATAAACAAGACTCACATTGTGAATTAGGATATACAGACCAGCCGAGCTATAGGTATCGTTCCTAGCTTGGCGTGGTTGAGGCGGCCGAAGCAAAGCCTCAACCATTAGTTTTGCAGAACGGGAACTCAGGTAATGCCTTTCAGCTTGCAAGCAAGTTTTTGGACCAAGGAATTTGATTAACTCCTTAGAAGTGACGTACCTTGTCATAGTTTTTACTATGACTCGACCCTTTACTTTGGACGTTGACTGTTGTTACCTACTGTACTATGTTGATGACACCCGGCCGGACCATCACCAGATACCCAAGTGCACTAAGTGGGCTTGTTTCCTACTATCATTAGGTATTTGTAGAAAACTCTAAGCGAAGCTAGAACTTACCTTCTAGAAACCCACCCCCAATTTTGACGTCCCAAATAGGCTGATTGGTCTTTGCAGATGAGTTTGGCGTGTTAAGTAGGGTTAGGAAACCCCTAGGGTTGACCTAACCCTAGGGTTGCCCTAACCCATGCCCTAAAACCCCCACCCCCTTGGGTAGGGTTTAGGGGTAGGAGTAAGGGTGAGTTATAGGCTCATATTGCTAATTTATCTAAGGGGCCAGAATTCAGTGCCATCCCACTAACACAAATAGGAAAAGGGGGGGAGGCTCCGTCACATAAATAAGGTAGAGTATACGTAGGAGAGCTCTTGGGTTCATGACTGAGTTTGTTGCTCTTCTGCCGGTGCAAGCTTCAGCTTGTGTCGTTAAGGTACAACCCTCTGTTGTACCACCCTAACTTCTAGACGACAGGGGTACGTCCCACCTTCGGGGTAGCTTACCCTTAACGTTGGCGAATCCATGCCTGGGAGGACTTGTCGGGATGCACGTTCCAAGAGGCAGAGGTTGAGGCTTGTCTCTAGCCTCCTCCTCCATGTCAAGCTAGGAGCAACACTCACAGCTAACAAGGCACGTTCGTGTCCTTGCCCAACTGTGGTTGTGGATTCTTGATTGACAGGGTTTCCTACCGGGGTTCTAGAGTTGGCATTTAAGAGCCACGTTTGTGGCACTTGGTGCAACTCTTGAATCTAAGGGCTATGGCATGATAGCCCACATCGGGGAAGGCGGTGTCACATGGAAATGTGACACTGGGCTAAACGTCACATGGTGCAACACCTAAGGCACGCCCTTTGGGGTTATGTCATGGGCTTGTCGCCAAGGGGTTGGATACCTTAGCAAATAGACATGCTTGTGCTTGCACTAGGGTGCTAAGCCTTGGGCATCTGCTCAAGGGAGGTTAGGTCTCATAACTAGGTGTGCTTTGACACACTTGGCTAGGGGAGTGTTCTCCTTGGAATTCAAGGGTTGAACAACCTAAGCGTGTTAGCAGGAGCCCTTTCGTGAGGCACTCGCAAGGTCATGTGCTTAGGGTTATCCCAAACCTAACCTTAGGGAATTTACTTAGAGAACATTCGTGTCCTCACTAAGTACTAGCCCTAGGTCTAGGGTATAACTTGGCCACTCAAACCCTTAGGGGTTAGTCGTGGTTCAGGGTACCCCTTGTCACCCTAAAGGGGTTGTATTTCCGGATGAGGGTGATTCCTCAAGGGGTAAGTGACGATGCCTTAGCTCTGTCCAGGGGTTGTTGTGGAACACACGTCTCCTTGATGGGGGTTAGGGCATGAGCCTGTCTAAGTCTTCTAGGGCAAGACTCTAAGTCAACTAGGGTTATCCCTCAAGGGTTTTGGGGGTAGACACTCTAGGGAGGACTTAGGCTAAACCCTAAGTCAACTAGGGTTATCCCTCAAGGGTTCTGGAGGCAGACATTCTAGGGTGACTTAGGCTAAACCCTAAGTCTCTTGTCCACTTGGGCATTAGAGTCTAACCCTAGGGGTCGTTAGGGTTGTTCTGGAAAACTTAGCGTTGCTCACATAGGGTGATGACGTGGAATGGCCATCTGGCAGCCACGTGTTGCCATGTGTTGGTCCTTTGGGTTAAAACTCTGACAATTGGTATCAGAGCTATTCTCTGCGGTCAGTAGGACTGCCTAAAGTTGTAATGTGTTTTAGGGTTTAGTTAGTTCTAAATTTTTAAAGTACTCTATCACTTTCGGCTAACATCTAAATTCTGCGCGGAGAGTTGGTCCTGAGATCTATAACTCTTCAAAGAACATCTACTTGATAAGTGGGTGTGGGTTATGGACTCCAATGTTGAAGGTTGCACTCAGAAGGCAACTTCCAAGTTGCATGCTAGGTTATGTTTTCTCTAGGTTACTTGACCTTAAGGTTGTCCAGGTTACTTTACCATATGTTTCGACAAGACATGGCGTGCTAGTTTTGTTCTGGCTTACAAAACTAAGTCTTGTGAAGTGGATCATGTGATATACTAAGCTTACCCATTATTGAAAATTTTTCTTTAAGGTGTTTGAATTTGGGATAACACATGATTTGGAAACAAATAGTGTCCTTTGGTTTTGGCTCATGTCAAGATTTCAATATCGGATCCAACTGTAGTGTTCAAAGGGGAAAGACTTATGTTAGAAGTGCATCTTTGACTTCGGAGAAGGGGCATATTCAAACATAAGAATGAACACTACATTTTGACATAAAGTGTAAATAAGCTCTTATTATAGTGCATGTTTCCGAGAGTGTAACTCTAGAAGCAGACTATGGTAATGAACTTATAATACAACGAATGTCGAATATTAACATATGATGAATATGTTAAGCAGTTGGTTCGAAGATCCAATGTAATCAAAGTATTGTCCGATGGACGTAATACTTTGATGACGCTAGCTGCAAGTAACATTAGGTGAAATAGTTTACTAAGTTCAAGTCGTCTGATTTGAACAAAGTACAACTTGAAACCTTGGTTGTAGGTGCGCACTTTGTATTCAAGTTAGCTAACTCAACTAACTTGATTATGAAGTTATCATGTGGGATCTTAAGAATGGGATAGAATAATATATTTTGGCAGTAGACGGATTTAATGTTGCATCCCTATCAATGCAACTTTTGGATAGATGGCATGATCTATCAGAAAGATAATGTTGGAAACATACGTTTACATTTTCAGTTTACTGAGTAATAAGGACTTGCATAGTGAAGGCGTTCGGCGCACACTTGTGCATTTTCATTGTTAACTTTAATCTTGAAATCTGTAACGTTGTTTTACAATGTGGGGATAAGCTCTTGAACAAAGGGTGATTCTTGGTTAAGAAGAGGCATGATTTTGGGATTTCCATTTGCTTATTGACTAAGTAAGGAAACTTGCTAAGTTTAATAAGTTATGTGTGGTGGTGTCAAATGAGTCGGAAGTTAGTCGGATTTCATTGGAGGTTTAAGTGCATGTACCTCCTCAGAGAGTCGGTGTTCGATGAGAATTAGAAGTTGATATTGATTTTCAATATCAATTTTATTTTAGAGTCGAATACGATTATTCAAAAACGGTTTCTTGACTCTGCATCATGGTCGCAAATGTGGGCACTTAAAGAACAAATAAAGTATGTATCTTCAATCTTTCGGAATATTGAAAAATAGAACTATTCTTGACTCAAGGTTTGATTGTATTCCTTGGGTTAGTTGTTAGTTCTATCTCAAGGTTTGATGGTGTTCCTTGAGTTGGTTCAATATTCTTGTAAGTATGATATTGTGTAGCGGGATTAGCTCAAGAAGATGGTGTCCCTTCTTGATGATTGTAGTTCAAGGTTCGTCCAATATCCGTTCGAAATATGAGGTTTCCTATCACCTCATCTGTTGAGATATTTATATTTAAACTTTGGCAGAATTTGTGATAATCTTTTCAAGATTGGTTATAAATGACTTGTCAAAGTATGGTATGATATCTCTTCAATATTGAGTTTGGAGCGCTCAATATCAAACTTGGTTATGATCACATGAGGTGGCCGTAATCATATAATAAAAGACTCAAGTGGATTTGAGTCTGACAACTTTGGTAAGGCACTACTTTAGTGTTATAACTTGAAACGTGTTTTCAAGTTAGTTAAGAAATGAGACATTTCTCAGTACATTGCTTAAGAGGCAATGTGATACTTTCTGGATTGCTAAGTGTCTAGAGTGAATAATGTATCTTAGTTCAATGTACTGAACTAGATATTTTATTCATATTTGGGGAGATCTATTGAATTATAAGGTATGATTAAAACGTGAAGTTGATATAACACTTCAGTGTTATGATAACATTTATGTGGAGGTTGATATCTTACTAAATCAATTAGATGAACCAGACACTAGTTCATGATTCCTCTTAGTCTCTGAACAAGTTCCTCGAAATACTATCATAACATTATATGTCCATCTCAAAACTCAAGTTTGGTTCATGTAAACTAAGACCATGTCTATATTATAGTTGTAGCATTTTGATAAATTGATATGATTATAAGTTTATATTCGCTAGTATAACAACTAGTTGATAAACTTAGGATTTGAACGTTAAAACGATCATTATCCATTCAAGAGTATCAATATCGAAATTACAATTGTTTATGGAATAAGGATTAGTTTAAAAAGATGTTTATCAAAACACTAATTACACGAATTAGTGAAATGCTATACTTCAGTATAGTGTTGAGAAACATTTATGAAATAAGTTTAAGAGTTGGAAGTAAATATAATGTTACGGAGGCGTACAGTATTACGAGTTTCAGGGAGACTCTTATCGTGAAAACTAAGTGTTAAAATTCCGTATTTTGAACTTAGTACGATAAGGAGTTAAGAATTATTGAATGGCACTTAGTATGTTGTGCTCTTTGGAAAATAAGTACAATGAGGGTACTAATTAAGACAAAGATTGTTGATTGAGGCATTAGAGATGGGTTGAATTTCCTGGTTTTCACATTGGTTTGTAAGAAAGGTATGTTAGCTTATTTGGTCCCTGAACTAATCGGTGTTATGGAAGAGTACAAAGTTGGTTGCGAAAGACGAATAGTAGTTATCACACTTGGTCGCGGATTTAACTGAATTTGATTCTTATTGGGAATAAATTTATGTTAATACACACCAAGTGGATGGCAGTTGGCAAATTAGCAAGACCTTGTTGTTTACATGTGTACAGCTATGCGCCTCTGTGATCGCCTCTGGCCAGATTGACATGTTTACAAAGAAGAGGGTTTTACGAATTGTACTCTTGTATCAGAAAAGAGCTTGATTCCGATAAAAGTCTCATACTTAGTCTAGTGTAGCTATACACTAACGAGGGGTAGGTATAGTAGCAGACCCTTATGAAAAGGGGTAATGAGAAACACCGAGGGATGCAGAAATGTGAAGCTATAATACCGTAACGTGTGGAAATGTGGAACAATTGGAGAAACGAGAAGGCATTTGGTTAAGCACTTGAGATGGACGTCAAAGTGCTTGTTGTGCGCTAAGACGACAAGGTCGTCAACAGCGTTTGATATTAAGGAATAAAGCAAGTCTTTATTTCTTGTTAACCAAGGGGCCGGCAACAACACTAACTAGAGGCCTCCAATATAAATTCTAGTTAAGTAAAGAAATTAACCAGTGTTGTTGCGTCGGGTGACAGACTTTGCAGACGTGCAAAAGGTCTCCAGGTGACTTCATGTCGCAAGTGGTGCCTCCGGCAGCTGGGTTTACAACTCAGTGAACGACGGTTCTGAAGTACTTGGTTTCGCGTAATGCAAGGGGGGTAATAAAACTTATGTGAACTTTTGGCTGACTCCGCATAGAGTGATATGTTAGTTTTGGTTAGTTTTTTCTAACATTATCTAGTCTTGGAGTTGGACGTCAACGAGGACGTTGACATTTTTAAAGGCGGGGAGTGTGTCATAGTTTTTACTATGACTCGACCCTTTACTTTGGACGTTGACTGTTGTTACCTACTGTACTATGTTGATGGACCCTAGATGTAGTAGGAAACAAGCCCGCTTAGTGCACTTGGGTATCTGGTGATGGTCCGGTCGGGTGTCATTAGGTATTTGCAGGAAACTCTAAACGAAGCTAGAACTTACCTTCTAGAAACCCACCCCCAATTTTGACGTCCCAAATAGGCTGATTGGTCTTTGCAGATGAGTTTGGCGTGTTAAGTAGGGTTAGGAACACCCCTAGGGTTGACCTAACCCTAGGGTTGCCCTAACCCACGCCCTAAAACCCCCACCCCTTGGGTAGGGTTTAGGGGTAGGAGTAAGGGTGAGTTATAGGCTCATATTGCTAATTTATCTAAGGGGCTAGAATTCAGTGCCATCCCACTAACACAAATAGGAAAAGAGGGGGGGGGGGGGCTCCGTCACATAAATAAGGTAGAGTATACGTAGGAGAGCTCCTGGGTTCATGACTGAGTTCGTTGCTCTTCTGCCGGTGCAAGCTTCAGCTTGTGTCGTTAAGGTACAACCCTTTGTTGTACCGCCCTAACTTTCAGACGACAGGGGTACGTCCCACCTTCGGGGTAGCTTACCCTTAATGTTGGCGAATCCATGCCTGGGAGGACTTGTCGGGATGCACGTTCCAAGAGGCAGAGGTTGAGGCTTGTCTCTAGCCTCCTCCTCCATGTCAAGCTAGGAGCAACACTCACAGCTAACCAAGGCACGTTCGTGTCCTTGCCCAACTGTGGGTGTGGATTCTTGATTGACAGGGTTTCCTTACCGGGGTTCTAGAGTTGGCATTTAAGAGCCACGTTTGTGGCACTTGGTGCAACTCTTGAATCTAAGGGCTATGGCATGATAGCCCACATCGGGAAGGCGGTGTCACATGGAAATGTGACACTGGGCTAAACGTCACATGGTGCAACACCTAAGGCACGCCCTTTGGGGTTATGTCATGGGCTTGTCGTCAAGGGGTTGGATACCTTAGCAAATAGACATGCTTGTGCTTGCACTAGGGTGCTAAGCCTTGGGCATCTGCTCAAGGGAGGTTAGGTCTCATAACTAGGTGTGCTTTGACACACTTGGCTAGGGGAGTGTTCTCCTTGGAATTCAAGGGTTGAACAACCTAAGCGTGTTAGCAGGAGCCCTTTCGTGAGGCACTCGCAAGGTCATGTGCTTAGGGTTATCCCAAACCTAGCCTTAGGGAGTTTACTTAACAGAACACTCGTGTCCGCCTACGGCGCACCTCACTAAGTACTAGCCCTAGGTCTAGGGTATAACTTGGCCACTCAAACCCTTAGGGGTTAGTCGTGGTCAGGGTACCCCTTGTCGCCCTAAAGGGGTTGTACTTCCGGATGAGGGTGATTCCTCAAGGGGTAAGTGACGATGCCTTAGCTCTGTCCAGGGGTATGTGTGAAACACACGTCTCCTTGATGGGGGTTAGGGCATGAGCCTGTCTAAGTCTTCTAGGGCAAGACTCTAAGTCAACTAGGGTTATCCCTCAAGGGTTTTGGGGGTAGACACTCTAGGGAGACTTAGGCTAAACCCTAAGTCAACTAGGGTTATCCCTCAAGGGTTCTGGAGGCAGACATTCTAGGGAGACTTAGGCTAAACCCTAAGTCTCTTGTCCACTTGGGCATTAGAGTTTAACCCTAGGGGTCGTTAGGGTTGTTCTGGGAAACTTAGTGTTGCTCACATAGGGTGATGATGCGGAATGGCCATCTGGCAGCCATGTGTTGCCACGTGTTGGTCCTTTGGGTTAAAACTCTGACATACCTAGTCACAAAGGCGAGATCCTGCTGGCGATAAGGATAATCTAATCCAAAGTTGGGACGTACCCCTGTTGTGTGGAAGTTTGAGTGGCACAATAAAGGGTTGCGCCTTGACAACACAAACTTAGCTTGCACCGGTAGGAGGTTAACGAGCTTTCTTTTGAACACACGAAGCCTCACTACATACACTCTACCCTAATTATGTGATGGAGCGCCCCCCATGTTTTCCTAAATGAATAAGTGGGCTGGCACGAAAATGCCTTGATGAAATTGAGATGTCCTAACCTAACCCCTACGGGGGGGGTTTTAAGGCGTGGGGTTAGGGACACCCTAGGGTTAGGTCAATCATAGGGGTGTCCCTAACCCTTTTTGACAAGTTATATTTAACAGAAACCTATCTTGTAACGTCAAACCATTTTAAAATGTAAGTACTATCTTTGCTTAGAGTTTCTCGACAACCAGCCGGACTACCCTTAAACACCTAAGTGCATTAAGTGAGGCTGTTTCTCACTACAAGTAAGGTTCGTCACACATCTCGATAAGTAACAATAGTCAAACCCCAAAGTAAAGGGTTGAGTCATAGTAAAACTATAACATGTTTGTTGGTCACCATGGTGAGGATGCAATGGTCACCAATTAAACCATGTTGGTCAACATTGTAGATCCATGCATGGTAGTAGAAACCCACCCGGGAGTGTCTCCCTACTACTCTGCTTAAACAACACAAGCGAAAGTAATAAGCAATGGCAAGTAGACCCAAGTGCAACCATGTTGGTCACCATTGTATTTGGTCCTAAACCTTGTTGGTCACCACATACAGTAATGAGACTAAAAATACATTTTTTAAAATTAGAAAAACAACTAGATGGTGATATTTAAATAAAATAAAGTACTTCTTCTTCTGCCCCATGTGCTTTGCCCGAAGCTTTCAACTTGTCGCCAAAACCTTTCGTGATGAGGAGATATTGGAGCACAAACTTCTTAGAAGACTCCACACTGTTGTAGTTAATTCTAAAGCCCAATGACTTCTTATCACCAAACTTGGTCTTGAGCCTCAATACAAAAACATAATATAAATCACAGACTTCGCAAAGCTTCAACAACTTTCCCTTAGCTTAGTATGTATGAAAAAAAAAATAGATTTTTCTATACAAAAACAAGTTTATATGTCATTCTTTTCATATGCATGTAACAATGTTTGGTATATAAGCTAAAGATGCTTACCCTTAAAGTTGACCTTGTCTCTCCCTGGGTTAACCCTCGTGTAAAATTTACC
This sequence comes from Selaginella tamariscina, assembly GCA_003024785.1. Taxonomy (NCBI): domain Eukaryota; kingdom Viridiplantae; phylum Streptophyta; class Lycopodiopsida; order Selaginellales; family Selaginellaceae; genus Selaginella; species Selaginella tamariscina. Next base: position 658,100 of record PUQB01000047.1, on the reverse strand, counting down.
ATGGTATAATTTATTTTGAATATTAAACATTTTATAAGAGGTGACCAACATGAGGTAATGAATGCGAGTTGACCAACGATACATGTGAAGATATTTCTTAAAGGCTGAGTTATACTAATGATGCATAATAATAAATAGTGATGACCAACACTACCCAACTAAAAGATTGAATTAGGTCACCACACAAGGCATCACTTATAAAATCCTCAAGATAAGCATAGAGAGTAGGACATGATTAAAATATTATTCTATATGGACCACCGCACTTGCTAAGGCTTCACAATTTGAACAAGTTAAAAGGAGAAGGGGCTACCTATAGTTAGGAACCAACATTGTTGCAAAATGGAAATTCATATAAGAATGTGTCATTCACAAGTTGCAATTGAGATTCTCATGAAGCAATTGAGAAAGGATCCTATAAGATGCTCCTGTACAACACAATCGTGAGTGAAATTAACAGTGCAAAGAATGCCTAGAATACTTATAAGAGTTGCTTGTGAATAACTCTGTTGAGAAACGTGTAGTAACTATGACATAATTCAATTTCTTTTGAGATACTTGTGTTTAATACGTTTGTACATGAGAAAGAAAACGACAATAATGTTAAGATGTGTCCGAACCGAAGGATAAGGTAAACTTAGCATTCGTTAAGCAGGAAAACCATTCTGATGTGATGCTCGTAGGGACGTATACGTGCACCTCTTATTCTGCACAAATAATTATATATACGTGCACACATGTATACACACAAATATGTGGGTATGTGTATGTACATAAATAATGTATGCACATTAAAAACCACAAATACGTGTATAAGTATATGGGTTTTTTGAAATTTTAAAATTTCAATCGACATGCACAGGTTTTTTGAACTTATGAGCAACATCCAGTCTCTTGAATGGGTAAATGCATCCATAATAAAATATATGATATGCATAATGGGTGTATTTATGCTTTATAACTACAACATGCAATGTATTGTATAAAACCATAGAAAACATGTGATTAAGTAACCTTCGTATATGTAATTGTGTTTAAAGATGATATGCATTCTTAAAAATGCATTGAAAGTTGATCCTTAATTAAATTACATTAAATTAATTATGAAAGCTTTTGAATATATAATATAGTAGAAATAGCTTTTAATTTAACTTTGTTTGTGTACGATTGCTAAAAAACCAATTTAAGGACAGTGACAACATTACTCAATATTCATTTAAAGACATTATTTGTAATAATTTTTATATTAAATTTAAATGCATAAGGTTGGGGTTTAAGAGTTTTAGGGTTCTTGAAGAATATGGATTCTGTAGAAGCCCAGTAGCAAGAATGTGGATCAATCCAAGTGTTTTCTCTCTCACACACACACATGCACACGCACACCCACGCGCACGCGCGCACACATGCAAATTGAAGGCTTTCTAGGGATCCTGGGAGGTCGATCGGCAGCAAGGCTTGTGCCAGCCATGGCGATGGCCCTGCCAAGAAGGTGAAGAATACAAAGGTGAGAAGAATGAGGACGAAGATCTCAATGTGGGCGATTGCTGGCAAGCGCATTATCATCTGTCTCCCTAAGCCGGACTCTGTCTGCTGTCGACTATGCACAACGCGCTCTCAGGTGTGTATGTGTGTGTGCGTGTGCATGTGTGATACACTTGCTATAGACGAATGCGAAAAGTAAAAACACTAATGTGTCCTTTACTAAGCAGTAGTTATATGTATGCATACAAGTATATTTATTCAATATTTATATAACTTCATGTATTCTATGCATTCATCTATATATAGGCGTATACATACACGGATTTATGTGGTGCTTCTCATCTGTTTCTGATGCATAGCATTCCATATTCCTTCCAGACATTTCACATTCTGGAATATGGATGGCTAAGATATACTTTAATAAAATATTACACTGTTTCCATATTATATATATATATACAAATTACTATGGTTCCCTTGTGTTATTAAATCAGCGATGTAGGTGTTAATTCTCAAGACAATTTCATTCAAAGAGTCAGAAGCTCAACAAGCTTATTCTGTATTAATTAGTTTTTATTTAAGAATCTGTTAGACTAATTACTACTCCCTTACATAGATGCACACAGCGAGGTGTGTACCCCAATCCTATAGATCTTTAAAACATATCTGTGTGTGTGTGTGTGTATAAACTTATTCCAAAATGGTGTGAACTTGAACACAGGTGGTTTGCAAGACGAAGTGCAGTGTGAATTTTGCAAAAGCGGGATGAGCACGATGTGAGCACCGCAATCACTATTGGGATGTCACCACATGGCAGGTATGCTCTTTGGTATATATACATTTGTTGTATGTGTATAATGTATGTCTATGGATACTAGACATATATACGTATTTATGGATGTTATGTGTACGATTTGTCAGAGCTCTGTTTGCCTCTCGACTGGAGAATGCATGCTCCAGGTTTCACGTGATTTGGTAAGGTTAATTAACTTTGCACTTACTAAAGGTTCTTATAAACATGTGTGTGTGGGTGTGTCTCTGTGTGTGTGTTGAGGATATATAAATAAACATATACATATACGTATATAAATGATGCTACATACATATACACACATAACATTTATATAAAGGAACGACATATATATTATTAATTTCTGTTATGATAATTATTAATATATATACTTCTTTATTTTCTATAAAGATAGATGATCACTCCCGATAGATAAACTCCCGGACGAAGTAATACGTTTGTTGTCCAAGGACGTCAGTGACTGGGCAGGACTTGCTCTTTTTATACTTGCTCATAAACACGCCGGACAGGTAATTGTTATTATATTATGAAGTTATGATATTATTATTAATAACTTTTACATTAACATATGTTCTGTACTTTTATCAAGTCACATTATATATTAACTTTGCGTACTTACCGTGCTACAGGCATCACCGTGGGCTCCTTACATTCACTGCCTACCCTCTCACAGTGGCATACACAGTACTGTAATCTTCTTTTATAACCATTTCCGTGCATGCAGACACACAATATGTATACAAACTATACATTTCGTTATTATACAGTCATTATAGCCACAATATGTACAATAATAACAAACTACAAATACTAGCTATAATTATAAGTTAGCGACAAAATAATATCAACTCTCTCTCTCTCACTCTCTCTCTCTCTCTCTCTCTCTTCTATCTATCTATATATATATATATATATAAACACCTTATACAGATATTCTGGAGGAAAGAAGAGCTAGCATACCTTAAGCACAGTCCTGTACATCAAGAAACGAGGCAGAGAAGAGCAGTTATACACATGGAGTATTCAGCTGTGTGTGGGTGTGGGTGAGAGACAGAGAGGGGGGGGCAATATGCATATATACTGGTACTATTATTCATAAAAGTTCTAGCTAAGTGGATGCAGCTTCGCACTCGTGTCTGTTATCTATGCATTTATAAACATGCTGCACACTGAGTACGGAAACCATGTCTTTGGCAGGCGCTTAAACTTTGTCCACACGTATTTGGAGGTAACGTGTTTTTGAAGATTTTAAGCATGCTTATGCAACTGGTAATCTCTTTTTAAATTACTAATTCATTTGTCTGCATATATAAATATTTCATCTCAACTTGTGGTTTAAAGTATGTTCTCGTGCTTGGGGAATTGAATCACTGAATACACTAGCTTTGGTAATGTACTTGTACGATATAGATATATTATATATATATATATATATATATGAGAGTGTTATATAACATGAATATATTGCAGGTGCCCTTTGTTGACTTTTTCAATCACGATTGTCAATGTCGCTCTTTACTCTCGTATGATGAGGATCAAAACTGTGGTGAGGTGCACGATTATATACATAAAAATAGATGATAGACGTATAACGTAACGTGTGTATATGCGCGTGTATATATTTACATATCTATGTATCTGTCGATGGATACATGAGATTTAAATAGGTGATTGCGGACCGGGATTTATACTACTGGAGAACAAGTATGTATCTTATATATAATAGCTTAATTATATTAGTTCGGATTATAAGAAACATGTCATTGACATAATATATCTTCCAGGTGATGATCAGCTATGGTCAACTCTCAAATGCAACTCTAGCACTAGACTTTGGGTTTCTCCGTTCCGTTTAATTCCTACGACCAGGTAATATAATATTGACTTACACTATCTAGTGTATTAACTTATAATATATAATTCACTAGTATATAATTCATATACACTATAGTATGTATAGTGTGACAGTATATTACCTTATTTTATTTTGAAAGAAATGTGGATGGGAATATCAAGACGAGACCCGCTACGTGAGAACAAGCTACAATTGCTACGTAGTCACAACATGGACACGTTAATACATGAAGATGGCTCGGATACTGCTGGAAATTCATTTATTCTGCAGTAAGTTTATATATAGATAAATACGCACACTATACACTTAGTGTGTGTACATATACATAGGCACAAGTATGTCTTTATGCAGAGAGGTGAAGTCTGCAGCAGGCAGAGGCAAGGGGATCCCCCAGGCAGCTCGTGCTTTTGCTCGTGTGATTTGTGCAAGCTCTTTGCAAGGTATTTATGAATGTATATATGTGTATATGCATGTATGTATGTATATTCATACGTACACATGCACATTTTATGTGTGTGTAACGTGTAGGTACATGGATATGCGTGTTAATGATTGTTTGTGTGAACTATAATATGAACATGGTCTTAGTTTATAATGAACATTAATACTATAAAACAGTTACATTTGGTAATGACTATTCAGAACTAGAAGAAATGGGTGAAATTGCAGCTGCTACTGATGGTCGTTTAGCACGCAGACCATCCGATGATAAGTTAAAGGAGTCTCAGGCAATGACATTACTTTTAAAACAGATTGAACAGCAAGTTGAACGATACGTAGCTGCAGTGCAAGTAAGCTCTCTCTCTCTCTCTCTCTCTCTCTCTCTCTCTCTCTCTCTATATATATATATATATATATATATATATGTATGTAAGCATATATTGTTGGAAACACTACCACACCAAGCATGCACAAACTATATATAACTGTATATGAAATATATTTTATTGAAAGTATAACTTACTAAAGATTATACACTATATTCTATAGACTGTATTACATGTTAAGTACTCTATAAATTTTAATCTACACAGCATAACGTGTATACAAGTCCGTATAAGCAGTTAGATTTGTCACTAGGGAAGCGGATGGTATACAGACCTTGTATACACTAGAGATTACTATAAAATATATATCCAGGTCTTGCAGGATACACTTGTGTTAATGACACCAAGAAAGGAAATAGCTGAGGCTGTGTTAAGTGGTGAACTTCGTGTTTTACGCTCCGCGACTGTGTGGTTAAGGGAACATATCACGACGCTACACGTGGTATAATTCTTTTCCACCTGGTATAAAATGAAAAATAGTTTTTCTATGACACCCACACCCACACAGACACACACACACACACTCTCAAAAGATATTCATGTATAGATCTGAAAGCTTAATCCAGAATCTTTCACGATTATGGAATATATCGTTTATTTTATTTTATTTTATTAAATCAATATTTATTATTAAATATTGTGGATGTTGCAGATAAAACAATAAATTAATAAGTTAAAATTTCTAATTCTTAGAATATGATATAGTATAAATTATTTGATTGCAGTGATGTTTTTCTTTCCGTCTTTACATAAACGTTAGTGTATGAGTATCTGTACTGATTTTATTACCGTAAGGCTTTCATTTAAGCTATTTATATTAGTAAATATTACATATGACTGTGATATTGACTTGTTTATAATTAAATAAATAATGGCCTTCTAGCTCAGTTGGTTAGAGCATTTTGCTAATAACGCAAAGGTCATAGGTTCGAAACCTGTGTGGGCCAAATTAAATTTTTTTAAAACAGGTATGACACGTGGCGCTGACACATGAGGGCCAGATCACCACCATATGTCACTACGCATGTGTGTATATATATACAACATTATGCGCTAATTTTAAACTTAAGAATTAGGTTTGAATTACATTTATACATTTCCATTTAATTTAATAAGTTTATTCGAAACCTTTATGGGCTATTTAAATTTAAACTTAAGAATTAGGTTAGAATTACATTTATACATTTCCAAAAGGTCATCTGTGTACCATGTATAGAATCTGCATACTTTTATGTACATCATATTATATACTTATTTACTTCATCACAGTATACATATATCAATTGGATTTATCATAATTTAATTTACTTAATTTGATTAAACTCTTCATGTATTTAATGTGTTAAAGAATTATTGATTTCAATCGATCTGCTTATTATTAAAGTGTTATGTAAATATAGGAGAGTGTCACACTGAGGTGTATATTAAATACACATGATTTTGCAGTCTGTGGTATATAATTTACGAATATTATTTGTTCCATATTGATTTACATTAGAGAGAGAGAGAGAGAGAGAGATACGTACATATTTATGTGTATGTATATATGTGTGTGTTATATATATATATATGGCAAATAAGCGTAATTTAGTTAACTTTAGTTTGTATTATTTTAACTTATTATTAAATGGGATGGAAAAAAAAAAAAAATACGAGCAGAGTTGCGCACGCACGCATATGCATGTTTGTTACAGTGTGTGCATGTTCATAGCATCGTATGTGCATTTATACAAATATAGCTTTACATTATTTAAATTTATCTTAAAAATTTATAAAAAAATTTCAAGCAATATTAATATTTTCTCTTTATTTAAACTTTTAAACAATATTAAAAATTTAAATTAGCTGCTAGTGCTACTTTAAATTACTTTTATACTTTTAATGCATATATATTTATTTCTCTCTCTCATTGTTGTACATATATTTGTTTTGGCATATACTGTATAAAAACCCGCTCTAAAAACCATACTATTCTATATGTAATAACAAAATGGACAACGATACCAAGATGAATAACAAGGAAAAAGGGGAACAGCCATTTATTACGTGGATAATATATATTAGAAAGAATGTTGTTAACCAAGGGATTACCCCTTTATATAGAACGAGTGATGTATGAGTGAACTCCTAACGGGTTCATTAAGATTTATGTATTATATAAATATTGTAAATAATTATTTAAAATAAGCAAATATACAAGTGATCTCCTTTCTTTAATAAAACTAAAACACTAGGTGACGTTTACTTAATTTTTTATAGTTCATATCCCATCCAAACATCCGTTTCACCTTGTTTAGGTATACTAGAAAGAAAAAATACAAGAATTTTGAATTGATATATGTTTAATATAATTATGCAAAACGTACCTCATCCACCACCCTTTTTTATATATATTTAAATATTTAAATAAAAATAAATAAACTTTTTTAAATACATACTTCCACTTGGTTTTTAGTTTTTATTTTTGTTAATTAATTAAATTAATACAAAAAAGCGTGTCCCTTAACAGGCTCTTTTCAAAAATTATATAATCTTTATTTATAACGATGAATAACCTTACTATTTCATTTCCCCCAACATTTAATAATAAATAGATAGCTAAAATAATAAAATAAGATAACTAGAAATGATATATTTTAAACTCATAGAAAAATAATGAATTCTAAGACAATAAAATGAACCAAAATTATACCACCTCCGTATATTCCCGTGAAGTGATTTTATTTTTTTAAAAATTTATAATTTTTATTGACAAGAAAACATTTTGAATGATAAATTTATTTAATTTATTATAATTTCAAACTATTGTAGCTTTTTAAAAATCAATCCTTTTTTCCTCTTATTTTCATGTAAATGAAAGTGTGCTGATGTGTTATAAGATTTTAGCTTAAAAGAAGAAACATGTTTAATAACGATGATGATAACATAAAATTGAAAGTAAATAAAGATGTTAAAGTAAAAGTCTTAAATGACTTTATTATAATTTTTTGATTTAATATATAATTATAAGAACTAAAGAACAATCGTGTAATCTTTAATCCTCAAACTTTCTCTTTTAAAATGAGAATGACCATTAACAAATCAATGAGAAAATAAATAAACATAAAAAATGAAGTAGGAGAAGCAATTAAAATAAAGGATTAAAAAGGTTATAAATGATTTTTGATAGGTGTCATAATCACATACATAATACTTTATACAAAATTTATATATATACAAGTACTAAGACTTGTTTTATACAAAGGTGTGGCACATGCATTTTCACATGCAAATGAAATCACTTTTAACTTTAAGGATGACAATTATACATACACTCCAAATTTGTTGAATCTTAAGAATTATTATTACAAAGAATTATGAAACACCATGTGCTTTCTATATCAAAGTAATTATAAAACTCAACAAGCTTTGTTATACGTTCTTAATTCATCAGTTAAACATGGCTTACTTGAAGTTAAATTAGAAGTTTGAAAAAAAAAATGTTTAAAACTAGTCAATTTTGCTTAAAAAATAAGTTTTTGTAATAGCTTTTTGTATTTTGAGTATATAAAAACCACTTTAGTAAATGTTTTTTATTAATTACCATTAAACATATCAAAAATTACCAAAACCATATTCAAAACACTACAAAAGTCAAATGAATATTCAAAACCATGTCTTAAAATCACATATAAAAAATGTATAATAAATCATATAAAAAAAAACATGTAAAAGATTGCATAAAATTTTAAATGAAAAAGTCGTATATAAAACCATTAAAAAAAATAACTAGCTGACGTGTGAATAATCATTTGTAAAGTCACATCTAATTTTCTGGTTTTGTATGTGAGTTTGGTTTGAAAAAAAAAACATATATTTAAACCCTATTAAAAAACAAATAAACAATGTGTAATAAATCGCATAAAATCGCTAAAAGAACCTATACACAGTTGAAAAAATATAGTCTGCCAATACATGTCACGGTTCACATGTCAACCACCTGACTAAGTCACACATTTTTGAATGTTTTATTTTACACACATATGTATATATATATATAGACAATTTTATATGCATGTAAGGACTTTAGTATGCTATATAGCATTGGTTTGTGAACCGTTGTGTGTGTGAGAGAGATGCGTTAAAAGCTGTAACAGTTAACCTGTAGTCAACATAATAATAAAGATATCATTTTGTGTGCGGAACACAATATAATTTGTTACTAATGAAATAGAAACTTTATTTCCTTGAGTAAATAATTTCATGGCAAGCACCACACACCCGTTTCTGGTGCATTGTATATCCAGCATGGCAAACTTTCCTAATCCTCTTGTCCACGCATCCACTCCCATACAACAATAACTTTTCTAGAGGCAACACGTTCAAGATCTTTCTCAAAGTGCTCTTGTTCAAGTAAGTAGCACGCAGTTCCAATCTACATATTTTTGTCGCATAGTCTAATATGTAGTGCAATCCAGCACTCATGTTAACATTATTTAACTTGAGATCAGCTAGCTTGTAGTGATGGCCCACAAAGCTGAAATCGTAATTTCCTAATAGAGTGGCATACTTCAAGTTATGGGCATGAATTGCGACTCTTCCCCATCCATGTAAGCTCAACTCGAGTAGCATAGGTGCTGTTATTGTGACATTCATATCGGACAACATCCAAGCATCCAATTTAGTAAGTGTGTTGCTACATATGGTTAAGGAAGTAAGTCTCTCATGTCCCATGGAATGATCACTCAAAGTAAGGGTACGTAAAGCAGGAAAATTGAGAAGGACATCACTTGTTTCTCCGTCTACCCTGCGGAGACTAACATGCTCTAGACGCTCAAAGTTTGAACTTTTGATGTCGAGTCTATCTGACCAAACATCGGTATCCATCTTTTCCAGCTTATTACAATCCACTAGACGAACCCCTTGGACGCTGTGACATATAAACTCCCTTAGGTTAGGAGCTCCCACAAAAACATGGCCATGCAAACAACGAACATCCAATTTCTTCATTGTTGTACTTGAGATTTCCAAAGGAGAAGAGATACCTTTACAATATTGCAATATTGCGTCTCAAGAACCACACACCTTATTATATGGTCCGGTACGTTTGTGGAGCAAGCCTCAAAATAAGTTAGACGATCGAAAGTGCAAGTTGAATGAATAAAGTTCTTTGCTCTAATTTCGATCCTCTTGAGTTGGTTGCAGCCCGTCAAGTATACATTGCTTGATTCAGAAGATAACTTAATTGATAATTCCATCAAGTTTGGGCAATTTATTTTGACATGTACGTGCGAATAACCCTCCATTGATATGCATCTCAAACTCTTCTTGTTGAACTCGAGGCTTGAGTAAGTTAGTGATGCATACTTCATATCATAAACCTTGAATGACTCGAGGAAAGGGGAATTGTTTACTAGGGTTTGAAGCCGAATGCAGTTACACTTATACATTGGCAATACAAACTCTTGCAGTGTCCCTGTAAATTGACCGAGGCATTTGAAAATGGTGTAGCTGGACGGGATGCCACCTTCCGTAAGGCCACAACAGTGTTCCGCCTTACATGTGTGGCAAATACCACTCGAGATATACATAATCTCCCACCTGGAACTCTTGGAAGCTTCTGTGCTCATTAACAAACTTGATAGCTCGGCTCTGAGCTACTTGTAAGTTCTTCTTGCACAAACTCTGAATGTTTCTAAGCTCAACACTCAGATCTTTAGCTTCCTCATCCATGTTGCCTTGAGCTTTCTTACTTGCTAAACCCAGCTCAAAAGCTGTCTTGGAATGCCGTCCAAACATAGCATAATATGGACTCATTCCAATGCCACTGTGTCCTTGGCAAATGGGTGACAAAGTCCATAGAGATACTGCCCCATCGCCTGTTGGAATAGGCAATGGTACTAATAGCCCACTTGGTTTTTCCCTGGGCACCTTTACTTGCTGACACTTGTCACAAGTCCTGCAGTACTCTATGATATTAGCTTTCATATTCCTCCAATAGAACCTTCTCTTGATCAACTCATACGTTTTCCTCCCCCAAAATGACCAGCCTCCGGGTGATCATGATGGAAATATAGTACCTGGTTGATCAAATGGTCCACACGAGGAAGATACACATGGCCATTGTAGTACAAAACTCCATCCTAAAATGAGAATGGTGGCTCTAGCTGTCTCTGAGCTCCTGCACCTCAGCGTCTTGTGCTTGAGCATGTTGAACTACCTGGCTAAACTCACTGACCGTCCTTGTTAATGCATTACATAAGCGTGTTTGGAATTCTCTAACCACTGTGGCTCTCCTAACGCGTGACAAAGCATCTACCACCACGTTAGCCTTTCCCAGCAATGCTCAATAGGAAATTTGCCAAACTCCATGAGCTTAACCATCCAGCGAGCTTGCTGAGAGTTTAACTCTTTCTGTTTGAACAGATACACCAAAGTCTTGTGATCTAAACACTTTGAAACTTGCACCATAAAGATAGTGCCTCCAAACTCATAATGCATTAACAATAGCCAGTAGTTCTTGCTCATACGTTGAGTATTGTTGCTCTGCAGGATTCAAGTACGACTCTTATAAGCAATAGGCCTTCCCTCTTGCATAAGTACAACTCCAATGGCCACTCCACTTGCATCACAATACCTCATAAGGCTTAGAGGGATCTGCAATACATAAAAGTGCACGTACCAAAGCTTGTTTCAAAGCTTGGAAACTGCTCTTCTCTGAAGCACTTCATGCAAAGGGAACGTCCTTCCTCAGCAACCTAGTTAACGGAGAAGCTTTTTGGCATAATCCTTGACATACCGCCGGTAATAACCAGCCATGCCCAAGAAACTCCGTAACTCTTCTGCATTGCTAGGAACTGGCCATTGCTCCACCACTGCCACCTTTTGGATCAGTCTTCACTCCACTTGGCATCACAATGTGACCCAAATACTCCACTTTGCACTGAGCAAATGCACATTTGCTCTTCTTTGCATAGAGCTTGTTCTCCCTCAACAACTGAAGAACTCTTCACAAATGCTGCACATGCTCCTTCATATTCTTACTATAAATAAGAATATCGTTGAGGAAGATCTCCACAAAGTCGTGCAAGTAGTCACCAAACACCTCAGTCGTCAACCGAGTGAATGTGACTGGGGCATTTGTTAAGCCGAATGGCATAACAGTGAACTCGAAATGCCCAACTATCTTGGTGAACACTCTGGCTCCACCGAGATGATCCATGATAGTATCCACACATGGCATGGGCATGTCCTTCACTGTTTGCTTGTTGAGAGCTCTGTAGTCTATGCACATCCTCATGGTGCCATCTTTTTTGACAAGCAATACTGGTGCACCAAATGGAGACTTGCTCAGTTGTATGAAGCCATATTCCAATAGCTCCATCACTTGTCTCTTAACCTCTTGCTCCTTAGCATGGCTCAGTCGGAATGGCTTACGGTAAATGGCTTTCGTACCCTCATTCCACACCTCTTGCATGTGGTAAGCCATGAGGTAGCTCGGAGGGAAGACGTCAGCAAACTCGCACAAAGCTTTGCTCAAGGTGACAGTAAAAGAACTTGTTTGGAGACTCAAGCTTTGTTCCAAACCAAGTGTCTTTCACTTCACTATACTCAAGCTTCATGTGCTTGGTGCTCCACTAGATCTTAGGATCCACACGCACTAGCTTCGCAAGAAAGAAAGTCTCCACCAGCTGGGTTTTGCCAACCTCTAGCTGTAACTCCTCCACACAAGCAATTTAGCTCTGTGTGACAACTAAGCCCTCAATCTCGTATTGAGGCACAGTCTTCGTTCAGCTCCACCAGCTGGGTTTTGCCAACCTACAGCTGTAACTCCTCCACACAAGCACTGTAGCTCTGTGTGATAGCTGAGCCCTCAATCTCGTATTGAGGCACAGTCTTCGTGCAGCTCCACCAATGGGTTTTGCCAACCTACATGTAACTCCTCCACACAAGCACTGTAGCTCTGTGTGATAGCTGAGCCCTCAATCTCGTATTGAGTCTCTTCGTGCAGCTCCACCAGCTGGGTTTTGCCAACCTATGTAACTCCTCCACACAAGCATGTAGCTCTGTGTGATAGTTGAGCCCTCAATCTCGTATTGAGGCTCTTCGTGCAGCTCCACCAGCTGGGTTTTGCCAACCTCCAGCTGTAACTCCTCCACACAAGCAATATAACTCTGTGTGATAGCTGAGTTGATCAAGAGAAGGTTTTATTAGAGGAATATGAAAGCTAATATCATGATGAAAAAAAATTGAAGCATTGTACTATGTTTCAAAGTACGTGTGACTATAATATTATATATACATGTAAATATGTGTTATATAAAAGTCGGATTCAAAACAATTATAAGATTAGTAAGTGTGAGTTTGATGTCTGGCGTCTTAAATTCTACAGCTATACATTTAAATTTCTATATCCATTTTGAAATCTATGACAATAAATTTAAATTTATATTGTATATAAGTTAGTTTGTGACAATAAATTGTGAAAACAATTATATAATTATATAAAAATAAACTCTACTAAAAAGGACGTGTATTCAACATTAAAATACATATAAGGTTTTCTTACATATTAATCCCAACATCCTACGTGGCATCTATCCAGTATATACTTTAAAATATATTTAAGGTATATTCCATATAAATCCTTACATTATTATGAAACGCACACCATATACACGCACACGCGCACACACCATTATGAAGCCCCACCTACAGAAAATTCCCTCTTTTGGTTCGCTCTCACAGTAACGTATATATATTATATGTGTGTGTATACATAAATATGTGTGTAACATTAAAGATATACACACGCATAGAGATGTAGACACATCAAACACAAAACTCTGACATCCATAATATATAAACATATACTATATGTATGTCCTTTCTTTATTATATATTTACACACACACTCATATGTATACACATATACATTATGCTATGTATGTATTTGTAGATGGCCCAACTTCAGAATCAGATATAACACAATTGCAATTAGCAATTCAATTCTGGATAAGCCGTGGCTGGGCAGTTGCCGATGTAAACTACGGAGGAAGTACAGGTACTCCAGTTATACACACACAATGTTCCTTGTTCTTGCTGTTTCTATTCGTATGACACACACACATACACACACATATATATGCAGCCTGTACATATCCGTGTGTGTGTGATATTATAGTATATATACAGATATCTTTTGAAGTGGATAATGCCGAAAACATTGACTGCGTATACATTATATAGAAATGTGTATTTATTTGTGTAATACAAAGATTATTCTTGTTTTATTAGCAAGTTTTATTACTTTGAAAAATGTAGACTAATAATATGTAGCGTCTGCAAAAATTGCGTGTATATATATGTATACGAACGCTTTCACAATCAGCCCCCTTTTGTAATAGTAATAATTAATTAAAACTTAATTAATTAATAAATATTAACAACCAGAAAAAAACATGTATTTAAAAAACATTATACATACCAAATTGTGTATATAAATGAAATGCATTAACCCTGAAGTCTTTTTAATTTATATCTTCTAAATGCATATAAAACATTAAAATAATTAACGTAATTAATTTTGATTAAGGAAAGGGGCCTACTGTTTAATGTTTATGACATAGTTGTATATATGAAATTTTAAATCGAAATGCTGTTGTGTTTAGATTTTATGAATATCAAGCTTTACTTAAAATATATAAACTATTTATTTTGTATACATAAATACATAAGGACCCTGGGTTGTTTTGGAGGATAACTAGATAAATAATAATGTTAAACTTTTATTAAAAACTCACATTATATTATTTATAATTTTAAATAAGTATCATTCCACTTCTAACTCTTGAGGAAAAGTATTTACGTATACATGTTTATACACGTACTTTTATTTATGTATGTACATACATATTAATATACTTAGTTTAATAAATGGATTATTCATTCACGGTTGACATTGCATCCATTTGGTACAACATTTTGCAAAGCTTAGTTAATGTAAAGGTTCTTTGTAAATAATTCTGTTGTAATTCTATGTGTAGCGAGTGTGTGTGTGTGTGTATGCGTGTGTGTCTGTATGTATATATAAAGCTCTACACACTCTCTCTCTCTCTAACATGTAGTATATACAGTTAACTCAGCATGAAAGTATACATTCTTTGTTACGGATTTTCAGCTTGCTTGCTGTGTACTTTCTCTATTCAAGGGTTTTTTCATGGATATTTGTGTGTGTGCGTGTGCGTGTGCGTGTGTATGAGAGAGAGGATGTGTTGTTCTTTTATATCATTTCAAATGCATTTATATTTTCTTTTGTAATATATTGTGTCAACGTTATTTCCTCTGCTGTAAAGCTACAGTTAAATGTTTATATAATAAATTAAACAAAACACGCAAAATGTATACATAAAAAGAATAAGCATCGTGTTTATTTATACACGTGATTAAAGAATTAAAAATAAAATATAAAAGATTATAGTATTCTTCAAAGATATTACTAAAGTCTATGGCTATTACAAACATTTAAATATTTATTATTCCTATATAATTAGATTTTGTAGTCTGTTAAAACAGTATCTATACAACCCATATAGAAACCTATAATATATAGATATATACAATATAAAAGATTATTTTTATAGCCGCTATTAAAATGTACGTTAAAACAACATGGAAGTCTTAATTAATAATGCATTCTATTTAATTTGTTTTACTTGATTTTATCATTTATATACATGTAAATTTAATATATAAACTTACACATGATTTGATATAAGAGATGTGTATCTTAGTATATGTATCTATCTCATCTACATACATCCTCACACACGCACAGACACATATATGCACCTTGACATGGATATCAAATATATTTGCTTTATGTATTTTATCCGTATACATGTACACAAACATACTTATCTCTATATTCAGAAACATAGGTGAGGAAGAGAAAAGCGAGGAGATAATAATGAATATGGTTTAATGTGCTTGATATAATTATATATGTGTGTGCATATACAAGTGCATATACGATATATACAGTGCTTCACACACATCTATACACTTTTACTGTACAGCAGCGGTATTTGGGGCAGAGCATGCCATACTTAAGGACACAATGTATCTAATACCGTCAGGAATAATCATATTACAATTTTAAATTTCAGTAGGTTTGCTTTCTACATATTTATAGAAAGAATTGTTATTTTAATTTTATCAATATTGAAACTCCTTGTTACCAAGCTAACAAGACTTTTAAAATTAAAATTTAATCAAATTTAAACTGTTTAAGAGTTCCCCACACAATTTAAAGTTTTTACATAGTTATAAATAGAAAAATGTATTCAAAGTTATGCACATGTAAATACACACATATGTACGTATATATACGTTTATCTGTTTGAACCAAACTGTAGTTTACGTTTACGTTTACGTAT
Source organism: Selaginella tamariscina (assembly GCA_003024785.1). Taxonomy (NCBI): domain Eukaryota; kingdom Viridiplantae; phylum Streptophyta; class Lycopodiopsida; order Selaginellales; family Selaginellaceae; genus Selaginella; species Selaginella tamariscina. Next base: position 641,708 of record PUQB01000047.1, on the reverse strand, counting down.
TAAGTGCCTTTTGACATCCTGAATAGATCCCACAGTTACATGTATATATGCAGAAATATATCTTATATATATATATAGGTCATTTGAGAAAACAAACGTCATCTGCTATTATATAAAATTGTTAGACAATAAAATAATTAAAATAATTCAAACTGAAAACATTTACTATTCATTTGTTACATAATTTAACAACGTTAAATTCCCGTGACACTCTCATGCAATAACATGATTTTGTACCGGGGATGTACAGTGTAAATGTTCATAATATTTATAAATGTACACTTTCAAATTTATTAACAACAGTGCATGAGTGCCATATACATGTAACATAGAGAAAATTTTATATAATATATGTTGTAATACACACACATATATGTATGTGTGTGCGGGCACGAGCTCTTCTTAAGCAATGGTAGACAGTTAGGTTTAGAGAAAGTACAATGACATCTTACAACCATCGACATTCCTAACAAAGTATATACTCAGGTACACACACACACACCACACACATCATAACAGCGTCCATATTTGCATAGTCCATGGTTAACATTGCATCCATGTGGTACAAGTGAGATGAGTAAGTTTACTGTATGATGATTCTCTCTCCAACACACAACACACATTGTATGCATATGTACGTGTATGCATATATGTGTATATGAGTGTGTAATAATATGTATGTATCTATGTATTTAAGTTCAAAACTAGATTGTATCAAATCAAATGCATATAAAACAACGAAATTATATCTTCTTGTTCTCGTCTACTTTGAAGATCTCATACTTGTTGAGTAGGTATTTCTCAATAAATATTATTTCACAGTATAAAATCCATAAGAAATTAATTTTTTTTAAATAATTTTATCATTGCAATAAATGTTTAAGAAAATGATTAAGTTATTATTAATCATATTAAAATGAGATGTGTGTGTATATATATACACACACCATAAATTATATATATGTATAATCATTTTCAACATAATTTAAGATATTATACTTAGTAATATCATCAATTATTCTTATTGAATATATACAATACTAAACAACATTCAAAAGAGAGAACATATATATTTAAAGTTTATTAAGAGTTCTAAAGTAGATTTAGTGCTTTCAACATGGCACTTTGTTTGCTCATGATATTAAAATTAGAAAAAGAACGTCGTCAATAAAATCAAAATATTAAAAATATTTTAAAAGAAGATTTTAATTTTCTATAGTAATTCTATTGGCTGAGATTTGCAAAGTAGCCTAGCCTTCCCCAATCCAGCCCCCTCCCTTAATCGTAATTAATTAAGTTAATTATTTTAATGATTTTATATGAATTTTAAAGATATAAATCCAAAAGACTTTCAGGATTATGCAATTCATTTATATATATGAGCTAGAATATATAAGTTATTTTTAGATGCATGTTTCTTTCTTGTTTGAAAATTGTTTGTACATATATATATACACGACATGTATATAACATATGTGTTTGTGTATTTGTATAGACAGTCTAACTACAAAAACTTACATTTGATACTACGGGAAGCCTTTTGACAAGTTTATAAACTATGGATTACATAAAGAGCGAAAAATAATGTTTTCGTTTGAACTCAAACAATGACACGTAACATAAAATGTGATGTTTAAAATATTTTTTGAGCAATTATCTTAATAGTAAATATGGTTAAATTATTAAATTTATATTATAAAATTAAAATCAAATTTTGAAGGTTTAATCTAACTAGCTTTAACAATTAAACTATTGCTTAATTTGTGTTTTAAAATGCAAAAAAATATTTTGTTTTACAACAGTTATCATGCTAAATTTTCATAACAACTGCACACACACACACACACACTTGTGACACACATAATTCTCTCTCAATTAAAGATTCCCAAGAACCTGCACGTTTATATTACTTATGTGTATCAACGAATATCAACCGTTACAATAATTTCTTAGTATATTATAAATTGATGTATATCTGCCATCTTATATAGGTTTGATAAGCGGAAAAAGTATGTATTAAGAATATATATATGTCATTTCTTAACCTAAGCCCAATTAGAAAATTCGAATATTTCAATGTCAATAATTTTAATAATATTTCAAATATTACTATTTAACAGTTTTAATAAACTGTCGAGCGAGTATTCTTATTGTTTAATAAATATTTGATAGTACTCTTTTTGTTTAATAAAATTTGATAACTAGACAAATCAATAGTTTTTTGAGCATCATAACACAGTTATACACACATATATGCACACCACGTGTCTCTCTCTCTCTCTTTCTATGTATAATTGGGTATTCTCATTCACATAATTAAATTACAAAAACTCACATTTGTATACATATAAACAAATATTTGTCCAGATACTAACAATGTCAGACACACACACGCACACATGTACTTATTATACATGTAAGTATAAGTATATATATGTGTGTGTGTGTTTAGGTATGTATGTGTAGTATATATTGTTGTTTGCACGTTTTGTATATACACATGCAAACACACACGTATACCAGATAGGAAGAAGGTCATGTAAAATCCTACTTTAATGTTTTATTTGGTCTTTTACTAATATTTCGATGTTATATTCTTATATCATAAGATTTATAACTTAACGAATTAGTTATAAACAATAAACACTTTAGAATCGTATAAACGTAATTTTAAATATTCGAACCATGGATTATGCAAATTTCTCTCTCTCACACACACGCGTGTGCGCGCACACACATGCACACGTACACGACGTTTGTAATGTTGACAGAATTTGAGTGTCGTATATAGATCATCATGTGTATATAAATCATATAGGTGTGTGTGGAGTGTGTGTATGTGTGTGTATATATATGTTCTTTCGATGTCTCTGTGGGTGTGTATAAAGTGCATATACATGGACTGTCTATATATATAACAATGCACATAGTTCAACTCAGGAAATTGGGCTTAGATGTAAGTAAATAATGTTTTAAAAATGGTATTACATAGGACAGTTACACGGTTGTTTTGAATCATTTAATTATTCTTTTATTAATAGATATTTAACAAAAAAAGTAGCATTAATTGATAAAAAATTTATATATTTAATTTTACCATATTTAGCTTCATAATATCAAATTTATTGAAAGTGTTAATGAAATAAAAAATCCAAGGGAAAACGATGGTTCAGGATAACAAGTCGTATTAAGAAATTAATTTTTTTTCGACTTTTTCATGTTACAATTTTAATAGGAAATATGGAATCGAATATTTGGTACTTTATGAAGTGCAAAACTGGAAGTTAAGTATACACACTGTATTATAATAAATAAAACAATCTTATCTTTACAGTATGTTATATGTACATATACATATTATATGTGTACATGTCCTTGTATATAGCACTCTATATATACGTACGTTTGTTAAATGTCTTGTAATGCAGACGTTTTATTAAGATTTGGTTAACCTCTAAACAATGTGACCATATATATATCGCATGTGTGTGTGTATGATATACAGCTGGTGAGAGAGTGATGTATGCATACTGTTTAATGTATATGGTATATATAATATATTTGTTGTGAATCTTTTAGATTTTATTTTGGTACTGAGAGTTTGATAATATTTACAGTACTTGAATCATTAAAGTAATTGTAAAAAATATATTGTTGTTATATATAATTATCTATTTTTCCAGACACACTTGTATTGAGGAGCATACAAGTTGTTACATTTTTTATTCACTATTATTATTATCCATCCCACTATAAAGAATCTTATAGTTAAGTGTGTGTGCTCTCTCTCTCTCTCTCTATGCTTCTTATATATATAGAGTTGGAGAAGTATAGTACATACTACTACATTTGTACATATGCACAATATATGTATCCACACACAGGCGTACACACGTGTATACAACAGTCTATGTACATATGTATGTACCATATAGATAGATAGATACATATACTGTATATAATCTGTATGTTATTTATATATGCACGTATGAGTATATACTGGCTTCAGTCAAACGAGTCAACTATGCTGTTAATCATCAGCTTTGACCAGGTCAACCGTTGTTGACTTTGTTTTAAGCTTGTTTAACGTTTTTTAAATGTGTGTATTCATTGTGAATGGATTCATAGTGTCATTCAAAGTGTGTGTATTGTGTGACAATCACTTATATATATAGATAGATAGATAGATAGCTGTTTCTACATATATACTTGCCACGAAAGTTTTAAATTACCTATATATACGTGAGCCTTCGATTTCAAATCTTCGTGCGCTTACGTGTTACAAATTCAATATATTTTAAATTAATTTAAAGCTTATGATATTTAACTTGATAGCGACTGCTAAATACACTTCTATATTCATGAACATGATTAACATTCCATTCACTTATTTAATAGTGTATGGTGTAGACAATCCGTTATTAAAATATGATTTATCTGTTCGAATTTTAAGAATTCAAAATGTTTTTTCCTTATCTTATCAAGGAGTATGATTAATCCGCTCCACTACTCTATCGATTTCAAATCTTCATGCACATATTTTAAGAAAATTAAAGTAGTATATGATACATTGGCTCTAGGAAAAACATCACAAATATATATAACAAAATTATGGCATTTATTAATATTGTTTTAATTCATTAAATGACGACAATCTGTTAGTATTCTCTCTGACCATAAGATCGAGTATAAGCTTAGTAATATTATAGTAAACTATTCTCATTTTAAAAACTTAAAATTGAATTCCAGAGGTATATATGTAATTTTAAAAACTTTCACAGGCTCACGGCTCTCAGGAATAGAATAGAAACGTCATTATTTATTTAATTTATCAGAGTTGTAGTAAAATATGGACAGCAAGTTTGTGTTGTAGTATATTAGTAGTATATACAATATATATATTATAATTCTACATTTTGCTTGCTTGTTCTATTCAAAGTTTTTTATGGTTAATTGTGTGTGTGTGTGTGTGTGTGTGAGAGAGAGAGAGAGAGAGAGAGAGAGAGAGCGGGGGGGAGGGAGGGAGAGAGAGTTGTGTAACGTTTTCTTATATAAGTGCATTTATATTTTTCTTTGTAATAAATTCGAAAACAGCCAGTGTATACATAAACAAGAACAAGCATTGTCTACACGTGGATGTGGTTGAAGAAATTAGAAATTTTAACTGAAATAAATATAAAAATTATTGCTCCCTATCTCTCGTATGTTTAATGTGTGTAGTGTGTGTGTGTCTCTCTCTATATATAAGACACACACACCCACCACACACACACATATTATATATATAATGTGTGTGTGTAACTATGTGATTGAACTCTGATTTGTTGTATTTGCAACGACAGAGTTATTGCCTCCTATAATAAAGGAAAACAAAATTTCAACCTATATATATAACATATATGAGCCTAATTGATATTCAGAATTTGAACTTAGCATGTTCAATATAAATGATATTTAAATATGTTAATGTCAATATTTCTTAATTTATTATTTAAACATTGCTGACGGAGCCTTCGTACTATTTTGTTCAATAAAGTTTTTTTAACCTGTTAAAGTTTAGATAAATTAGATAGTCTTTGAACATATTTAAACATCGTAAACATACGTGTATGTGTTAGAAACATTTATTTTCTATAATATGTATGTATTTTAAGCTTAACATTATATTTTAGTTCCGTACACAAATATTTTATATATTTATTACATATTTATATTAACACATCCATTAACATGCTCGTCTTAGTATGGCCATTGTATATGTAATATGCCCTCTTGGAACATCCATAATCCAATATCATTAAATAAAAAGTATTACTATATAATCTAATATAGTATATGTATTGACATGTGTGTGTGCGCGCCCGGAATATAAATATGTAAAAAATATTTGTACTCAACAATATAATTTCATAATCCAAATATAAAGTAGTTAATATGAGCAGCAGTCATGATTAATATCAGCTTCTTTGTATTAATAATAACTTAATCAGTGTTATAAATCAATTTTTTAATGTTAAATACAAATGATTAAGTTATTATTAATCATGTTAAACTTGTCAAGGTCAAACGTCATATATATATATATATGATGCAGATAGATTATCACATATAAATTTATATATGTATAGTCATTTTTTAATATAAGTTAAGATATTTTAATTAGTAATATCATCATCAAATATTCTTATTGAATATACATAATACTAAACAACATTCAAAAGACATACACATGCACGCACATGCTGTGATAGATATGTCCGTATGAGATCATTTATATATAGATATATAAACACTATATATATACAAATTTATATACACACACACAGATATATATATATATATATATATATAGAGAGAGAGAGAGAGAGAGAGAGAGAGAGAGAGAGAGAGAGAGATGGCTGCGCAACAGGAGAAGTCTGAAGAAGAATATCTAGAAGACAGACATTTCAACTGTGCTTATATATATACAATTATATTCAATATATTTTTTCTAGTTAATATATATAATTGTATCTTTTCATGTAGGCCTGAGCAGCCCCATTATCATTGATATATGTACCATATTCTCTATAATGAATCTTATAGAGTAACCAAATTGAGTTTCAACGCTCACTTTACAGGCCAGTATACGTATGTAATAGTGTATCACACACACACGTACATATGTAACTGTGTATATATATGTATGTATATTTATATATATATGTGTGTATATAAAGTTGTACGCGCACTCTCTCTCATGTATATAATTCAACTCAGGATGAAAAATTATAATGATTAATTTGCAATTTCAATTAAAAATAAGCACTACACATTGCTAAAATATTAAGAGATTTAATCAGAAGTATTCTTGAATCACGAGGAGTGGACCACACGTGAGGTTGTATCTTAAATTCTTAATATTCTTTTTATATTTACTTGTTTTAATATTACAAGTATAAGAAACTAAATATTTATACTTACAATATTTATTAATTTCAATTTACACAGGCTCTGTTCATTATATAACTTATTATTCCTGTAAAAATTGTTTAAGACATAAGAAATTAATATATACCATAACAAAACTCATGGATCCATATTATATATAACATGTTTGTAAATATTAACATCTATCACTTAGTTATCTATACACGTACGTGCAAGTACACTCCTAGTTACATATTTGAAGTAACACATACAGGCCAAGTTGATAATGTAATTATTGTAATCCTATATTTCTAAACACACGTTCATCCTGTTTATATTATTAATATGTATACGCTAGCGTAGACGCGTCCTATATGTATCAGGACATGTTTAATCTGGATGTAATTGAATACGTGGAGTGATTTTTTAGAAGTTTATTTAATTTATAAAATATAAACAGAGTATAAAAATTCTAACATATTACCTCTTAGATAATATTTTAATTTAACAAAGTATGATGTACATGTATAATAATAAGTATACCTTGTTTATAGAAATACACACCTACTTATATAAATGTATATATATCTATAGTAAAAATGTGTATTTATTTATGTATAAATGATAGATTATCCAAAATACAATTGTACTGTGTAATAAGCTTATAATACATAATAATGTGTATATGTATACTGTTTAATGTTTACAATATATTTGTTATAATATTCTTGGGATTTTCAAAGGTGAAATGCTGTGCTAGTATTTTAAACTTTATCTAATTTCAAATTTATGAATATAAAATTCATTTAATGACTGAAAATTTGTTGAATAACTCACATTATATTATTTAAAATTATGATGTAATTTCAAGCTTTCAAGAACAACATAAAGGATTCGATGTATTATACATATTCCTTTATATGTAATCTTGCAATTGATAGTACATATGTTATTCAAAGACTATTTAATTTCTTTAAGACTTAAATCGGAGGATGTTCCTATCAATGCAACAAACCAGAGTTCAATCACATAATTACACACACATATAGAGAGAGATATGTGTAACATTTTGTTAATGTCTGCAAAATATTGTGTATGTGTGTATATATATATTTTTCATTATCTAAGCAAATATAAATTTCGCTTCATATACCAGTTTTGTACTGTTTATGACATAGTACAATATATTTTAAATTGAAATTTTAAAATTTTATCTACTTTATTAGATTTTATGAATACTAAAGGTTATTTTATATTATTTTTATACATATGTTACCATGACATGTATTTGATTGCATTTTATTTTAAACAATTCAACTCAAGATGAAAATTATAATGATTAATTTACACTTTAAATTAACTTTTTGACTATTTAACAGTTTTAATAATTTAATAAACACAAACTAATGCCACTAATTTGTTTACTGATTTTCTTAACCATCATAAACATACGTGTATGTAGGGTCTATAATGTGTATAAATACATGTCTATGATATGTATGTATTTTAAGCTTAACTTTATATTTTAGTTCTGTATATATATATATATAAATACATGGTTTAGTAATTTTGTTTAACCGCTTATAGTTAGAGAAATTAGATAGTCTTTGTACATCATAAACTATAGGAGTTGTATTGTCTATGATATGTCATTTGTAAATAATGTTTTAAAATGGTATTACATAGGATAATTACACGGTTCTTTTGAAACATTTAATTATTCTTTACTCTTTAATATTAATTTATGATATGTAACAAAAAAGCAGCCTTAATTGATATATTTAACTTCATAATATTATCAAAATAGAAAATTTTATATTGTATAACTATTTAAATTATTAATAAAATAGAAAAGGCAAAATACAAGTTGAGAACGTATGGATAGGTCGATTAATAAATCTGAAATATTAAGAATTTAAAAATTACAATAACAACTCATGTTAATATAATTTTAATAGAAAACATAAAGTTTTTTATACATGTGATCACGTAATGCGTATATATGAAAATATGAACAATTTAAAATCACAAAACATGGTTAAATAATTCTTTTATATATCAGTGATAAAAAGCGACGATATATCGTTTCCTAAATTTATTAAAATTACTTATACATCAAACGTTTAATTTTTAAACAAGTTTAGATAATCTATATTTTTATCCCCCCTCTCTCTATATATCTATCTATCTATATATATATTGTAGTATTTACTTTTCAAGACGTTCTGATTACAAAACAAATCATAAATATTATAAGAATATCATTTATATATATTTCTTAAAGATAAATGTTATATAAGTACTGGGTGTATTATACATACGTACATATACAAAAAAGTTGATTATAAAGATAAATGTGTATCATATATACAAACTATTAATTATACACTTTTATTCAAGATACTACATTCATTTGTAGAATATACCTGTTTATATGTGTATGTATTATGTATATATATGTGTATGTATATATTGACGAGATTGCGAGGTCTATAATCTACATATGTACATATGATGTGACTGTCTGTATGAGTTATAAAACTACACAAACGGACACACACACACACACCATTATACATTGAGAGTATAGATGTGTGTGTGTGTGTGAAACAAGGATACACGTTGACACTGCGCGCGCGTGTGCTTCAGGGTTTAATTATATTCTTAAGACTTTAATAACAGATAGCTCATTAGAATAAATCAAATGTGAAAAGTTTAAGTCATAATGTAATAATTAATTTCTTAATTTATCTTTATAATTTTGAATATTCATGTGGACCATGATACACTTACAGATATATGTATGTTTAAATATACGTGTCAGTATATAAATGTACTACATTTCTATATACATTATCAAAGCTGATAAAGTATGTAATTTATATAATACATAAACCCGTGTCTGTATGTGTATTCATGTGATTCACGTAGAAAGACATGAATATGTATGTGTGTGTGTTTAAGTCTACTTCGGAAGTATCAAAAATATACACATGCATACACATTATGTATATATAATGTATGTATATGAACTTTGTTAAAAATGTATTTGGAAAAATATTGACGAGTTTGTGTCTCAACAGACGACAGTTACGTTAGTATAGGAATCCTGGGAATCACACACTTTCAAGAGGGTTTTTTAATAACTATCTTTTAAAATATGTCAAACTTAATGTACTTTTTTTTATAAATATTATGTAAATAACATATTTAACTTTTACACAAGTACTAGAGTTTTACAACAGGACACAAGTAATAAAATAATACAAAAAGAAAAAGTTGCCTAAAATGCTTGAAAAACATTTTTCTTAATTTTTAAGATTATAAGGGCACTTTTGTAAATATTTAAAACTCCAAGGGCATTTTAATAAGTTTCCATTTAATTAAAACTTACCAAAATGCATTTGCGTAAATAATCGAAACTGGGGGCATTTCTGTAAGCTTTCATTTAACTAAAACTTACACATCATTTTTTTATTAGATGATTAAACATTTTTAATGAGTTATTGTATAAATTGAAATTAATAATTATTGGAAGTATAAACATAATTTTATTTAGCTTTTTAAATAAATTAATATTAAAGGCAAGTCAAATATAAAACTTTTCCTTTATTAAATTACAAACGTGATCGCAACAGCACATCCTGATATGTTAATAAAAATATTTTCGTATTCAGAATTTAAATTATTCTATAACCTAGAATTTTGTAATCTAAACAAATGTTATAAGAACATGAGTTTTTATTACTTATCACCCATACATTAAATCTAATCCTTATGAAGTTTTAATTGAATTACTGATCAATAAACATATTTGATAATTAAAGTATTTGTATGTGTATATACGTATAGACACATATATAAGCTTATATGTACTTGAGGAAACAGCATTTTTACAGTCTTCAAGAGCACAGCCAACTAATGTTTATTCGTATCATATATATACTATGTATACACAATTCCTAACACGTCTATATTTAAGGGTTTTTTTCATGGATATTTGTGTGTGTGCGTGTGTACGAGAGAGAGGATGCGTGGTGTAGTGGTCTTTTATTGCATTTCAAATGCATTAATATTTTCTTTTGTAATATATTGTGCCAACGCTATTTCCTTTGCTGCATCTTTCTTAAAGCTACAGGTAATAAAACACACGCAAAATGTATACATAAGAAATCGTGTTTACTTATAACGTGTGATTAAAGAATTAAAAGTTTCAATTAATAAATATAAAATATTCTTAAGAAAATATTACTAAAGCCTATTGCAAACATTTAAATATTTATTATTGAAACCTTGATCAGATAATAAGATTGAGTTTGTCATATACACACTTACACACGCATGTATTATAAGAGATACGAAACATTGAATTTAAACATATTTATCATATACGTTAAGGCATTTACATCATGATAATGATGTAATAAATTCATATCCTTTCTATTTAAAACATGTTCAATAATCTATTTAGCTCAGGTCTTGTTTGCCACTGTTAAGTTCAATTCTGATTTGTTTTGAATTTTATAATCATCTACGCACATGTACACACATATCCATCTTGTTTGCATGTGGAATATGCATACGTGTGTGTGTGTCTCTCCTCTCTCACTTTATATATATAAAACTCTGTGTACGAGAGAGAGATTGTGTGTGAGAGAGAGAGAGATTTGTCATAAATAGAGGGAAAAGTGGAATATATAACTGCGAGTGTACATAAATATTCTATACTATATACATGCGATATTCTTACAGAATATGTTAAAAATAAGAATACTCTAAACACGATCCTTCATGTATACACATGTATAGGAAAGTATACAAAGGTTTCAAACAGTTATGATAACGTGCGACTAGCATAAACATACCGATGTATATATATACATATATGATCTTTATACTACACACGTCTATTCTATAATTATATGCGCATGTGCGTGCGTGCGTGTGAGAGAGAACGAGAGAGATTTGCATTTCGTACAATTCCAAATAAGTATATTCCACATTACTTTCCTGATTTATGTTTAACGTTAAAATGAAATTGTCAAACATTATAAGTTTTAAGTATATATATAAAACCTCTGTTTTCCTTCTTCATTGAGACAACAACAATATATATATTATACAGGTAATATATATACGTAATTTCAATATTTTTCTTTAGCTTCACAGACTAAGATATATAATACACTAAAACCTCTAAAATTTTATATTATATAATTTAATAATTTACATAATTTTATACTGTTTTTGGTCCCACTTTGACATGAGGCTAGTTTAATAAACCTTTTTAACTTGTACCAATATATATATTTAATTTATACATATTTATATTGGCTATTATCACATGATGCTACAACCAACTATATACTCTTACATATATCTATACACAAGCAAAACACACACACACACACACACTATATAATATACAAATTGTAGTATATATATACACATGGTACATTTCAACTGTAGGTATATACAATTATATATTTTCTAGTTAACATATATAATTGTATTTTCACGTAAGCCTATATTGAGATTACCATATTCTCTATTATCAATCTTATATAGTCCGCAAGTTATTTTTACTTTACAGGCCATATAACAGTGTATAACACACACACACACACTCCATGCAATTCAACTCAAGATAAAAATTATAATGATTAATTTACACTTTAAATTGACATTTAATAATTTTAATAATTTAATAAACACAAACTAATGCGATTATTTTGTTTAATATTTTTCTTTAACCGCTTAAAGCTTAGAGAAATAGTCTTTAAAAATCATGTATGTGTATATGTAAAGGAATAATCTTGAGGTCTATAATGTGTATAAATATACATTGTCTATGATATATATGTATTTAATCTCAATTTTATATTTAAGTTCTCTCTCTCTCTCTCTCTCTCTCTCTCTCTCTCTCTCTCTATATATATATATATATATATATATATAATATATATATATATATATATATAAATACATTTTTAAGAATAAATGCATAAAGTATTAATATGGATGTGTGTGTGCGAATATAAATATGTAATAAATATTTGTACTCAACAATGTAATTTCATAAATGATAGTTTTTGAAGCAACGTTACTATAATATATCAACTCACGTGTATATGTTTTACCATGTGGAATATACATTCAATAGGTAAAAAGGTATAATTTCCATCCAAATATACGAAATTATAAAGATTTACTACATATCATACCTGTACGTACGTATTTATATAAGTATGTACGTATTCCTTTTATGTACGCAGGATGAAGCCTTACATGTATGTGTATAAAGTGGTCTCTCTCTATATATATAACGTGTACATAATGAATGGAGCTTGATATTCAAAAGAGCGTTTGAAAATACACACGTATTTATACATGTGATCACGTAGTGTGTGTATATGAAAATATGAACAATTCTTATCAGTTTTTAATCACAAAACATGGTTAACACGTTCTATTCAGTGATATAAAGCAACAATATCCTTTCCAAATCCATTAATACTACATTCTACGTTATAAAAGTCAAACGTTTAGACCAAGTAGATAATTATTGTAATCCTATATATTTCTAGACACCTCTTTACATATACATATACATATACAACGTGTGTACGCGTGTGTATGCTTACATCTACTTCAGAAGTATAAAACATATACACGTACATACACTACATTATATACATATATAATATATGTATATGAACTTCATGAAAAATGTATTTGAACAGAGTTCGTGTCTCAACAGCCGACAATTACGTTAGTATAGGAATGTTGGGAATCACACACGCTTTAAAGAAGTCGTTTTAATAACTATATTAAATTTTGCATTTAACCTTGTGTCAAACTTTATGCACTTTTATCCTTTTTTTTAAATTTTTACACGAACTTTATGTTTAATCAATTTAATATTTGATTTTTATTATATGAAGTTAAGTTCTACATCCACTTAATATTCAGTTAATAATTTTAAATGTAGATATCTATTTAAATATAAATCGCAATTATTATTAATAATATTTTAAAAATATTAAAGTAAATTCAGCAAAGGCAGCGTCGCAGTGATTTCCAAATAATAAAGGCAATCTAGAAATAGCTTAAAGTTTGAAGAAATTTCCTCTATATATATCATTCTAACTTATAGTTAACTCTCTTTCTACTTTTAGCATGACAATAATTCTACATTAAGGATTGTATGTTATTATATCTTCATGTGCATTTGTCACTCAAACTACTTAATCTAGTTAAAATAAATTCAGATAGATATAATCTCAGCACATAATAACAATAATAATTTGTTTAGCTAGCATTCAATTCATATAGAAACAAAGACAGTTATACATACCTGATATGTTAGTATATTTACATTGAAATCGAATTACAGTTAACACCTCGTGCAACCGTATCAGGTCGTACATATATACATTTATATACAATATACTTACACCAGAAAGCTCTGAAGCAGAGTTTTGGTATGCTTATCTGAAATTTAACATAAATTTTTGATAAGGTTAAGAGAAAAATATTAAAATATTCATAAAGAATATTGAGATTATGTCGATTAAATATGTAGTGATGATTAAAAGAATAATCAAATATTATTAATTAAATTAAGGTAATGAAAAGAATTAGAGCAGAAAGACAGATCAATAGATTGATGTGTTTTATAAAAAATTGAGATGTAAGTTTTTTAATTTATTGTTTAATTTTATCTTTAAATGCTCGAAAAAAGTGCTTAGTGTGTGTTATAAACATATGTGTGTACACATATGTACATGTGTCAATGTATTTATTATTAATGATTAACGTCGAAATACGACTGGTGGTATATCAAGGTTTTGAGATTGTAAATTAAATTCTAGTTTTAAGAAATGTTTTATTTAGAAATATTATTTATGTGTAATTCATCCCCTAATATATGTGTTATAATAAGGCCCATAATATTTTTTCCTATATAATAATTTATAAATATAAAATTCGACAGAAAGAGTTACCCCTGTATAATACGTTTAGGGCTCACGTGTTAAATGCGTTGGCTACTGTTTAATTAAAATAATAATTTTATAATTTAAAAAGAGATTAACCAAATAAATATATTAATTAATGTATTTAAGGTGCAAAAAAAATGTGTGTGTACATGCATGTGTGTGTATGTACGTGTATGACATACATTATGAAAATTCATGCGTCCAAATCACACATTTTTATTTTTTTATCTATATATTTGTGCTTAAATAAGTTTGTTTTAAATTCAATCTAATACTAAAATTGTTTTAGTATTCAAGTTGAGTTGCTATGACCAAATATATATATTAAAAATTATTTTAAATTTTATATTTAGTATATTATTCAAATTATTTTTATGTAGATTCATTTAATTCTAATTTAACATTGTAATAATATAGTATAAATAGTTATACAAGTTTCTTATTAATATTTATAATTATACTTTTTCATTTCTTAAATTTAATTACTTTTTACATTTTTTTATGAATATAAAAGTTCTTTTTATTGCATAAAAATTAAATTAATTTTAGATTAATTTAATCTTTCTCATTAATATAGAAATATTAAAAAGAAATATACATTTAAAAATTTTAAAAATCCCTAGAAACCTCATAGTAACATATTAATTAACTTAAGTTATTAAAATGTTAAATATGAATAAAAATTATTTTAAAATATATTAAACTATATATAAATTTAAAATATGTAATGGCATTTCTTGTTTTATAAATTGAGTTTTAATATTAATTAAATTTAAAGCAAATTTCTTTGTTTGAGCATAGAAATATAAAAATAAAAATGAAGTAATAACATATTGAATCTTTATAATGGATGTCATAGTACGTACATATGCACACACACATTTTTTCACATTTGTGTGTTTCCCTTATATATACATTCATTAATACATTTTTTTTTTAAATTATATTAAAAGATTAATATCAATTAATCAATGAAACCAAGTAAACGTAAAGAAAAATCTTTATTAATATAAAATATTTGCTTAATTACGGCATTTACCATATAAATGCCTTAATTAATTTGTTATCCTTTGTAATCTGGTGAGCATACTAATGTATCCTTTGTTTATTACAGAAATTTTTGATTATGGTTATATAGAGAATCAAGTCGCATATCGTGATCAATATTGTGATAGATTAAACAATTCTTAAATTAAAGTAGGTGCAACATTATATATAAAAACTTTTTCTTAATTAAATTACAGATGTTGTTTCCACTGCAGATAATATTTTAGTATCCAGAATTTAAATTATTTTATAACCTAGAATTTTGTAATCTAATCTTAGTTTTATAACATATTGTCCGTGCTTTTAAATTTATAGGATATATTTTGATCTTTGATGTTGTCACCCATATATCCCTTACGAAAAATTTAATTAAATTACTGATCAATAGTCAGGATCTTAACCTTCAAAAAAATTTTCATTATAATTATTATTATTCATTTTTTTCTACTTTGATTGAACATATGGTATCCATAAATTTACATATATGTATTTGTATTTGTAGACATATATAAGCTTATATGTACATTTCAGTCTACAACTGACTATAGTTATGGATATCAGCATTGACTAAACTTCCTCTGGTGAGCTGCTATTTGGTGACTCACACACGCACGCACGCACAAGAATTGTTTATAAGGAAATCGTGTCCGTAGAAAGCTGATTTACATAATGTTTTATTATGGAAATGTTTATTAATGTACATAATGTTTTTAAGTATTTATATATGTTTGTACACGTCTGTATATACGTTTATACATGTCCACACATAAGCAAAGAGATACACCTTATATATGAGACGTATGCGTTTCTGTATATGTTGTTGTTTATGGATGTGTTAAACCTTTATAATATATATATATGTTCTACATGCTCAGGAACGTGTAAAGGGACACGAGAAAATATATCTGGTATATGTGTACACGTATGTTAACACGTGTATATGTGGACTTTTAAAGAGAAATGCGAATATTTTAAAATAAATTTTATAAGTAAGGAGTTTAAACTGGCAATTGTTTCATGTATGTGTATTTATATTTACGTACATATCCCTCAACTACATATACATACATACCTACACACACCTGTGTGTGTCTATGTATGTATGTCTATGTGCATCTGTTTGTGTATTCAGGCACGTACTTCACATGTCAGTATATATATATCATAGTACTGTACCACACATCGTTTTAAGAAATGTTAAAGGTAAAATATTAAGAGCGCAGGACATCTTACTGTGGAGATAATAGGGTAGAAAGGTCTGTAACTATAATGGATAAGTACCATGATGGGCAGTTGAGTAGCCGTGCTGGTCACCCAGATGGAGCACATGCCGAGGAATCC
Organism: Selaginella tamariscina; assembly: GCA_003024785.1. Taxonomy (NCBI): domain Eukaryota; kingdom Viridiplantae; phylum Streptophyta; class Lycopodiopsida; order Selaginellales; family Selaginellaceae; genus Selaginella; species Selaginella tamariscina. The sequence continues at coordinate 624,411 of PUQB01000047.1, read as the reverse complement.
CGGGTGAGCTCATAAAGTTCGAGCTCCTCACGGACACAAACATGAACTTTATATGGATCAAACAATTATATTAAGTTTATTTCTATATAAATATGTATTAATTTAATATTGTTTGGCTATATACGAATACTGTTTATCTAAATTAATATTTATTGTGACTGTATATGTATCCACGCAGGTATATCATATGAGACATACTGAACAATAATAACATTATTGCTTATTTTTAAGAATATTAAGATGAATGATATAAAGGCAGATTAGCCTGTCAAGTACCAGTAAATATTGAGAAAATTGAAAATAAATTCTAGAATATGAAAAGATATTTTGTATTGCTAAAAAATGTCAAACATTTTTAAATTATTGTTATATTCAAACATTTAAAACACACTCTTGTACAAATGGAAAGTAAAATAAGCCTTCTGAACTCAAACAATGACACGTATCATAAAACGTGGTGTTTAAAATATTTTATGAGCAATTAATATTAATAGTAAATATGATTAAATAAATTATTAAATTTATATTACAAAATCAAAATCAAAATTTGAAGGTTTAATCTAACTAACTTTAACAATTTAAACTATTGGCTTAATTTGTGTTTTAAAATGTACGTGCTAAATATTTTACAACAGTTATCATGCTAAATTTTCATAACAACTGCACACAACACACACACACACACTTATGACAAGATTCCCAATAACCTGCACGTTTATATTACTTATGTGTATCAACGAATAGCACGAACCGTTACAATAATTTCTTAGTATATTATAAATTGATGTATATCTGCCAACTAATATAAGTTTGATAAGCGGAAAAAGTATGTATTAAGAATATATATATATATAGTCATTTCTTAACTTAAGCCACTTATAAAATCCAATATTCAATGTCAATAATTTTAATAATATTTCAAATATTATTATTTTACTATTTAACAGTTTTAATAAACACAAACTGTCAAGCGAGTATTCTTATTGTTTAATAAATATTTGATAGTACTCTTATTGTTTAATAAAATTTGATAACTAGACAAATAATAGTCTTTGAGCATCATAACACAGTTATACACACATATATGCACACCACGCGTCTCTCTCTCTCTCTCTCTCTCTCTCTATATATATATATATATATATATATATAAATTGGGTATTCTCATTCACATAATTAAATTACAAAAACTCACATTTGTATACATATAAACAAATATTTGTCCAGATAATAAGAAAGTCTTTGTCAGACACACACACGCACACATGTATTTATTATACATGTAAGTATAAGTATATATATGTGTGTGTGTATGTGTTTAGGTATGTATGTGTAGTATATATTATATACACATGCAAACACACGCGTACTTTTGTAAACATTATGTACTTTAATGTTTTATTTGGTCTTTTACTAATATTTCGATGTTATATTCTTATATCATAAGATTTATAAATTAACAGAATTAGTTATAAACAATAAACACTTTACTCGTATAAACGTAAATTTAAATATTCTAACCATGGATTATGCAAATTTCTCTCTCTCACACACATGCACACGTACATGACGTTTGTAAATGTGGACAGAATTTGAGTGTCGTATATAGATCATCATATGTGTATATAGATCATATAGGTGTCTCTCTCTCTCTCTCTATATATATATATATATATATGTGTGTGTGTGTGTGTGGCGTGTGCGTGTGTTCCTTCGATGTCTCTGTGGGTATGTATAAAGTGCATATACATGGACTCTCTCTCTCTATATATATAAACGTGCACATAATTCAACTCAGGAAATTGGGCTTAGATGTAAGTAAATAATGCTTTTAAAATGGTGTTACATAGGACAGTTACACGGTTCTTTTGAATCATTTAATTATTCTTTTATTTATTAACAGATATGTAACAGAAAAAGTAGCATTAATTGATAAAATTTATATATATTTAATTTTACCATATTTAACTTCATAATATTATTCAAATTTATTGGAAAGTGTTAATGAAATAGAAATCAAAAGGGAAACGATATGTTCAAGATGACAAGTCGATTAAGAACTTATAATATTTTTGGACTTTTTCAATGTTACAATTTTAATAGGAAATATGGATTCGAGTCTTTGGTACTTTATGAAGTGCAAAGCTGGAAGTTAAGTATACACACTATTATAATAAATAAAACAATCTTATATTACAGTATGTTATATATACATATACATATTATATGTGTACATGTCCTTGTATATAACACTCTATATATACGTACGTTTGTTAAATGTCTTGTAATGCAGACGTTTTATTAAACCTCTAAACAATGTGACCGTATAAATATCGCATGTGTGTGTGTGTGTGTGTGTGTGATATACAGTAATTGGTATATAATATATTTGTATCATATAGACTCTTAGATTTGAATTGGTACTGAGAGTTTGATAAAATATTTACAGTACTTGAATCATTAAAGTAATTGTATGAAATAAAAAACTTTCATATCTAACTGATCCCTAATATTACGTGCTGTGTCCCCTACACCTCTATAATAACACACACACACACACACACACACACACACACGCTTATATCAAAAACACATATACACACAGACGTGGATGTGTCGGAGTAGGAATATAAGAATGTATATGGTGGAAATTGTTTGTACATGTTTCGTGAGAATGAGGCTTGAAAACTGTTATATGATATTTATACGTATATACACATGACATGTGTATGACATATGTGTTTGTGTATTTGTATATACAGTCTAAATACAACAACTCGCATTTGTATACATATAAACAATAAACAAGACAGTGTTTGTCACATGCACACACACACACACATGTATTACTATATGTGTGTGTATGTATTTTGGTATCTTTATACGTACCGTATTCTTTACAACGAATGTTACAGTCCTCTTCACAGGCTAGGATATATAATACCTCTATAATTTTATATTGTATAACTTAATATTATTTGTTGGTCCCACCTTGACTCAGCCTGAAATAATATTTAATTAAATAATACAATTAAATTTAACTTAGTTTAATGTTATATAGCTTAATAATTAATTAAAGTAATTTAGTAAGTTATAGAGGTTTCACTGTAGATAATGTATATGTACACACACGTGGTCCTTCGATGTACGCATGTGAGGGATGTCATATACATGGACTCTCTCTATATATAGCGTGTACATCATTCAGCTCAGGAAAAGAGATTTAAATGTAAACTTTATAGCGATTAATTTGTATATAATGCTTTAAAATGGTATTACATAGGATAGTCAAAACATTTATTTAATCTTTATTTCTTAATAGATATGTAACAGAAAAAGGTAGCGTTAATTGAGAATATCTATTATAATTGCCTGTGGTATACAACAAAATATTTCAGTATTATATAGTTAACTTTATCATATTTAATTTCATAACATTATTGTGTTTATATTCAATAAATTATTGAAAGTGTTAATAAAATAGAAATATGAAAGGGGATCAGGATTAAGAACTTAAAAAGAGGTCTTTACAGTAACAACTTTTCATTACATGATCACAAGTTGAAACGTTTAATTTCTTAGGTTCTAATATGATAATGTAATTATCACACGTTCATCCTCTTTACAAACACACACATAAAATAGATAATAATTATCTGAAAACTTCATGAGTATTTAATAATATATATATATATAATCATTTTAATAAGCACAAACAAAATAAGATGTTTATATTATTAAATCAAAAATTTAGCAATTTAAAGTCTGCTTAAACTTTATAATAAAAAGTCAAAAATCGTTCCATATACTCTCTTAAATCCACGTGGAAGCTTCTACTCTAGCATATACATATAATACTATATGTGTGTGTGTGTGTATTCACTATTATACAGTTATTATATGGTACACATGTGAGGACCACCATATAATATATACACATTTTTATGTACATGCATAATATTATTAATTCAATAAGATAGTGCAAGAAACATTCTGTTCATTTCAAAAAGCAAACATCATTTATTGTTATATAAAAATTGTTAGAAAATAAAATAATAGTGTACAAAATGTTATTAAGAGAATTTATATTAAAAAATATATAAGTACACATAGAGAAAATTTTATATATATCCATCGAATATGCATATCTATCCCTCAAGTTTTAGATTTACATATATGCCCCTTTAACTTCTACTTTAAAACTTCAGTGCATTTCAACATTATTAATTTAAATTTGAATCAACTTGTAATTAGGCAAATAAATAAATCTATATATAATAAGAATAATAATTATTTAATATAACTTCTATAGATGTTAATTAATGTATATGTATATTTAAATAACTCCTTTTTTAAGCACACAATTTTCTGCCTGGTTTTTCATGAAATATTATAATTCTTATATAATATAAAATATATATTCTTATACAGTATGTATATAAGATTATACGTTAAAGATACCACTTTAATCTGACAAACTTTCATGCTTTTTAAGTATTAATTATATTTTAAATTTATATTAATATATATAGTATAGCAACGATCACACAATATTAATGAACATAAATAAGTTTGAATAATAAATATACTAAACTATATTGAAAATATTCCAAAACAACGTTCTCAAATAAATCTGAGGTTTCTGTGTGGGTTTGTTTAATCTTGTTTAGAAAATTTGAAGTTTTGGTTTTAACAAGTTATATTGAGACAGTATGTTTCCACATAAAAATGCGGTAACCAAATATAAATAATGTGTGTGTGTGCCTCCCCTATCCACGTTAATGTATATTTAACTTTTCTCTCTCTCTCTCTCTCACACACACACACACACAAATAAATTATAATATATATTATATATATATATATATATATATATATATATAATATATATATAATAAACACTATATATACAAATTTTAATATACATACACATGGCTGTGTAGCAGGAGAAGTCTGAGGAAGAACATCTAGATGACAGACATTTCATTTAGAAGCATATTATATATATACTCAATTATATTCAATTATAAATTTTTCTAGTTAATATATAGGCCTATATTGAGCATCCCCATTACCATTTATATACGTACCATATTCTTTATAATGAATCTTATATAGTCCCCAAATTGATTTTCAACACTCACTTTACAGATGTAATAGTGTATATCACACACACATATATACGTGTGTAATAGTGTGTATAATGTGTGTGTGTGTGTGTGTGTAAAGTTGGACATACTCTCTTCCATGTATATAATTCAACTCAGGATGAAAAATTATAATGATTAATTTGCAATTTAAATTAACTTTTTAACAAAATAAGCGTTTTGATAAAATATTTAGAGATTTAATAAAGGTACTCTTGAACTACACAGGCAAGTTTCATATCTTAATTAAGAAAAATGTTTTATAACTTATTAACATTACAAGTATGTTATTTAAGAAGCTAAATATTTATCGATCTTAATTTACACAGTTATATAACTCATTATCACATACTAAATATAATATATCAAAACCAGAATTAAACATGTTTAAACAATCTTAATTATAGTATACATAACACATTTATTTACTTAGTTATCTATCCACATACGTGCTACTATTTAATATATGTGAGCTGGTTATCTATACAAACACACATTGCTACCTGTGTCCTGTATATGGACACTATTATTCTACACAGAAATGCAAGTAGGAAAGGCACACAGTCGTGATTAACAAGAAAAAGAAAGGTAAAGAATATATATATAATATATTATATAATATATATATAATATATATAATTATATATTAATATATATATATATAAAAGTTAATTAAGTTAAATATATATGTTATCTTTAGCTTGAGCTTTATCATTTTATATATATTACTAATTAATTTCTCTAAAACTTAAGCAGTTATAAAAAATATTTATTAATAGATACACAACGGCATTGGTTCAGTTTTATTTAAACTGTTAAATGTTAAAATAACAATAATGAAATATTATTGCAATAGACATTGGAATATTCGCATTGACTTAGTAAATATTCTTCAACGTTCACATTTTAGATATAAATTAGGTTTAGTATAGCTGTAAGATAAAAAAACATGTTTCAAGTACGTATCACACACACACACACACACATATGCAGCTTGTACATATCCGTGTAATTTATATCCTCTAAATGCATATAAAATCATTAAAATAATTAATCTAATTAATTGTGATTAATGAAAGGGGCCTACTGTTTAATGTTTATGACATAATATTAAATCTTTGTTGTATCATATGAAATTTTTTATGCTCTTGTGTTTACGCAAACATGTACGTTTAGATGTTATGAATATCAAGCTTTATTTAAAATATATAAGCTATTTATTTTGTATACATAAATATATAAGTGACCTAGAGTGGTTTAGAGGATAACTAAATAAATAAAATGTTAAACTTTTATTAAAAACTCACATCATATTATTTATAATTTTCAGAATCCTATAATTAAACATTTATTAAACCAAGTATATTAATATGTATGTACATACATAAATAAAAGTGAGTGTATACACATGTATACGTAAATCAATAGTTAGAAGTGGAAGGATACTTAATCATCCATAGTCAATGTAAAGGGTCTTTAAGTATATAAATAATTCTGTTGTAATTCTATGTGTAGCGAGTGTGTGTGTGTGCGTGCGTGTGTGTCTGTATGCATACGTATATATAAAGTTCTACACACTTTCTCTCTCTAACATGTAATGTATACAGATGAAATTATAACACTTTAAATTAACTACACATAGACTATTGACTTATAATATTTACTATACACTGTTGAAAATCAAAATCATACGTAAACAATTGACACACACACACACACACACATATAATTTATATCTCAATACGTGGAATTTCAAAACTTTAGGGTAGGGTTCTTCCGCTTTTAGGGTTCTTCATTTCTTGGCCATGGCGAATAGACTGCTGTCGAAGTCCGAACTCGCCAGGAGAATCATCTCGGGTCTGCGATCATCCGGTGAGCCGCTGAAGAATGCGTCGAATTTTCACAGAAATCTTCACGGAATTCCATCTTCTTCCTCGATTCTTCCGGGAAAGGGCCTGAATCTGCACGGAAATGCATCGGTTCCATGTTCGTCATCGATTCTCGGAGCGAAGAACATGAATCTAGTGTCGAGGAGGAGCCTACATCTGAACGAGCATTCGTTTCATGAGCTTGCTGTGGATTATGGATTCACCGAGTTTGATCCAGTCTACCGTGTGCTGCGCTTCATCGTCATCTATCGCTTCATTGCCGAGGTATTCCTTTGAGTAAGTTTGGTCTATGTTGCTGGCTAAATAAAAATTCCCACTTTGCATTCTCTTGATATAGTCTTGCTTGCAATTTCCTTCTTTTTATGCTAAAAATCGTGTATTTATACATATGTATATGTATTTATAAGATTCTGTGTATGTGTGCTTGCGCGCGAGCCGCCGTAACTCAACATATCCATTTACCAGTAGCAAATTAAAACTTTGTAGTTTATCCGCTCGGATACTGTATACATACATATGTCCGTATGTATGATACATAACTCTCTCGTACACACACACACACACATTTTTGCTCAATCATAACGTGTCTTTGGTCATACTCATATGTATATGTATGTATGTATGAAGCTACCGAGTATCTATTCATGTTTGTATGCTCTATATACGTTCCTATGTATAATCTCTCTCTCTCTCTCACACACACACACACGCACTCACAGAATTCGTATATAACATACTAGCATGTGGTATCGTGCAAGCCGTCCTTTTTAAAGCTTTTAAATACACACACACATTCTGTGCGTATTTTATTGATCTTATATGGATTCAGTTTTTAGAGATAGTAACTCATATTTTATAAAATAATTACGATTTAGCTTCCATTAAAATACATTAGAAGCGCCCCACTAAAGGCACAGAGATGTTGCCTTAAACAGCGCTTATTTTATTCCAAAACCTGATTAGTTAAGCCTTTTTAACTCTGCTTCTTCAGCTAATCTTGTTAACTCTTCTGCCATAGCCTTCCACACTGTGCTACCATCCTCGCAAAATCCCCATCTACATTACATATATAAGTATGTATTACTCTGTATATTCAGCATTTCTTACGCAACCAATACACACTTATGCACGTACCTACCTACATAGATACATATATACGTACATCATATGTATATATATTGTAAGGTCTTCCTATCTATGGCATTCTCTATGTTTACACGCACACGCATATATGTGTGTGTGTACACATGGATGAACTTCCATTCATATATATCATAAAACAGTTATATTACTGTAGTTCATTAACTATTCTACTCACTAATATAATATCGCGTGTGTGTGTGTGTATTTATATATATAGAGAGAGAGAGAGAGAGAGAGAGAGGAGAGAGAGAGAGCACTCACGCGACACACACACACGTTACCTGGTGTACATAAGAGGTTTATAGGAGAGTCTAATTCAGCAATGTGGCCCCCTTTATCCATAACAAGAACACGGTCACAGTCAATTATGGTGTTAATCCTGTGTGCAACAGTTAAACAAGTGCAGGTTTTAAACACGTTTCGCATTGTGGTCTGGATTAATCTGTCTGTTTCATTGTCAATCGCAGCCGTTGCTTCATCCAGTATAACAATCCGAGACCTTCATACACAAGGTATGTAGTTAGCATGGTTAACTATATTCGTAAATTATATATAAAATGTGCCCTACTACATTTTTTATACTAAGATTAATTGTGTGAAATATTCTTATCATTAGCTAACTTCATGTATACAACACATGTATAAACGTGAGCCTGCATGTGTGCGTGTGTGTGTGTGAGAGAGAGAGAAAGTTGTTATACACAGATATATATATATATATATATATATATATATATTATATATATAAATATAATTTATTTATTTATGTCTTACTTGCGAAGAAGTGTTCTTGCTAAACAGATAAGTTGTCTTTCACCGAGACTGAAGTTATTTCCGTTCTCACTAACTTCACAGTCGAGGCCAGCCTCACTTTCTCCGCCACGTGGACCCTCCTCAGTGCTTCGTACATGTCCTCGTCCGTGTGCTCCGAAAATGGGTCCAAGTTGAACCTCAGTGTTCCTCTGAATAACACAGGGTCCTTCACACACACATAGTTCTATGTAAGTTAATAATATATAATATATGGGTGTGTTTATGTATTCTATGTATATCTGCATTCACACATTATATAGGTATATACCTGTGGTATTATGGATAGCCTCCTTCTGAGATCATCTAATTGAACTTGTTTAATGTTAATACCATCTATAGTTATGGTTCCAGTGCATGCCTTGTTCTCAACCATTCTGAATATAGCTGCCACTAAGCTCGACTTCCCACTCCCAGTTCTCCCAAGAATCCCCAACTTTTCTCCTGCATACACCTGAAAAAATATCCCATGAATATGAAAACTCTCTCTCTCACACACAGAGTTAGATATACACACTCATATGTATGATTATGCTTGGATACAAATAAGACTTAGATATATATTGTCTCATATATACATGGACTATATAGTTACATGTGCGTGCGTGCGTGCGTGTTTGTGAAGGAGTGAGTGAGTGAGTGATACCCATTGTATACAGGTGCACGGAAATATGCATCAGATATGCACAGGATGTATATATGTGAATCAGGTATATTAAGGATACTCTTATGCTCCAGGTGTGTGTGTGTGTGAGTGAGTGAGTGAGTGATATCCATTGTATACAGGTACAGAAATATGCATCAGATATGCACAGGATGTATACATGTGAATCCAGCTATTTGAAGGATACTCATGCTCCAGGTGTGTGTGTGTGTGACTGAGTGATATTCATTGTATACAGGTACGCATTAGATATGCACAGGTTGTATATATGTGAAGCAGCTATTTGAAGGATACTCTTATGCTCCAGGTGTGTGTGCGCGTGCGTGTGTGTGACTGAGTGATATCGTATACAGGTACACAGAAATATACATCAGATATGCACAGGATGTATATATGTGAAGCAGCTATTTGAAGGATACTCTTACGCTCCAGGTGTGTGCATGTGCGTGCGTGTGTGTATGAGAGAGAGAGTGTGCATATGTGTATATAGCTTACTTTGAAGGAGATGTTGTGTAAAGTAGGTGACAAGTTCTCCCTGTATGCCATGGTATAATTGTTAAACTCAATGGAGCCATGCTGTGGCCAGTCACTTGGTAATACAAGCTTATTATGCTCAGTATATTCTGGTTCACTCTCTAGCTGAGTATATTCCTGAATCCTTTCCACGCTTGTGAATTGATCTCTGCTTCTGCACTGCTCCTTACTGTGAACTGGAATAGTCCCGATAGCTTAAGACTTTGCACCAGAATGATACCTGTTTTAATTCATATAAATATCAGTAATTATGAAATTAATACAAGTTTGTGATATTAAGACACGCTTATATCTATCACTTCTGCCTGTATGTGTGTGTAGAATGCATGTATACAACAATATATAGATATAAAAACACATACGTGCGTGTGTACCTCTAAGACTATATGGTGTATATGATATATACTTTTTTTGTACATATTATTATATATATTATAATTAAAAAAACATATTAATTAATTTACCTGCAATTCCTGGGGATATAGTGTGTCTTAGAGCAATAACAAGTGCAGAAACAACAGCCAAGTTAAATATGACAGTAATTTCCATTCGTGTAGCAAACCAACGTGATGAGTGTGCATACATCATATATGCCTGATTGTTTTTATCCATAAGCTCCACAAATCGATTAATAAACCTTTGTTGAGCTCCATATGCACGTATAGATATCACTCCCTATAAGTAATCAGTTTTAATAGTTTAATTATAGTTACAATAAACTAAAATATTTATTTGTTAATAAATATATGAATAGTTAATTAATAATAAAGTTTACCTCTATTGTTTCTACTAAATGTGCATATACGGCAGATCTGGATATACCATCGAGCCTTTTGAGGTCACAACAGGCAGCTACATATCTCCTCCTCAAGTACGTAAATGCCATGAGGTAAATTGGTGTAAATATTAAAAACCACGGTAATAATATTGCTATTAACGCGAGTGCCCCTATACAAGATGCCACAAATACTAAAACTTGCTGCATTACAAAATAAATTATACAAACATTAGTAAAATATATAATCAATTTATTTATCAGTTTTTTAAAGCTAGTTAAGTTTAATATTGTTTTAATATTACCTGTAAAGTAAATGGTAATAATTCATCCACTATAGATTGGTCCTTGGTAAACCGATTCAAAATCCTCCCGTTGGATTCTGTTTAAAGAAACCTCGTTATATTATGTACTCTCTTTTCTCCCTCTCCCTCTCCTCTCTCCCTCCCTCTCTCTCTCTCCCTCTCCCTCTCCCTCTCTCTCTCTCCCTCTCCTTCTCTCCCTTTCTCGCTCCCTCTCTCTCCCTCCTCTCTCCCTTCTCTCCTCTCTCCCTCTCTCCCTTTCCCCTCTCCCTCCCTCTCCGTCTCTCCCTCTCTCTCTCCCTCCCTCTCCCTCTCTCTCCCTCTCTCTCTCTCTCCCTTTCTCTTACTTGATCGAAGAAATGCACTGGGGAACGAAGGACCTTTTCTGCCATAGTATTATGTAACATTTTTGCAGCTTTCGTTGCGGATTTGGTAAATAATGCAACACGTAATGTTGCAAAGGTCAGAAAAACAGAGACAATCCGGCATAAACCGTAATATAGATAGTATGCCGGAGGTTATGTTTTTTATCTGCCCAGAAGCTTAACCAATAATCACCTGCTGTTATTGCACACTGAGTAATTATAAATGAACTTCCAGTAATTACCACCAAGGGCCTGCATCAAAAAGGGTTTAAATTTCTTATAACACACACGCACGCACACATATACACACACGCGTACCATCCCATTGTGTTGAAGTACTCTTTTAAGTCCTTCAATTTAATCCCTCTGGAGGCAAGCATTACTTCTTTCTTAATAAGCGCCCCCTGGAGCTGTGCAGTTGCAGTGTCACTAAACGAAGAGTTTAGTGTTAAACTCCTGTCTTCTTCTGGTGAAACCTCGCTAATCTCCTCTTTTTAGCATGTTTATCAACTAAAACACGATTAATCTCCTTCTGAGCTTCACTAAGCTCGAGCCTTCCATACTCAAGGCGGTAAACCTTGTCACACATTGATAAACACATTTCGTTGTGCGTAACTATGATGATTGTTCGGCCTTTTAATACTCCCCCTAACACATGGTTAAGCAAGTGTTTAGTTGTTGGTACATCCAATGCAGCGAAAGGATCGTCGAGAAGAACCACAGAAGCGCTACTGTAACATGCCCTTGCTAAACTTATACGCGCCTTTTGTCCCCCCTTAAGTTAATTCCTCGCTCGCCCTGCATATACATGCTTAGGTTATTTCAGATCTCCCTCTCCGTCTCTCTCTCCCTCTCTCCCTCTCCTCTCCCTCTCTCCCTCTCCCTCTCTCCCTCGGCCTCCCTCCCCTTCCCTCTCCCTCTCCCTCCCCCTCCCCCTCTCCCTCTCCCTCCCTCTCCCACTCCCACACCCTCCTCTCCCTATCTCCCTCCCTCTCCCTCTCCCTATCTCCCTCCCTCTCCCTCCCTCTCCCTCTCCCTCTCCCTATCTCCCTATCTCTCCCTCTCCCTCCCCCCTCCCCGTCCGCCTCCCCCTCTCCCTCCCTCTAATTACGTACAATTTCGGATTCACTCCCGTTTGGGAAACAAGAAGCATCATGGTCTAAAGCGCATGCCGAGAGCACGTCTTGGTAGCGTTGCATGTTAAACTCGTTACCAATATAATGTTATTGCAAACTGTGTCATTAATTATCCATGGTTGCTGGGGCACATATACAACTTCACCATGCAAATTACAAGATCCTTTCAAAACCTAAACAAAATAACACATCGTTAATAATACAGTTCCCATCCGGGAATCCTTCCCACGTGGGAATTATATATATATATATATATATATATATTAATGTTAATCAAACCTTGAGTTCTCCAAGTAAAGCAAGTAAAAATGAGCTTTTGCCACTCCCGGTTGATCCAACGATAGCTATAAGTTGACCTTGATCAACGGATATATGTATTTCCTTAAGTATATAATCTTTATCATAATTAACTTTGTTAGTGGAAAGGTCCCATGAAAATGTACAATTTTGTGCTTTTACAGGTGGTAGAGCTTGCAAGGGTGCAGTTTTCTGTGTAAATAAATTTTAAATATAATTATAACTACATATATAATAAACTTATATATTACCTGTTTCAGGTTATTCCCCAAGTTAAGTTTTAAGAAGTTTTCCACTCTATCGATAGCTATCATGGCCTCTCCAATTATTAAAAACCCTGTGATTTTCATGTTTAGTAACATTTGCTAACTAATTTGCTAATTAATTTACCTGGTCTAGCAGAGCCTGCTGATTTATATAAAATGCCCAAGAGAGGCAAAATAGTGAAAGTGCTTGTAGGGTTTAGATTACCACCATGCAGTACTGCATACATACCAAATGTTGCTAGACAAGAAAGAGGAATATAACCATCCTGCACGTTTTACATAGATTAATTAGCAATACTTAATTATTTACTTAGTATATAAGTTATTTATTAAGTTACCCCAATTGCAGTTGCTAGGCCACGCATGAACGTTGCCTTTGCAATCCATTTTAGCTCAAGGTATCGTGTAATTTGTATCTTCTTTAAGAAGGGAATTACCCAACCATTATATTTGATAACTCTAATCCCCGTTATTACATCGCTAACTATACGAACTCGAGCATCTATAAAAACCAGTGCTCTCCTTCGTATACTTTTAATTATGCGCCCTAATCCAATCTGTAGAATATGCATTATATATGTTTGTATATGTGAATATGCACATATATAATACCTGCAAAACTTGTGCAATAAGTATAATTACTATTCCCGGAATTGCAGATAATCCAATTTCCCATGTACATAATACAGTAATGACCACAACATCCATCAAGAGCAAGGCAACTATTATAAATCAAGGTAAGAAAAACTTATCAATATATATTTCAATGTTTTAATTTAGTTATTTACCAAACGGAAAGGCGTTTAAGAAATCCATGAGCTTTTGCATATCATTGCTTATAACATTCAAAAGATGTCCATTGCTTGTACTCTTCAGTTCCACAGCTTTCATTTGTAAAACCTGAACAAGAGATTAATAATAATTTAAAATTTAAACATACATAAAATGCACAAGGAAATGATTTAATGTATTTTATAAGAAACAATATAGTTAAATTATAAGTAGTTATTTAAATAAATTATTTATTATAATATACCTTTCTGAAGACTGCCATAGAGATTGCTGATCGAACTTGTACACCCAGACGTGTAAACGCTATTGATAAATAGCTCTGGCATAGCATTTGTATTAAAGGAAACGCAAGTGCTGCACACACCAATAACACACCTTTCCACCATGGTAACGTAGTATTTTCCACGACGATAAGCAAGGCTTTCACCGCATATACCTAGGTTGTTAAAAAAAATTAAAAAATTAATTATAATTTTTTATTAATAAAATGTAAGTTACGTACTTGAAGAATGCTGGTGACCAACCATAAAATTCTACAAAATAACGCATAATATATTAATTTCCCCTGGAATCTTAATATAACTTTCCATAAGGATGCTCCTTTATTACTTTCACTTAATTTTAACCAGTGATTATCACTGTATATAGTGGTTTCATAATCACTTAGACCATATAGATCATCCATCTGAAACATTAAGAAATATATGTATAATGTTATTTAGTATATAAAAAATATTAATAATATTTTTAACAATAATATATTTTTTACATATTTACCTCTAGAGGTTTTTTGTTCGCAAGATCGATTAAGGGCTGTATCCAATGCCATAGTGACAAACTTAATAAAGAAGCTTCACGCTGGGGATTTGACGCCATTAAGACATTAGACGCTTAGTTGAGGGCATGCAAGCTTATATTTGAACAAAAAGAATATTATTTTATTAGTGTGGAATATTAATATTTTTATATATTAATTATATTATATTCGATGCTAGCACTTGTGAATATAAAAACAAGGTATTCTTGATTCTTATGCCAGTGGAGGAGTGCACGTATGGAGATGCCAGATCTTTAGTGCTATATCCAACAAGTCATATCAATAAAATCTTCATAATCCATATAAATATATATAAATGTTGGAAAATTAATATTTTCCTAAGGTTGGCAAATCAGCATATGCCATGTAATTAATATTAAATAGCAAGCAAAACGACATGTGCAACGTGCACATGACATAAAAATATTGTAAATATCCGAAGGAATATACGGAGAAAAGTAGAATTATATAATACATAATATATAAATATATACGACATAAAGAGATTATCCTGCATGCTAAACATACAGAAGCGACACGAAACGTTTTCTCGGCACACGTATACTAATAGAAAACACACACACGTGTGTGTGTGTGTGTGAGAGAGAGAGAGAGAGAGAGAGAGTGTTTATCCATTGGGTATTATTGGACTAGTACGGACATTAAATAGTTAATAATAATAATAATAATAAATACAACTTATAAAATGTCGGATTTCCTTATTTAAATTTACTTTACGTGTGGTTGGGAAGGAGGGTTTTGTCTTTTTTTTAATCAAATACAAAATTTATTTTACATATCATGACATAACGAACGTTGTAATTAAAATCGGAATAATACATGAAAATGAGAATATAAAAAAATCTTTAATTAATATTTACATATTAATTTAATATTTTAAACTTAAAAAATATTCTTTTTTTAAACATATATTATTCTAAAAATTATTTCTTTTATATTAAAAATGTTAATTAAATAATTAAAATTATTAATTATTAAGAAAATGAATTATAGACATCTCATTTTAGTTACAACGTTCATCATACATATAGATAATAACATATATCGTCAGAATCTTGATAATCCATATAAATAAATATATAATTATATATAAGTGTTGGAAAATGAATAGTTTTCTTGTGTGTATTAAGGTTGGCAAATCAATGTAAGTAATATTAAAAAGCAATCAAATCGACATATATCAACGTGTGCTTGTCGTTGGCAAAACATGACAAACATATAATAAATATCTGAAGGAATATATGGAGAAAATTATATAATACTAATATATAATATATATCGACATAAAAGAGATTATCCATACAGAAGAAGCGACACGAAATGTTTTCTAGTTAGATAAATTAAAATACAATTATGCACACGTATACTAATAGAAAACACACATATACACACGTGTGTATGTGTGTGTGTGTGTGATAGAGAGAGCTTGAATACATGATCTATGTGGTTAGTTTTATGTGAAAATAATACGATAATGTAGCAAAGGATTATAATATAGTTTATCTTATTAAATATAAAATCTTGTTAATGCCCATGACTTGGGTGCTTTTAAGTCTTTTCTTTTGTTGTGCTTATCCATTGCTTATTATTGACATCAAACAGTAATTATAACTTATCAAATTGTAAGATTATCTTATTTAAATTTACTGTAGCGCTGGTTTCGCAAGGTTTTTATGATAGATTTGTATTTTTATCAAATACAAATTTTAATTTTAATATACATGACATCTATATTGATTTGATATAATATGTTGTAATATCAATATATATTTATGTTTTGTAGGCGGGAAAGCTAGGTTACGATTTTAAAGATTTATGAGATATCAGTTATTATTTTTTATTTAAAAAGGTGTACACTTTTATAAACATGTACTATAATTTATATAAATCTGAGAAATGGTGTATTTTTAGTGGTAAAACAATTTAAATTCTATTTTAAACACGATATTCATAGTTATATCCTATTAGTAAGTGATTATATAGATTCTATGTCAGGATTACACTTTATTTTTAAAAATAATAATTGTATCTGTAAATGATATATATTAATAATATCTTATATACATCTGATAACTACTTCTAATTGAATATTTTCCCATAAACACATATTTTATACAATCTTTATTTATTATATACATATATCCATATGCTTACATATTATTATATGTATATATGCATTACATATGCTGTACATATATGTATTATTTATATATAGAGTTAATAAATTAAGAATTTTATATAAATATGTTTGAATTAGAGTTTCCATTTATACTTAATATCTTAAACACAAACATAGAATATATGCAACATATATATTTTAATTAATTTATCACGGCTCCCCAGAACAGTAGATAATATATATGTTTGTAAGTAAATATACATAAATATGTGAGTCTTTGAGCATAAGTAATTAATTATTGATAATTTAAAATTGATTAAAATGTTATACATTCTCAAAAATAAAAGTATTTTATTGTTTTCTAAGAGTATTTAAATAAGTTTTAATATTTTGAAATAAAGACAAGATTGTATAATAATTATTTCAATTCTTGAATTATTTAATTAAGAGTTGTATTAAGTCTGAGGAAACGTTCTCTCTTATTCTTTTTGAACAGTATTAACACAAATATTGCATTAATATTTATAAATATCAAGTTTAATTAATTATTTACAAAGCGCATTTTGTTTTAAATGTTAGAAAAAAATATTCATAACATATATAGGAAATGTTCTGTTAAACATTAAACCTTCGCTCGGTCAACAACCAGAGGGAACGTATACTTTCAAATTATTTTACAACTAAGAATATATATATTTGTATAAGAGGTGTAAATAATATTTCTAAATGCTTAATAAGTATTAAACGTGTTTAATATTCTCAAACTTTTATTAAACCTGAAACATGAGATAAAGAGTAGAATTCCATAAGAATTAACATAAAAACAATATAATTATTAATTATAAAACAATACAATACCTGAAAAAGAATATACTCCTGGCTATACAGGAGAATGTTCTCTCTTGTTTCGAACAGCAAGAGAGGCTCTATCCTCCTGTGCGACTGGTAATAGAACATAAACATCGTGTGCCTGAGGCTTGGAAACAATCCCTTTGTCTTTGTCAATCGCGTAGCATATATAAACCGTGTCGATTACTATGTTCATAATCGCGATGAATATGGAAAGTATGAGGAATAGCAAGCCCCATGAAAGCACTGTCACTGTGTATATGCTGTTGTCCAAGTTTGTAGCTCCTTTGAGAACGCCCCATACCTGTAATACATATGTATGTGTGTGTGTGTGTGTGTGTGTGTGTGTGTGTGTGTGTGTGTGAGAGAGAGAGAGAGAGAGAGTCCAATCATAACAGGTAATAAGTGAAGAACTTCATGTAAATTTATAAATAAGACATATGTTATCAAGTTTAGTATTAAAGTCTCATACAACTACACGTGTAGACCAATATGTGTAGATGTATTTATGCGTTTGCCTGTGTATCACACACACACATATTCGTCTAAGCCACCATATATACGTGTATGGAGAGAGAGAGAGAGAGTCCAGTTAATATACAGGTCGTAAGTGAAAAACTTCATGTAAATTTATACATATAAATATATGTTATATAAATCTCGTGTAGATATGTATACAAACCCAATATGTGTGTAGATGTACTTATGCGTCTGCCTGCGTATCACACACACACACACTCGTCTAAGCCACCATATATACGTGTGTGTGGAGAGAGAGAGACAGAGAGAGACAGAGAGAGAGAGAGAGAGTCCAGATACACAGGTAGTAAGTGAAGAACTCTTTTAAGGTTGATGTACATATAAATAGTGTTATATAAATAATCAAGTTTACTATTAAGGTCTCATACAACTACGTGTATACAAACCCAATATGTGTGTAGATGTACTTACGCATGTGCCTGTATATCACACACACACACATATGCCAACATATATACGTGTGTGTTGTGTGTGTAGAGAAAGAGACTCACCACAACGGCGTATATAATCGATACAACAAACACGACTCCTCCAAGTATTCTAGTAGAAATAACCTCTACGAAGAGTGTAGACAGAAGGTTACGTTTGAGGAGATCGTATATTCCCCTTGCTGACGCACAAAAACTTTCCCCAGTTATAGCCGAGTAGTCGACTGTGAACTTTGTGAGGAACTCAATGGCCTGTAGAAGCCATTCGTAGCAGCATCTGACCAACGACAAAGCCAAGCTTCCCCGATCCTGAAACATATATACATTATGTATGTATCTGTCTGTCTCTCTCTCTCTATGTATGTGTGTGTGTGTGTGTGTGTGTAGTTCTTACCTGGCTGTTCTTTGCACTATCCACCAGATTTCTTACCACACGAACAAATGCGAATATCAATCCTGATAAGCAAAGTGTGCCAAATGAGGAACTGAATGCGTGCCTGAAAGTTAAATACAGATCAAAGCACTTAAATGTATATACACATACATGTATAAATATCACATATATACATGTCCAACACACACACACACACACACGCAGACAATTTTATGTACATATACTCTCTCTCTCTCTCTCTCTCTCTCACACACACACACACACACACACACACACGCACGCACGCACACACAAGTTTACCCGAGGGACTTCCGTAATGCACCTATGGTCCGGGTATGGACTTCCGCAAAATACCACTGACTTATGGTGCCACTGATGATATATACTTTCACTTGTGCAATAACACACGCGGTCCAGAGTATATACAAGGCAGACAGCGTTATATAAGCAGGAACCTATGAGAAAAGTATATAGGTGTGTGTGTGTGTACGCACATATATACATATATACATACGTGTGTAATATTACTTACCCATTTTTGAACGTGCCAAACACAGCATTCACGTCCTGTTCCTCGTCCACAGGGTAAGTCCGGGTTCTTATCAAGCTCCGAGTTCCGTACATATTTTCCGTTCATGTACGAAAATATGATGAATACTAAAACAGGGACTACAAACACAAGTAGCAGCAGAGAAAGACTTGGTACGACTAATAAGAGCGATAAATTCCTGTATAGAGCTTCCGCAGCTGTTGATTACATAGAATTAGTACATATACACATACACACACGACATACAATCACAAACACAAACGTGTGTGTGTGTGTGTGTGTGTGTGTGTGTGTGAGAGAGAGAGAGAGAGAGAGAGGAGAGACGTTAATTGTTCACAGTTGTGTGTCTGTAGAATCTCTCTCTCTCTCTATCTATATATATACTGTAACTTGAGTATTTTCAAACTGGTAAGATTCATGTTGTGTATGCAAAACACAAACACAAACACAAACACACACACACACACACACACACCGTGCACCTGTTCGAATGACACTTATGGTTAGCTCGATGCGTTGCAAATTAGCAAAGATAATCCAGACAATAATCCCACAGAACCCAAATATAAAAATAAAGAAAATTAAACGCACTGATAAACTCAAACTGTCGCCACAGTCTTCGTCTTTTGCACACGCAACAAACCACAGTATATTAAGAGCTACCTGCATAAAATATATATGTATACTTAAATGATTTTATAAATATACATCATGGATATGCATATACAGGAGCGCACACACACACACAACACACACACACATATATATATATATATATAGAGAGAGAGAGAGAGATATATAATACATACTGTTATCTGAGTAGTATGTATATGCTGTATAGTTGCAAACCACACGTGTGTATATTGTATAGATAATGTGCATTAATATACAAACATATAAACATATGCTACAAACACACAGGAGCTGACATGATACACACACCATGATATAATAGCATATATTAGCAAATTTATATAATGTTCACCGGAAACAAGACGAACAATGGGAGGCTGACGTATACAACCTTCTTCGCATATATACGGAGTAGTACAATAAGTCCTATGACAGTAGGTATACTTAAAAATAAAGTAACAGCCAAAGTTACTATAAGTGTAACTGTAAAATGATCGCTTTTAGCCCCAGTTGATAACCACAAATTTAAATACTCCCTCAAATGACCTGATTATGTAAGAGTTAGACTGGTACATGTATGTACATATGTATGTATGTGTGTGTGTGTGTGTGTACACATCAATACAAACGTATATATCTGTACCTTGCAACTTACGTATATAATATATAACTTTTTACTACATGCATACACACATAAACACATGAATAGATACATACACATGTGTATGCATACCTGTGCGTAGAACGGAACAGCGGCTTTCATTACGGAAATAGTGAGGAGATTCCATCCACTGGAACTCGTTATTATGGTGAAGTATGGTGAATATTCCGGATCCAAATGTCGCCAGAGTTGCAATAACAAAAAGAGCCGCAAATACAACGTCCCTGCAGGGCCTCGAACCGTGGTTGTATCCGTGTGGTACGGATGGGTCTGTGTCGTGCCCGTACTGCTTTTCAATAAGAGGCTCTTTTATCTCATCTTCACTCTTGCCACTTGCTGAAGGCTCTTCCATTTGTCTGTATAGCCGTATCTATCAGTGTTTATACATACACATACATGTGTATACGTATACATATACATACACACACGTGCATACATTTAGAAAAATGCATATCCACGGATATACGTTATCAATACATAGACAAGCACATACACATCAGAAACTCATTTATATATTTATAATATATATTGGTAAATATAATATCATACGTATGTAGCTGTGCAATTCTGCCATATAGCCACTTTATATCATATCATAGAGTGCTTGAAAGTAGATGTCATAGAGTGCTTCAAAGTAGATGGGCATGCATAGCCATAACATGGATGTACACCCTTATCTATGTATATTGCACTCTTATCTATTACATACATATCTCTGCATATTGCACTCTCTGTACATAGATAGCATAGCCACATCTATTATGAATCGTAAAGATAATTATGTATAAAACAGACACACAAAGTGCATACAAACACCTACATACTCATACAGACATAACTGTATATATAAACATATACTAATATATAAAAATTGACTCCGTATTTATCCCTTGGTTTCAAAATCCAAGATTATACACAGGTGTGAATAAAAAGATTCTCATGACTTACAGCAAAAGCCATGTGTATACACACGCATGCGTGTGTGTGTGTGTGTTAATGATATAGCTGTATTCAGGTTCCTCGTGTTATTGCTGTATACATATAAACATATACTAATATATATAATATATATTATAAATTTGTACATATGTTATACAGACACACACATATATATAGTGTACGTATGTATTATTGACTTACATTGGATTATACAGCATATACAATTGTGGGCCCCATTTTGTTAGAACATTGTGTTTATCTATTCACAGATATATATATAGATTATATAGAATATCTAGAAGACGACATTTCAACTGTAAGTGTGTAAATATGTGTGTATGTATGTATGTATGTATCTATCAATCTATAGATAGAGTGAATTGAGGTGCATCCATCTCTATAGATATATATAATGTGTGTGTGTGTGTGCGTGCGTGTGTGTGTGTTCTGTTTGTATATATCTAGTACATGCATATGTATACTGTGTAAATATATGTATACGATGTATGTCTGTATGCTCAAATATTCATATACATACATTATATATACAAAACATGTATGCATGTAAAAGTCAAAATGAAACACTGATGTGTATCCATCTCCATATAGCCCTTCTGTTTATGTATATGTACAGATACACTTACAGACATATGTGTGTGTGAACACATATATGCATCATAACAACATATAGAATGTATATAACCCATTATGTGCACAACCATTGAAGCATTGGAAGTATACATATTTATATATATGAATAAAATACATTAGAGAAATAATACAAGCATTAAAACATCTGGAAATTAAATAAAAAGAAAACCATGGCTAAAGAAAGATCGATCTGATGCACATTGCAAACATTATAATAATCGATTACAAATAATTACCTCGAATCAAAAGTCGCGTGTGATGCACACAGAATTCGACCTAGAAAAGAAGAAGACAAGAAGAACTTAACTCCATCCTTATCAGGAATCGAACCGCAACACCCTAAAATGATGCTCCGTATATTCGAATATTCTTGGTATTAGTTAGTTTAAGAATATGCGCGGTATATCTTTATACTTGATGCGCTACATGTAAAGTCCAGCAATAAAAACCAAAAAGCACTGTTTTAAACTTGTTTAAATATATTAGATATTAAAACTTAATTACTTCATCTCTCTCTCTCTCTCTCTCTCTCTCTCTGTCTCTCTGTCTCTCTCTCTCTCTCTGTCTCTCTCTCTCGTGTGGATTAATGGTGTCGTTCTTATTTGTTATTTTGTATTTTATTTATATGATTGAAGGCCTTGATAATGGACTAGGACGAACACCACCCATGGGGTAATTTTCTTTAAAATATAAAGCAATTTTCTTATTAATAATACACACACACACACACACACACACACACACACACAATATATATATATATATATATATTTATTTATTTATTTTTTAATTTTTTTATATATGTATAGTTAACTCTATAATAATATAATTCCTTTTATATATGCAGATGGAACAGCTGGAACCATTTCCATTGCAACATCAATGAGGAAATAATAAGACAGACCGGTGTGTGTATATATAAACACACACACACACACATTACATATACACATCTGTGTGTGTGTGATGTCTATGTATACATACACACACACACACACACACGAGAGAATGTTTCTTACAGCCGATGCAATGGTGTCAACCGGTTTGGTGAATGCTGGTTATAGCTATGTGAATATTGGTAATGTTTAAATTAATTAATTATTATTTTTAAAATAATTAATTTAATAAATAAAATAGATGACTGCTGGGCTGAAAATGAACGAGATCCATATGTAAGTATAATAAAACATAAACAAACATAAATGGTTAATTATAATAAAAGTTTAAGTTTAAATAAACAATATTTTTGTCAAAATAATTATAATATAAATTTAATATATAATATATTATATATTATGATATATATACGTGTATATTTGTTAGGGAAATCTTGTAGGACGTAACACAACCTTCCCTTCGGGGATTAAAAACCTTGCGGATTATGTTCATTCTAAGGGGCTTAAGTTTGGAATTTATTCTGATGCAGGGTAAACTTAATAATAATTAATTAGAAAAATAATAATAATAATAATAATTAAGTACGAAAATATAATTATTAACATTAATTAAGTAATATTAACGTTTTGTTTAGATATTACACTTGCAAGAAACAGCCAGGTTCTCTTAACTTCGAGACTCAAGATGCAAAGACATTTGCTGCATGGGTGGGTATGTGTAGCGTACAAATATGCGTGCGTGCGTGCGTGTGTGCGCGTGTGTGTGTCTCTCTCTCTCTCTCTCTTCTCTCTCTCTCTCTCTCTCTATATATATATATATATATATATATATATATATAATCTGATAATATATATTTTAAATATCAGGGAGTTGATTATCTAAAGTATGACAATTGTAACAACGATGGATCCTCACCCAGAGTGCGGTAAACTATTCATTATTTAATATTTATAATTAATGATATATTTATAATTAAATAATTATTTATTGATTATTTAATTAATTAGTTACCCAAAAATGCGAGATGCACTTGCAAACAACCATCGCCAAATTTTTTATTCCATGTGTGAATGGTAAATGTTAATTAATTTATTAAACTGCTGAGTTTAACGAATTAATTAAGGGGAGAAGAGTCTCCTGCAACATGGGCTACTAATGTTTCAAATAGTTGGAGGACAACAGGGGACATAAAAGACAGCTGGTCCTCGTAATCTCTCTCTCTCTCTCTCTCTCTCTCTCTCTCTCTCTCTCTCTCTCTCTCTCTCTCTCTCTCTCTCTCTCTCTCTATATATATATATATATATATATATATACACGCACGTGTGTGTGTGTGTGTGTGTGGTCTGTTGTCTGTAATAATATTATATGAACACTTATGTATGGACATACAAAACATCTGGTCCTTGTAATCTCTCTCTCTCTCTCTCTCTCTCTCTACACACACACACACACACACATGTGTGTGTGTGTGTGTGTGTGAATACTTATATCATCTTTATTCTTCAGAATGATTTCCATTGCAGATAAGAACAATATCTGGGCAGAATATGCTAGGCCAGGCGGATGGAATGGTAATCTCTATAAAATAAATATCAATATGAAAGAATATATAAATTATAATTATTTAAATTATATTTAAATAATTACATTAATTAATTATATATCCAGATCCTGATATGCTTGAAGTTGGAAATGGTGGGATGACTATAGATGAATACCGCACACACTTTAGTTTATGGGCCTTAATGAAGGTACTAACCATTAAATTAATATAAGTTTAATTAATTTTATTAATTTATATTAGGCACCATTAATTATTGGATGCGATGTGAGAAGTGTAAAAGAGGAATATCTTAATATACTCATGAACCAAGAGGTTCTCCAAGTTAACCAAGGTATTTATATTATATTAATTTAAAAACTTAATATTTAATAATAATAATAATTTATATATTTTCTCTGTAGATTCATTAGGAGAGCAAGGGAAGAAGATCACTAGTGATGGTTATTCAGAGGTAAGTAAAACTATATAATTATAAAAACACACACGCACACACACACACACACACACACACACATTTGTAAACAGGTTTGGGGAGGTCACCTCTCAAATAACAAATGTGTTATTTTACTTCTTAATCGAGGAGAGTCACATACAACAATCAGAGCAAATTTTACTGATATTGGCCTTTGTTATAATTCTTCAGTAATTGTTCGAGATATTTGGAAGGTTTTACATAAGGATCATTATATATATACATATGTGTGTGTGTGTGTGTTTCAATTCCAGCATATACAAACATATCATATATGTTTAATAATCATTGTGGGGATATATATAGATAAAGTATTTATTTATTTACTACAGCACGAGGACTTACCAGGGAGCTATACTGGATACGTGGAAGCAACTGTTCAATCTCATGACGTGGAAATGTATATCTTGACACCTCATCACGTTGATTAAAATTAAATTTAATAAACTTTTATTTAGTTTAAGTAATTTAACAAAAAAATTAACACAAATTTAACTAAATGATGCTTATTTTGGGATTGAAATACTTTAGAGTTAAATATAAATAAAACAGACTTTAAAGTTAATAATAATAATAATTAAGCTAATTAATTCTATTTATATTTAATTTTAGCGTTGTTATTCGATTACTGTTGTATATGACATCTCATATGTATATAAAATAATGAGAAATAATAATTTTATATAAATTATGCACATATTGCAAATGTAAGAGAGTATAACATAATTAAATTAGATATAATTTTTATATATTTATATAAATTTTATACTTTTATAATAAATTAATATCTTATCATAACTTAAAACATTAATATATGATTTAGTTAAGTGAAACTTGGTTGACCACACACACACACACATATAGAGAGAGTACATAATGTCAACAACAAAGAATAATCCCACTGTATTGTATTCTTGTAAACACTGTATTAAAGATTGATACTTAAATATATATTAAGACTATACCTTAATTCAAATAATTTAAATTTATTTAAAATATTTTAATAACTTAAATACACTAATGTTGAAAATAAAGAGGCTTAGATACTTTGATGCTAAATACATATTAAAATTATGTCTTATTTAAATCCTAGATATAAGTATTACATGTATATACTATTATACGCATGTATTCGTATTTAATCTATTCTCCATTTTAATATGAATATATATATAAGTGTTTTAAATATACTATATGTCCCTAAATTCAATTCAAGAAATAATACGTCATCATTTTGACTAATTTTGACTTGGTCTAACGGATTCGAACCGATGACTTTTATATGTTGATATTTTTTTAATGTTTTTTTTGCCTCATCCAGTTGTAGCTATGAACAGCTTATCAATTTGCTCCATTTTGCAGCAACCATTTTCTTCGTGTACATGTTCTTCACATGCAAATAATGGTGCCCAAGTTCTTCAATTCTTCATCAGGAATGTAAAGAGGCCAATTTTTAAATCTCAGGTATGTGGGTTTTATTTAATTCTTATATATGTGTGTGTGTGTGTGTGTGTGTGTGTAGAAATACCCTTTGATGCATTTATCTATGTATATATCCAATACATACTCTAAAAGCTACATATATACGTATATGTATATGGCAGAAAGTACATTTGATTCCTTTACAATGGATTACATACATGCAGTACATGTATATATTGCATGTGTGTGTGTGTGTGTGTGTGTGTGTGTGAGGGAGGGAGAGAGAGAGAGAGAGAGAGAGTGAGTGACAGAAATGTATAGATATTTCGTATAGTAAACTATGTATACTGTACAGTGTATATATAGATGCATATATAATACATACACACAAAAACTGTCTCACACACAAACATATTTGCATATATATATATACACTATAACTATATAATTTGCTGCGATGCATGGAGCATTGAGAAAACATATATACATGCATGAGTCTAGTATTACAAACAACGACTCTATATGCAGTTACCTGTCAGCAAGGCAAACGGGCCACATAAACACACACAGGCGTATATATAGATATGTATACATACAAACATATGTATCTACACACATACACACACGGGCACACGACGTGACATTTAGACTGTTTTTAGGTGGTTAACAAGGAGGTGGAAGATGAGAAACCAGGGAATATTCTAGCCATGTCAGCGGCAATTGCATATATGTCATATGCACAGTCAGCACAGGCAGCTGTGGCGGATGATCCATTATGCATAGGATTTGCTGGAGATAAAACATACACTGTTGTCATTATTGCATGCATTTTACAAGCAGTTGCCCTTGTTGGTGCTGCAGTTGGAGGTAATATATATATATATATATATATATATATATATATATATATATATATACACATGTATATATTATTTATATATTTTAAATAATAGGTATATTGGCAAGGCAACGGAAGCTTGAAGTAGAGAAAATAAATGTTCAACTAAGACAGATATTCGCAAAGATGCGTAGACAGTATCAAGTAGAAACATACGCTCCGAGTCTAACATACGCTCCGGCTACGTTCGGACGCGTACAAGAAGCACAGTCCACTGTAGTTCCCGAAAAACAGGCGCTCATGAAACATTTACGTGCCGGTAAATAGTATATAATATGCATACTGTATAATATAAATAATTATTATTATTTTAATCAATTTATTAATAATAATAAGTTAATAATTTAATTTTTTATATAGGAAAGAAATATCTGAGGGAGAAAAATCCACAGGCAGCATTTGATGAGTTTCAAAGATCTCTTTCACTAGCAAAGAAGCTTAACGACCGTGTGGAGCAGAAGAAAGCAGCTCGTGGACTAGGTACGCTACACACACACACACACACAGACATATATGCGTGCGTGAGTGGGTGTATCCCTCCATATGTGTATAGATATATGCTTACATCTACATTTATATGATAATAGTTAAAATTATTAATTATTAATCAAATAAAATATGCCAAGCAAATTGCATATAGTATATTGTATAGTATAATATAATATACTGTATTTTAAGCAGGTTAATGTGATTAATTAATTTATTAAATAAGTTAATATAAGTATGTAATTATAGGAGCTTCGTGCCAAAGACAAGGAAATTTTAAGGAAGCAATTAAGTATCACACAATGGTTTTAACAACGGCTCATTTGAGTGGGGAACACAGTGGATATACGGAAGCCCTTGGTGCTATTGCTGATTGCTATACGGAGCTTGGGGACTTTGAGAATGCAGCTAAGTTTTATGATCAGTATATTGCAAGATTAGATAATGAGGAAGATTAATTAATTGCTAATCTCTTATTCTTCTTATTTTATTTTTTTATTTTATTTTTAATAAAAGAGATATCAGATAAATGTAAAACAACTCATTAAATTGTTTATTATTTATTATCTTGCATATATGTTTATTTTTATATTATTATTTTAACTTATATGAACTCCTTAATAATATTATAATGTTTATTTTTATATTATTATTTTAAATAAGTTAAAAAAATAAACTCCGTCTTTGTCGAGAATCGACCCTGGATCATATGTGTGTGTGCCATACTCCCTGACCATCTAGACTAGCACGGATTAGCAAAAATATTCGGCACCACAAACATCTTGTGGTGTGGAATATTGCAACGACAGGGATTCTAAATCAACGGTCAAGATCTGAACCCGTATCCAACGCCTCAGATTTCAAAGTGTGCACTCCATAGCCAGAGCTTATTAGTCCAAATTTTCATCGCACTTCTTCTAGGGTTCATCTTCCGCGCCTCGAGGTAATCCGAGAGAGAGAGAGAGACAGATTATATGGCTTCTTCAAATGGCGCAATTTCTGCTCAATTTAATGGCTCTGTTCAATCGATCGCATTCAAAGGCAGTGAGCAGTGGGGAAGATGCAATTCGGTCACAATCTCCTATAATCGTCCCAAGCATACACATTTTCTGCCATTAAAGGTATATTTTGCGCTCCAATTTGATATATATGTACACACACACATGTGTGTGTGTGTGTGTCATCAGTTTAGTAAGTATACACGCACGTCCATATTTATATAATAAACACACATACCATACATATACGGTAATGTGTTTTAACTTGTGAAGGTGGTGTGCAAAGACTATCAAAGGCCAGCCATTGATTCCACGGTTAACTTTTTAGAAGCTGCTGCTCTTTAGCCTCGTTAAAGAATGCACCTCGTCCTAGTCAACCTTTGAAAGTTGTGATCGCTGGTGCAGGTACATGCGTGTATGTACATATACATGCATGTGTGTAGTTGTGTGTTTTATGTATATCAGGTGTATTATGTACTTGATAATCCATCTTGCAAGCATTACATGCATTGTGTGTGTGTGTGTGTGTGTGTGTGTGTGTGCCAGAGAGAGAGAGAGAGCTTGTTTATGAAACTAAGCATTTTGTACAGGTTTGGCTGGCTTGTCGACAGCAAAATACATTGCTGATGCGGGCATATCCCTATTGTTTTAGAAGCACGGGACGTACTAGGTGGAAAGGTAATATATATATGTTATATATATAGACACACAAACACACACCACACACACACACAACACACACATTATTGTTATCAGTATTCTTAATGTTGGCGGGATGATTTGAATATTACAGGTGGCAGCCTGGAAAGATAAAGATGGAGATTGGTATGAAACTGGTTTGCATATTTTCTGTGAGTACTCTCTCTCTCTCTCACTCTCTCTCTCTCATACACACACACACACACAACGTACTCCTATATGTAAGTGTGTGATAACGTAGTCTTATATGTGTGTGTGTATATGTTTTTTGTAATAGTTTCGTTTTTCTCCTAGTTGGAGCATATCCTAATGTACAGAATTTATTTGGAGAGCTGGGAATCAATGACAGATTACAATGGAAAGAACATAGTATGATATTTGCTATGCCAAATAAACCCGGTGAATTCAGTCGGTTTGATTTCCCCGAAATACCAGCTCCATTAAACGGTATGTGTATGTAGATGTGTGCACATATGTACTGTATGTCTGCATGTGCGTACTATACAGACTGCACGCAGATACTTATACAAAGTCTTAAAATCTTGTGTTCATATTTACTTAAATATGTTTAGCTGAATATGTATGTGTTTTTCAGGAATATTAGCTATCCTTAAGAACAATGAGATGTTAACGTGGCCAGAGAAGATAAAGTTTGCAATTGGACTGTTGCCTGCAATTCTTGGTGGACAGAAGTACGTAGAAGAGCAAGATAAGTTAACAGTAAAAGAATGGATGCGTAAACAGGTATATATATGTTTCAGTTAATAATGAACTTAGTTAACGATTTTATTAAATGTTATATTATTGATAGCTCACTAGTTCAAATTTATATTTATAACTATTACAGGGAGTCCCAGAGCGAGTTAACAATGAGGTTTTTATTGCAATGTCCAAGGCATTAAACTTCATTGATCCTGATGAGCTTTCAATGCAAGTTGTTTTGATTGCTCTGAACCGCTTTCTACAAGTAAGCATGTCTATGTGTGTGTTGTGTATGTTTTGTATTCACACTTACACATACAAGCTACCGTAAGTGCCACTTACACAAAATAGCAAATAGATATTCAACATACACAGAGATATGTACGTATATAGGTTTTCAATTTATAAGCTGCCATAAAATATTTACAAAATGATATATGAATATATATTCATATATATGCACACATGCAGTCATACATACATACACGTGTGTGTTTCTAATGTGTTATTAATTAACTACAGGAAGCACATGGATCAAAGATGGCATTTTTGGATGGAAATCCTCCAGAGAGGTTATGTACTCCTATTGTTGAGCATTTCACTAAATTAGGTGGAGAGGTGCGCTTAAACTCTCGTTTACAGAACATAGTCATAAACGAAGACGGAACAGTTAAACACTTCGCTCTAACTGATGGCACTATGGTTGAGGGAGATGCCTACGTATCAGCAATGCCAGGTAAGCGCGTGAGTGTGTGTGTGTGATATATACAGTGATGCTATATCGTTACTACAAATTTACTGGCTTTTACTTATGCATATGTAAGCTTTCATATATAGTTAAATAACATTAAGTTTCTTTTGTGAAGTTGATATATTGAAGCTGCTTTTACCTGAAAGCTGGAAAGATTTGCCATATTTCAAGAGATTATCAAAGCTCGTCGGTGTTCCCGTCATCAACGTTCATATATGGTACACATATACCATAACATATGGTTCTTTATATTTGTCTATATCTATACACACACGCACACACACACGCACAAGCATACACATATTCTCTTTGCATATACAAGCATACATACATCATACATAGATAGATATTCATTCACGATCTTTGTACCCTCGAATGCAGGTTTGACAGAAAATTGAAGAACACGTATGACCATCTTCTATTTAGTAGGCAAGTTCTATGCTCTCTCTCTCTCTCTCCACACACACGCTGTATACTCGATGTACTGACTGTTGTTTTCATTAGGAGTCCACTCTTGAGCGTCTATGCCGATATGACCACAACATGCAAGGTGAATAATTAAGTAAACAATAACTAAAAATTATGAGAGATAGAGAGAGAAGAATACTTAGCATCCTGAGTTCTTGCTGACAATATACATACATACAATACACATATGAAGATATCTACAAGTCTGGTGTCTTCTTGTTCACACACACCCACACACACACGGAAACAGAGATGCAGGAGAAAGTGTATATGTTTATCTAGTTATGTCATTAGTTCTATGTACACAGATCTGTATATGTAACGTTCCAGATCCATACAATATATGTATATATGTTTTGTTCCTAGGAATATGCGGATCCAAACAGGTCAATGTTAGAGCTAGTATTTGCACCAGCAGACAAATGGATTGATAGAAGTGAAGAGGATATTCTCAAAGCCACGTTGGAGGAGTTAGCTAAACTGTTCCCTGATGAGATTGCAGCAGATGGTAGCAAAGCTAAAGTATTAAAATATCACATTGTTAAAACTCCAAGGTACTCGTGTGTGTGTGTGTGTGTGTTATTCTATGTAAGTATATAGGTAAATAATGTTATATGCACTAAAAGATATATTTACGAGTACATACATCTTCTATACCACATAAATACACATACATTATGCAATTATCTACTTAGACTATACACACAATATATATAAATGGAATATGGATATTTATGTGTTATGAATAAACAAGAACATCCTAGTAATTCTTCACACCTTGTTTTTCGTGTGTATATACATGTACGCCTATATGTACGTGTATATTGTATATACATATTGTTATATGTGTTTGTGTATGTATTTATACTATTGTATTCTCAGATCCGTGTACAAAACGGTGCCAGACTGTGAACCATGTAGACCAATTCAGAGATCACCAATAGGAGGGTTTTATTTAGCTGGTGATTATACTAAGCAAAAATACTTAGCGTCAATGGAAGGTGCTGTTTTATCCGGAAAGCTTTGTGCCATGTCCATTGTACAGGTCTCTCTCTCTCTCTCTCTCTCTCTATATATATATATATATCTGTGTGTATTATGTATATTGTGTGTGCTAACGTGTGCGTGTGTATTATGTATATTATGTATATAATGATTATATACTAGTTATATCTGTATGTGTATTACAGCATGTACAATATTACTTAATCAATTAATTCATAAATTATTTTGATTTGTAAATGTATTAATTGCTTACAAATTTTTCTATTTTCTAGGACGCCAACAGTGGAGCATTGCTCCCTGCTGTTAGTGAACAGGAAAGCCTTGAAGTAACAGCAGCAGTTTAAATGTTATTATATAATTAAGGCATTGGTTTTCAATTGTTTTTAGGCTCTTAATTTATGTACTTAGTTTAAAAAATGTATTAAAAATAAATTTGCTACTTAAAATCTACATAAAATTATTTCAATATTCTATTTTATTCTATATATGTTTTATTTAAATATTGTATTTTTATAATTTGGAAAGGAGCTAAATTGAAATTATAATAAGAATTTTATTATAATATATTAAAAAAATTCTATATATTCAAATATTTTAAATTATTTTTTTTGCAGCAGTGTGTGTGTGTATGTATATATATCTTCTTTAACTAACAATAAGAGCTTTCACCAGAAATTAATAACCGATATAATCAAGATTGAAATAATAAATCAATAGAGATAATATTGATATAGAAACAAAGTAATATTATTTAAAACTAACTTTAAGTTATAAGTAAAATATAACATTTCTATTATAATAACAAATGTATAAATTTTTTATGTAAGTTTATAACATATAATTTGATCATGTGTATTGAATATGATTTTATAACATAATTTTTTATTGTTTAGATTATTATATTATTATTCAATGATACTAATTTATATTGAAATTTTACATAACTTGGTTTACGTATAATAATAAAATTGAACAATAAAACGAAAGTAGAACTAAAAGTTCTAAAAATATTAAAATAAAATATGTTACTTTGCTTAAATGATTGTGTATGTGTGTGTATGTCAGTTATATTGTAAGTATATTGAAATTTCATTTGCTATATTTAAAGTTGTCTTTAAAGATTACATTAAAATATAAAAAAATTTAGTTCTTTTAAAAAGAAAAAAGAAACAACAATAATAAATATTTTTATATGAAGTGAGAGTTATATATAAAAATTATTATTGTGTCTAAATTATACAAGTATTTTTACTTTAAAAAAAATAAATATTAAACCTTGTTTTGTTTACAATGTTTATAGAAAACTTAAATTTAATTATTTTCTTTATTAAATATATTAAATTAAATGAATACAACTCCTTTATTAAATATTATATTTTAAGTCCATTTCTTATTCAAGAGTAAACTAATTAAAAAAAGTAATAGCATTAAAAGGCTTTCACCCTTGGTATATAGATAATTTAAATAATATTAAGTAATTACCTAAGGAACACTAAAATTATTTTTTAAAAACTATAAAATGCATTAACTCTAAAGACTTTTTTGCATACATGTTCATATAATAAAAAGGGCTAACGTGCCCATAATTTAAAAACACTATTAAAATTATAATTAAAATAAGGACAATAATAATAATATTTAACATTCTTGAATAATAATAACAATAATTTTGATTCTCTTTATGCATTATAATGTATTTTATTTTTTGTATATATTATTTAATTTATATAAATATAATACAAATTAATTTCTTTGCTATGTACGAAGTATCTGTCGACCAATTTATTTTAATACAAGTTATACAATAAAACAATGATCCTTATTTCAAAATAAATAGTTATTTATTTATCTTTCTTTTGTTTAATTATTTTTATTAACTTTTAGCTTTTTCAATATTCTTAAAAATATAAATGCTAGTACTATTGAAATTTTTAATAATTAAAAAGTTCAAATTCATGTTTAAAATATATTATCCATATTTCAATTTAAATATATTTTTAAAAATGATGCCTTTATTATTTAAATTATTTTTCTAATAATAAAAATAAATATTTTAATTCCTATAGTACTACCTATAAATATTAATTAGCATATTAGAGAAAGAAATTAATGGTGTTGAACCTGTATGAAAATTAGGCAAATTCGTTTTAGAAATAATAAGATAATACATAAAAAGAAAAAAATTCCTAGCAAAGCTAAAATATTAAAATATCACATTGTTAAAACTCCAAGGTACATTTTACTTGTGTGTGTGTGTGTGTGTGTTATTGTATGTAAGTATATATAAGTATGCATGTATTGTGTATATTGAAGTAAACAATGTTATATGCACTAAAAGATATATTTATAAGTACATGTTCTATACCGCATATAAGGGATGCAAATACACGTACAATGGTTGTCAACAGTTCTTTATGTTTTACTTAAAAGAATTAAAAGTGTGTTATTATATACTATTATATACATTAATTCAATTGTTTAGTTTGAAATGTAATTATGTATGCACAAATCATTAATTTTAATAGTATATATAAAACTAATTTAATATCAAAATATTAGTGGCTATCTATATATATAATAAATCAACACATCAAAGCAAAACCATTTATTAACACTATATGTAAATATTATTTAAATTTACTTATATATATATATATATATATATATAGACACACACGTACATACAAACTTATAACACACACACACACACACACACACACATATGTATATATTCAAAAAGTTAAACTATTTCATACAAACAATTATAGAAGAAATAAAAGAAAGTAGAAAAGAAAAAGAAAAAGAAATTAAAGCTCGCGATGTTTGAGTCTTATTTGTTTGCTTCTTTCCATACACAAATATTATCGTCGTAAAGTGTAGTTATATTGTATGTGTGTGTATCACGTATTCACTACGTGCCGCGTGGCATTAGAGTTCTTCACAGACGAAGTGAAACATATATAATATGAAGTTTAGTATATAATTATATGTCAATAATGTGTTTAATCAATTTAATTTTTGGTTATGGTTAGTTTCACAATCCAACCTCAAATATATATTTATACCTTCAGATTAATGTATTTCATCTACATATATGATTTGATATATATAAGTTTTCTTCACCAATTAAATAAATTTTAATTAATTATCATTGATACAAAAGAGGCTGGATTGTGAAAGCGTTCCATGTTTATAACCTTATCCATCTTAAGTATGCATTGCTGCACCACTTGGTGCTTGTCTTGCATTATATCCTGTTAAATAAAGGTTAATACTCTCTCTCTCCCTCTCCCTCCCTCTCTCTCTCTCCTCTCTCTCCCTCTCTCTCTCTCCCTCTCTCTCTCTCTTACCAACTGCAGGGTCAAACCCACGATTCTTGAGCTCCCTATTAACCTGTGCAATAGAGCAGCAATG
Organism: Selaginella tamariscina; assembly: GCA_003024785.1. Taxonomy (NCBI): domain Eukaryota; kingdom Viridiplantae; phylum Streptophyta; class Lycopodiopsida; order Selaginellales; family Selaginellaceae; genus Selaginella; species Selaginella tamariscina. Next base: position 587,913 of record PUQB01000047.1, on the reverse strand, counting down.
GCAACACCATTCCGTAAGGACGTCAGCACAGGGTTCTTCAGGGAGACCAAACTCCCTACGGAGTCTGCGACGGTATTGACAACTATAAAAACAACCCCATCCCCCTAACCACTGTAAACAGCAATAGATCGCACCCGCATCTAAACATGCTGTAGATAATATATAAGTATATCATATATATATATACAACACACACACACACACGAATATGAATATGAATATGAATGACTTACAAACTTTTCCCTCTTCCAATATGTTTGCGTTTCGACCCACTAGAACACATGGGCAGCACCAAGCACACCAACCTAAAGAAGAGTGTTGATATCTCTCACACACACATACACATACACACACCACACACACACGTACAGACAGATGAGTCTTCAGCGCATCCAAATAGACCAGTCGTCCAGGAATTTACAGGTGCCATTGCAAACAATCTCTTATAGATCTCGGGCTATAAATATAATTGGCTGACGTCATGACGCGTAGAATATTCTATTATATATTCTATGAGCTATATATAATGTTTAGTTTAAAATTACATATACTTTTGTTAATTAGAGGTATGTTTGCAACTTAGTTTTAAAACTAAAATAGTATAATATATATATTTAAATGAATAGCGGCACCTAAATATTAAATATAAATAATATATATAAAATAAATATATTATTATACTATATATGTAAATGTTTATATCTTTCAAACATGTTCTTCTACCAACATCAATATCTTATCTTAAGATAGTGAATATTAAGGAATAAAGAAACTTGAATAACAAAAATTAGTTTAATTAAATAAATTATTCAGTTTACGTGATTAAATAAAGTCACATATATATGCACACACACATATACACACACACAATGAAACATTTACATATACATACACATACACATCTAAGCACACACAAAATATTGAGGCACATAAATGCATGTTTAAACGCATATATGCACACACACTAAAACACATACATATGCACACACACACACACACATAATAAAATAGTCACACGTATGCATCAAACCATTCATAGACACATGCAGATATGCCACACATACATACATGCACACCTACACAATAACACACGTAGTAAAACATTCTATACACATTCATAATAATAATAAAAAACATGTTATTTAGAACGATATCGTATGCTATTTGCTATTTTTTTATATAAAATTTTGTACTTCAATAACTAGTAAAAATTTCATAAGTATATTTTAGCATGTAATATAAATAACAATAAATATAAATATACTTATTATTATATTATCTTTCCGAATCCAAAAAGAAAATATATAATTAAAACATCATGACTTAAAATCAACAAATATTAAAGATATTCTTTTTGTGTTTTCATTTATTACTTGTTATTGAGTTAATACAAACGTTATATATTTAATAATAATAAAAATAAAAATATCAAAATTTTAATTAAAACTTGAATTTGAAGTATCAATATCACAATTAATTTTCAAATTGTAACCATATCTTTAAAATGATAAATACTCTTAATAATAGTTTTAAACTTGTAAATACACAATCCTTAAATTGGTTTCACCTATTTCTTATAAATTAATAATTTATTAATCATTATTCTTGGGTAATGACCTTTATAGCTTAGAGCATAATACAAATAAAATTTAAAAAAAAACAGCATGACTTAAAATCAACAGATATTATAGATATTCTTTTTGTATTTTCATTTATTACTTGTTATTCGGTTCATACAAAGGTTACATAATTGATAATAATAATAAAAAAATATCAAAGTTTTAATTAAAACTTGAATTAATAATAGTTTTAAACTTATAATTTATCAATCACTCCTTTATAGCTTAAACTCACATCGTTTATCATCCATAATTGTATAATATAAATCAAATTTAGAAAAAACTCATAAAATTGCACACACACATTTTCATATTTCTTATTAGATCCCATGGTTTAATAAGAAAACTATATGACTTAATAATAATTTCTTTTATTTATTTATTCATTAAAAAAACTGAATAATTACTTAAAGGCCTTCATTAGAATAATTGATTTCAATAATATGAAATTTTAAGAAATAACACTTAAAATCCAATACATTATATTTAGTATACTTTGACCTTATCATTTATGCAAATAACATTAAATTTAACATTAATATTAATATTTTTAAAAATAAATTTAATAATATATTATTATAATATATAGCCTTTTGTGACATGTAAAATCAATTCATAAGAATAGATGTTTTATGTTTATTTCGCAAATAAAAACTGATGTTGCTGACCAAGAGTTTTTATATTTCATATTTTCAAAAAAGAGAAAAATTACAAAGAACTTATATTTATCGATTGTTAACATTACATATATTTTAAAGACTTTCTAAACTTAATTACATTAATCAAACTTTGTCTGTATCTTTACACATACGATCTTATTAAATACATTCTGATCTTATGAATATAGTGTACAAACAGATGTATATAATTGCATATATAAACAAATAAGGATGTTCATGGCTAGACGAGTGTGAAATACGATGAGTACATGAATATTTTCTATATATCACCAAATTTAATTTTCTACATGTACAAAATTTAGTTACATATTTTGTATGTATGTGTTTATACAAAACTATGTTGAAGAAATTATTATAGTTTACTAACTACTTTTGTACAGAATGTTTTAACATAATTTCTTAATTCATCAATTTTAATCTTAATTAATTTAAAGTTTAAAACGTACATATATATGTTGAAAATCTTAAAATGAATATTTAAAATAATCAATTTATACTGATACCGAACGTTTTTTCGTGGTTAAATGCGAATTTAACTTACAAAAACGTTTAGTAAATTCAACTTATAAAGTTGTAAGTGTTTCCTCACTTACATAATATTTAAAGTAATAATATGTACATGTAATGTTTATACTGTATTTGTATTCTACATTCCATATTAACTAATATGCTTAACTATGCTATTCTTTTAGTATATACTAATTAATATATACTTATGAGGTTGTAAATGGCAGTCCATGTTCTTTAGGTTTTGTCAATCCAGATCTTTGGCCTCTACCGACTGGGCAGTTTAGTAAAACCTTACCTAGTTGGCACAACAGTCTATTGTCCCTATCAATACATTGTCCAAGTAAGCAGGCATTACAGCATTCTGGTGATGTATTGGTAACGTCGATCTTTATTTTTGTGTCCAGCAGTGAAACCCTTCCTAGTCGGCAGTCTATAGGTGCACATTCATTTGTGCCCGTGTCTCAATTCCTAACTCTAATATGGACGGCAATATCTTTCCAAGTCACCATTCACCATTGCAATAGCCATTTACCAATTGTTGATTCCTTGTGTTTGCAGAGTTGCAAGTAATTTAGATGAGAGCTTCTCAAAGACTCTAAGAGAAGAAAGATTGTGAGTTGTCTAAGCATCAAACAGAAGAAAGAGTGGTGTTGATAAGTACAATGCAGAAGTGCCGAGGCAAACGTGGAGGCAAATCTAGCACCTATGTCACACAGTCTGGTACAAGCTCGAAGACAAAGTCTTCAGGTTTGGGTGTTGATAGGACAACGGAGAAGGCTCTTCTTTCACCTTTAGGTGAACAAGCACCTCCCGCTACAGTTTTCTGGTTGCCATGGAAGTCACAGATAATGGTGCATCTAGTTCCATTCTAGTGGTGTTGTTAGAATCATTGGGTGCTATGGTTTTCTGATTGCCATGGAAGTCACAAATAAAATCTCCTTCCGCACATGTTGGTGCATCTAGTTCCATTCTAGTGGTGTTGCTAGAATCATTGGGTGCTACGGTTTTTTGGTTGTCATGGAACTCACAGATTAAATCCTTTTCGCTGCATCTTGTTCCATTCTAGCGGTGTTGCTAAAATCATTGAGTGCTAGGTCAAGGAGGAGAGTAACATTGATTTACATGAAGTTACAACATATTAGGTTGCTTAAACATTTGGGAAGAAGAGAGGCCACAGAAAGAAGGAGGGGAGGTAAAGGAAGAAGGTAGAGGGTGAAGCCAAGGAAAAGGAGGGGAGGTAAAGGAAGAAGGTAGAGGGTGAAGCCAAGGAAAAGGAGGAGGCATACGACATTCTAGCAAACTTACAAGTGGAGAGTTCCAGAAACTAATTACAATGAATCTCCATCAATGACTTAAAGAGATCCACTTGACATTCCGATGTGTTGCCTATTATCAAATGAGGTTGTTTGCCCCGAGGACTTGGACAAGTTGGTTAGGAGATTCAAGTGGGCAAGTGAATTCCTCCACAACACCACCCAATTCATCCTTTCGGTTAGTAGGCATATGACAAATGAGAACTTGTGGAGCTGGCAAAGGATTCTAATATGCTTGCTTTATATGAGGCTTTCAAAAAGGAACTTGCAAAACCTAAGTTCCAAGAATGGGCACCTTTGCTATTTATGAGGTTTGTCAGAGTTTTAACCCAAAGGGCCAACATGTGGCAACACGTGGCTGCTAGGTGGCCATTTTGGCGTCATCACCCTGTGTGAGCAACATAAGTTCCCAGAACAACCACAGAACACTAAGCCTAGAACAACCCAACGACCCCTAGGGTTAGACTCTAATGCCCAAGTGGACAGGAGACTTAGGGTTTAGCCTAAGTCTCCCTAGAATGTCTGCCCCCAGAACCCTTGAGGGATAACCCTAGTTGACTTAGGGTTTAGCCTAAGTCTCCCTAGAGTGTCTACCCCCAAAACCCTTGAGGGATAACCCTAGTTGACTTAGGGTCTTGCCCTAGAAGACCTAGACAGGCTCATGCCCTAACCCCCATCAAGGAGACGTGTGTTCCACACATACCCCTGGACAGAGCTAAGGCATCGTCACTTACCCCTTGAGGAATCACCCTCATCCGGGAGTACAACCCCTTTAGGGCGACAAGGGGTACCCTGAACCACGACTAACCCCTAAGGGTTTGAGTGGCCAAGTTATACCCTAGACCTAGGGCTAGTACTTAGTGAGGACACGAGTGTGCGCCGTAGGCGGACACGAGTGTTCTGCTAAGCAAACTCCCTAAGGCTAGGTTTGGGATAACCCTAAGCACATGACCTTGCGAGTGCCTCACGAAAGGGCTCCTGCTAACATGTTTAGGTTGTTCAACCCTTGAATTCCAAGGAGAACACTCCCCTAGCCAAGTGTGCCAAAGCACACCTAGTTATGAGACCTAACCTCCCTTGAGCGGATGCCCAAGGCTTAGCACCCTAGTGCGCACAAGCATGCCTGTTTGCTAGAGTATCCAACCCCTTGGCGACAAGCCCATGACATAACCCCAAAGGGCATGCCTCGGGTTGTACGTATGACGTTTAGCCCAGTGTCACATCTCCATGTGACACTGCCTTCCCCGATGTGGGCTATCATGCCATAGCCCTTAGATTCGAGTTGCACCAAGTGCCACAAACGTGGCTCCTAAATGCCAACTCTAGAACCCCTCAATTATCCCTCAAGACGATAAGGAAACCCTTGTCAATCAAGAACCCACAACCACAGTTGGACAAAGACACGAACGTGCCTGGTTAGCTGTGAGTGTTGCTCTTAGCTTGACGTGGAGGAGGAGGCTGGAGACAAGCCTCAACCTCTGCCTCTTGGAACGTGCATTCCGACAAGACCTCCCAGGCATGGATTCGCCAACGTTAAGGGTAGGCTACCCCGAAGGTGGGACGTACCCCTGGCATCTGGAAGTTAGGGCGGCACAACAGAGGGTTGTGCCTTAACGACACAAGCTAGAGCTTGCACCGGCAGAAGAGCAACGACTCAGTCATGAACCCAGGAGCTCTCCACTACATACTACCTTATTTATGTGACAGAGGCCCCCCCCCTGTTTTCCTGTTTACATAAGTGGGCTAGCACTGAAATCTCATTCCCAGAGGAAATACTTGGTGAGTTATCCATCGACCCCTAAACCCTAACCTGTCAAACCTAGGGGTATTTCTAAGCATATCCACATGCCGAACTCACCGAACTAGCCATTAATCCAACCGGGACAAAAAACCAAGGTAAGAGTTTTCTAGATGGAAGTGCTAGCTTCGCCCAGAGTTTCTAAATGACACCCGGCCGACCATCACTAGATATCCAAGTGCACTAAGCGGGCCTATTTCTTTACACTTAGGGCTTATCAACATAGTACAGTAGGTAACAACAATCAACGTCCAAAGTAAAAAGGAGTCATAGTAAAAACTATGACAAGGTTCTTCATACTTGGAATGGAAACTACATGTTATAGGCTTTGGAGAAGTTATACAAGGAGGCAATAAAGGTGAAGGATAAGAAACGTTGGGTCATTCAGGTATGAGTTAGCTTCATCCAAAAATTAGATGCAAATGATCTTTAGTTGGTTAACACATGCATGGTTATGCTATTTAAAATTGTGCGAATTGATTTCTATATTGCAGTTCATCATTCATTAAGACCACACTACCCCATTTATTGTTGGCGGTTTAAACATTTTGTGCCAGCATAGAGGGGACAAAAAAGATTCCAACTTCTTTGAGCAAGAGTAACCATGCCAATATTCGCCTATGGAAGGAAATTGTAGCAAGGAAATCAGTTTGGCAACCATTGTCAAAATAATGTTCAAGGTACTCACTTTGTTATTCATTTAACTTGTTCCTAACACATGATCTTTTACATAATAAAATCAAAGAAGACTTCAAAAGAGCTAGTAAGGATTACCAACAATTAACCATTGTGTCACTAGCACATCAGGTTTGCCTCCTCCCACTTCATTGTCTGGTATTACCGGTTTCAAGCATCTTGGATATGAAGAATGACTTTTTATTATTCATCCCAACATTGGCAATCTTTTGAGGAAAGTATGACTTGTCCGTATGCAACATTGAAGAGATGGGTAAGTCTTTTCTTGAGGAGTGTGTGGAGTAGCAAGAGATATACAACAAGTTGTGAGATCTAGTGATGGAGCACCACACTATAGATTCTCATACACAATTTCATGAAGAGGTAGGTAAGCATGGTTTCAACTCAGTGATCCCTTACTTCCCAAATGACCTGCATTGTTCCTTGGACAATAGCTTACTGCACCTAGATCTAATAAGGCTTGATGGGTTCGTTATTTCACATGCATGCACTTGGTCACAAATGGATTCATGATGATGTTTGTAATAGTTAGTATGATTAAGGTCATCAAGCTAAGCCTGGCATCAACATATTACATTCATTGTTACTATGAATGGGGACTTCTCATATATTTTTATGCTTTCCCAAGCCTTCATAAAATTGCATCTATTCCGTAAACAATTGCAATTTTAATATTAATACTCTCGAACTGATAAAGATTGTTTTAACCCAAGTTTACTAACTATTTGTTACATTAGCGGATATAACTTTATAATCTTATCAATTTATCAAAATGCTACAAGTATAATATGGACATGGCCTTAGTTTATATGAACCGAACTAGATAAAAATATAATGTTACTTCAGTATTCTGAGGAATCGTTCATAGACTAAGAGAAATTATGAATTAGTGTTTGGTTCATCTAACTGATTTAGTCACATTAATGTTATCATGACACCAAAGTGCCACACTAACTTCATGTTTTAATCATATTTCATAATTCATCAAATCTCCCTAAACATGAATAAGATATCTAATTCAGTACGTCAAACTAAAATGCACTATTCATTCTAGATACATAGCAATCCACAAAGTACCACATTGCTCCTCAAGCAATATTTTGAGAAATACATCATTTTCAACTAACTTAAAAACACGTTTCAAGTTACAATACTAAGGTATTGCCTTATCAAAGTGTCAAACTCAGGTCCACTTAAATCTTTATATTTTATGATTACGGCCACCTCATATGATCACAACCAAGTCTCAATATTGAATGCTCCAATCTCAGTATTCCATAGATATTATACCATACTTTGCTAAGTCATTTATAATCAATCTTAAAAAGATTATCATAAATACTTCAAAGTCTAAAATATAAATATTTCAATAGATGAGGTGATAGAAACCTTATATTCTCAAACCAAATTTTGGACCATACGCTAGGAACCATGTAAAATAATCATAAAAAAGGGAGACCATCTTCTTTAATTAATTTAGCGACTTCTCTTTACACTTATTTGAAAATTAAATCAAACTCAAGGAACACCATCAATTCTTGAGATAAAACCAACAACTAACTCAAGAAACACCATCAACCTTGAGTAAAAAAAATTCTATTTTTTGATATTCCAAAGAACTGAAGATACATGCTTTGTATGTTCTCTAAGTTCTTACATTTGTGACCAAGATGCAGAGTCAAGAAACCAACTTTTTGAACAATCATATTTGATTTTAAAATGAAGTCGACATTGAAAACCAACACCAACTTCTAAACACCACCAAATATTGATTGTCTTAAGGAGGTACATGTACTTAAACTCCCAATGAAAATTCGACTGTTACCGGCTCGTTGATTGTTCCCAACATAAGTTATCAAATTTAATAAGTTTTCTTAGTTAGTCGATAAGTAAAGTGGAGAACCCCAAATTATGCTTTTTTTAACTAATGAATCACCCTTGTTCAAGAGCTTATTCCCACATTGTAAACAACATTACATATTTTTAAGCTTAAAGAGTTAATAATGAAAATGCACAAGTGTGTGCCAAATGCCTTCACTATACAAGTTCTCCATTACTCAATAAATTAAAAATGTAAACATATATTTTTAATATTTTGTTTTTTGTAGGTCATACCATCTACCCCAAAACTGTACTAATAAGAATGTGGAATCCTTAAGTTAATATCCCAAGTCTCTTTCATGATCTCATATGAAATACAACTTTAAATGAGTTAGCCAAGTTAGTTAACTTGAACACAGAGTGTGTGCTTCCAACTAATTAAGATTTCATGTTATTCTTTATTCAAATTAAAGAACTTGAACTTAGTAAACTATTCTACCTAATGTTACTTATAATTAGCGTCATCAAAATATTATGAACATTGAATAATACTTTAATTATATTGGATCTTCAAACTAACTGCTTAACATATTCATTATATCATAAGTTCAACACCATAGCATGTTTCTTAAATTACACTCTCGAAAACATGCATTAGTGATAACACAATTTGCACTTTATGTTAGATTGTAGTGTTCATTCTTATGTTTGAATATGATCTTTTTTTTAAAGTCAAAGACGCACATTTGAACATAAGTCTTTCCCCACTTGAACACTATTGCCAAAACCAATATTGAATCTTGACATAAGTCAAAACTCAATGGACGTTGTCACGTTCTTGATACCAATTGTTAGAGTTTTAACCCGAAAGGCCAACACATAGCAACATGTGGCTGCCAAGTGGTCATCTGATGTCATCACTCTGTGTAAGCAATGTTAAGTCTTCCAAGATGACCCCAAGAGTTTGACTCATATGCCTAATTAAGCAGAAGACTTAGAGTTTTACTTTAAGTCCCCTAGAATGACTATCCCCGAACCCTAGAGGATAACTCAAATAAACTTTAGGATCTTATCCCAGTAGACTTAGAGAGGCTCATGCCCTAACCTCATCAAGGAGATGTGCCTTACACATACCCTGTGACAAAGCTAAGGCATTGTCACTTACCCCTTGAGAAATCACCTTCATCCGAGAGTATAACCCCTTTAAGGCGACAAAGGGTACTTTAAACCACGACTAACCCCTAAGGGTTTGAGTGGCCAAGTCATACCCTAGACCTAAGGTTAGTACTTAATAAAAACACGAGTGTGCGTCGTAGGCGGACACGAATGTTTTACTAAGCAAACTCCATAAGGCTAGGTTTAAATAACCCTAAGTACATGTGCCTCACAAAAGGGCTTATGATAATGAGCTTAGGTTGTTCAACCCTTAGATCCCAAATAGAACACCCCATAGTCAAGTGTGCCAAAGCACATTTAGTTACAAGACTTAACCTCCCTTGAACTGATGTTCAAGGCTTAGCACCCTGGTGCGAACACAAACATGTATGTTTGTTAAAGTATCCAACCCCTTAGCGACAAACCCATGACACAACTTTAAAGGGTGTGCCTCGAGCATTGTACCGTGTGTCATCTAACCTAGTGTCACATTTTCATGTGACACTATCTCCCACAATGTGGGGTACCATGCCATAGCCTCTTAGATTCAAGAGATACACAAAGTGCCACAAACGTGGCTCCTAAATGCCCACTTCAGAACTCCTTTGGAACCTGGTAACAAAAACCCATCAGCCAAGATTCCATGCTCATAGTTGGACAAGGACACGAATGTGTCTTGCTTAGTTGTGAGTGCTACACCTAGCTTGATGTGGAGGAGGAGGCTCGAGATATGCCTTAATTTCTGACCCTTGGAACGTGCATTTCAACAAAACCTTCTAGTCATGGATTCACCAACGTTAAGGGTACGCTACCTCAAAGGTGAGATGTACCCTTATCGGTTAGAAGTTAGGGTGGCATAACAAAGGGTTGTGCCTTAATGACACAAACTAAAGTTTGCATTGATAGAAGAGTAATGAACTCAGTCATGAACCCAAGAACTTTACTACATATACCCTACCTTATTTATGTGACGGAACCCCTCCCCTCTCCCTCCCCCCTCCTTTTTTCCTATATGTGTAAGTGGGTTGGCACAAAATGTTAACCCCTTAGTTATGAGACGAGTTTTCAATTGAATCTAGCTCCTACCCCTAAACCCTACTCGAGGGGTGGGGATTTTAGGATGTGGGTTAGATCAACCCTAGGGGTGTCATCTGAACTTAACCAAAAACCTAACTGGGATGTCAAAATCAAGGGTGAGTTTTTTAAAAGATAAGTTTTAGCTTCGCTTAGAGTTTCTTATAAATACCTAATGACACCCTGCTGGACCATCATCAGATACCCAAATGCACTAAGTCGGTTTGTTTCTTACTACAAGCAAGTGTGGCATCTTAGGATTGGCTCACCAAGGATTACAACAAAGACTTTGGAATAATTACTAGCAGCACAATCAATGTCTCTTTAACAATTAGATTGCTAGCATACAACCTGCACAAGAAGCAACCTCATGAAGACCATCAACAACAACATGGTCTTGATTGAAGATGAAGAAGAAGCCATTGAATCCAAAAATAAATTGGAAAAAATTGTGCAAGTACATGTTGCACACATGTCTAAGGTAATACTTGAGTCGCCACTTGATTTAATATATGTTAACCACTTGACTTAATTTAAATTTAATGACCTTAGTTTGCCTAAATGCCACCATCTACATTTATGTGCATGTAGTACGATTTACATTGCTTATTAAGTATCCATGTTAAACATGGTTATACTCGTTCTTATTATTTTAATAAATGGAAATTCTTGTGTTTGTCAAGTTGGAGTACTGTTTTAATTGATGTTACGAAAAGTAGTATCCATGCATCCATACCTTTCTTGTCACAAGATCATCCATGTTAAGCAATAAGCACATGTTTTTTTGGAATAAAACGTTGCTCTTCTTCAATATATCATCAACCCCACTCATGGAATTAGCAAAAGTAGAAGAGATAGGATTTCTATGTAATTAAAAAAACAATGTTAGGCATGTTTATTAGTTCTTTCCTAAACCTTACAATTTAAAATTTTTATTAATAATAATCTCTACACAAACAATTATCATTTTTCAAAATATGAAATTGATTCTCATCTTTTACTATTATAATTCTCCTAAAGAACTTGAAAATCATTTTGCTCAACCAATAACAATTATTACACATCTTCATTTTTTTAACAATTCTAATAACCTCTTCATCAAGTGTATTTATAATTAATAACATACTTCTCATTGTGCTCACATAATGTCTTTTTTTCTTATTATTCATTATAAAATAACTCATATTATATGATTTAACAATATATTTATGTTTTTTTGCCTTTAAAAAACTATTTTAATTTGTCTTTAACATATGTAAAATCTTCCTCCTTAATCACAAATCTAATCCATTCATAACATAAATTTGTTTAGGCAATTTTTAAACATTAAATTTCAATTCTTGTTTTCAATATTTTCTCATGTACCCTTGCTACCATATATCTCATTTATAAATATATAAAATTAAACTTCATTCTTATTTTCAATATCTTCCCACATACCCTTACTACCATATATCTCATCCATAAATATATAAGTGGATGCATCCCTGCCCATCCTCCACATAGCCCAGGATCACAGCATTCCAGAACACCACGTCCAGCTCCTGGATACTGTCAAACACACTTCTAGCATCTACCATGCTGCCACACTTTGCATACATGTCTATGAGTGTGATTGGTTGCAGTTTGTGCAGATCAGCTGCCAGTGAGGTGCAGGCAGCAAGATAAGTCGTGGAATCGGGCGGACATCTGCACTCGTCCTTCATCCTTGAAAACAAGTCCATGGCAGCAAGAGCTTGTGCATTGTCTGCATACCCAGGATCACAGCAGTCCAGAACACCACGTCTGGCACAGTCAAACACGCTCCTAGCGTCTACTATGCTGCTGCACTTGGCGTACATGTTGATGAATGTTGCTGCAACATACATGTTCAACTCGTTCCCAGTTTTCACTGGCTTTGCATGGATTCGTTTCCCTTGTGCAGGTCCTTTTTCCTGGTACAGGGCTTTAAGTCAGAAAGGAGATCATGGACATGAACATTTCTGATTGCTGATTGTTGCCGCTTCATTTTCCCCCTCCTTGTCAACGCATCAACTGCTGCTTTCCACCATGGATTAAACTCTTGGAAGTTGCTGACCATCCATTGCAAATAGCCATTATCAACCTGATTAACGTGCTTGCCTCTGTGCTTTCCAAAACCAAACACATCTCGCCGCATGGAGTACACTCGAAACGAGCCACTTCTCCAGGTACTGCCAATTCCCTCACGTCGCACCTGTGGCCATTCAAAGTACCAATTATCGCGACTACTCCAGGTGCTCATATTGTAAAGGATTAGTAATTGATTTATCAGATATTCCTCTTCTTATAGAGCTGAAGATTAAAAAACTGATTGCTTGCCATTCGTTTCCCAAAGGAGTCGAACATTGAAGGGTCAGATTTGCTCATATAAAAGTGTGGGTTTCCCTTGTTGTGGATATATATACATCTTGGTATACAAATGGCGCTCATATGCAATCACTACACTGTGAACAAGTTGGAGATGCAAAAGAAGCAGAAGAAGGGAGCAGGCATCCCTTATTCGGCCGAACTATTTACAGTTGAGATATCGTTGTTTTGATATTTCTGTATATGATTCGTTTTTTTTTCTTTCTTGTATTGCAGGTGACAATAACATCTGACAGAGAAGGAGGTGAGCCCCAAAGGCTGTCACCAACAGAGCCTTTTGTTATGAACTCCTAGAGAAACTACGGGAAGAGCCTGATTTCAAGGATTTCAAAGAGACACCTTTCGCTTACGATGGAAATGGCACGTTGTATGTTCAACGAACACAACCAGTGTGCACCCGTTTTTGTAGAGTGCCTTACACTGTGCACTTGAAAACAGCAGGGTAAATACTTAGAAGAATAAATAAATAAATAAATAAATATATATATATATATATATATATATATATATATGTATGTATGTATGTATGTATGTCTGTCATTTTCTGATTATTGCTCATGATTGCAGTGAGCAAATTGAAAAGAAATTCAACATAACATTCGAGAGGAAGGGCACTGTGAAACCCACGGATGATACTTATTTACTGCTTCTTAACAGAGTTCTGAAGCACACAGTGCACACAAAACAGTGAGATGGATTTCATACACACACACACAGACTGTGCATGTGTATCCATATTTAAAGCCGATTGTAATTACAGGAACTATCTAGTGATGGGATCGAAATACTTCGACAGAAATGTGATTTCTCAAAACCTAGTGAATCCAAATACAAGAATGAAGTTTGAACGCTTGAGAGGATTTCACGCGAGCTTCCGACCATGCAACTCGGCTCCGGGCTGCGCACTAAACCTCTGTAGGATTAAACAATAAATTACTTCTATAATCGCGTTTATTAATAACTTGTGCATTGCAGGTGCGTCTAGTATCCTTGTTCACAAGAAGGAACCACTGCTCAACTTCATCGGACGATACTTCAATAAATTAGAGCAAAATATCACCAACGAGGATTTAAACGATGACAAGGTAAACACACACACATTCCAGTATACGTACTTATACTAGGTTTTTCAGTTGCTGAATCTCTTGCAAGGTGTCCGGATTGTAGCTACGCAAACAGATAGAAAACATAAGATCATTGGTTTCAGTAACAATCCAGCATCTGAAGAAAGGTAACTAGGGTTTATTGAACTCGGTATGATCTGGACCGTTCATTTTCTGATTACGTAGATTTACCTACGGTGGAGAGCAGATTACAGTGGAAAATTACTTTAGGGAAATACATAGGAAAACCCTTACTAGGAGCGATTTAAGATGCGTCAGCGTCCGGAGAGACCACAATGTGTATATACCAATCGAGGTGCGTGCAGTGCCATGTATATTGTGTGAGTTTGATGAATGTAATTCTCTTATCAGTTTTGCGATATTGCCCAAGAAAGAAGCTCGGAACCACCAGAAAACCTGTCTCTTGACGAATCTTCATCAAGCCAACCAACGAAGGTTGCCAAAATCGAGGATATCAATAGTAAACTCAAGCAAGATCTCTATAATGTACACTTCTTTGATACATAACACCTACATGTATACACACTCACACACGAACGATTTGTATGCAGGAAATAGCCAATCAGAAATCGCTGAATGACCGTACTCTGCGTGCATTTGGCATTGATGTTAAGAACACAATGATGGAGGTAAAAGGGCGTGCTCTTCCTTCGCCTACCTTGTGTTTCGGAGAAGATAAATCGATCACACCAAAACAAGGCAAATGGAACTATGGTAACGATGCAAAAATCCTTGATAACCAGGAACCTCATAAGGTTAGACGTCGTTAATTAAACAGATGATTATTATTAATAATTAATTGTTAATGCAACTGGTTTACGAATCTTGTGCGAATGGTAAAGAGTGGGCCTGTATAAGTTTCGGTCGCCATGATCCAGTGGGGGTAGCGGAACA
This sequence comes from Selaginella tamariscina, assembly GCA_003024785.1. Lineage (NCBI taxonomy): Eukaryota > Viridiplantae > Streptophyta > Lycopodiopsida > Selaginellales > Selaginellaceae > Selaginella > Selaginella tamariscina. The sequence goes on along the minus strand of PUQB01000047.1, from coordinate 572,841 downwards.
AATGATGAAGAGATTCAGAGAGAAAGGAATCAAGGTATATTCTTTTTCATTTAATCCCTCTTTTCCTAACCTTAATTACTCTTTTCAAGGACATGAAGGAACCAATTTTCATTAAACACTGCAAACCAGTCTGCAAACCAGTCGAACTGGCTGATACAGTAACAAAAGTACTCAGTAAGATGCCTAGGCCAGTTTTCATCCTTTGTATACTGGATAGGGCAAAGGGTTCAGAACTATATGGTATTAAGTTACTCATATATAAACTTAAGTTTATTCATCGATTAATTCTCTTGTTCATTACAGCCCCTTTTAAATGGTTAACTCTCAAAGAGGGTATTTTAAGCCAGTGCATAGTACCAAAGTACCTGAAGAACAGCAATAATGTTATATCTCCAGACTACATGACCAATGTAGCTCTGAAAATCAATGCAAAGGTTATATTAATGATGTTTTAATTATATGTTTTTTATTTGATTTTATTGCAGTTGGGAGGCTGCAATACCAATGTGAAGAATCTCAAACTTGTAACAGAGACAACAATGATAGTTGGGATGGATGTTTCACATCCACGTCCAAATAGTAAAGCACCCTCCATTGCAGCGGTAACACACACACACACACGCACGCACGCACGCACACGCACTAAAAACCTCTGATTATCTATAGGTTGTCGGGTCTATTGGATGGCCTTTATCACAGTATTCGTCTCGAGTTTGGGCCCAGAAAAGCAGACAGGAAGAAATTTCAGCAATGCTTCAGGATGTATTTGCGTAAGCATGTTGCATTTATATAAATTATATATAGATATTTATTTATAAATCACAGAGAACTTCTTGAAGATTTTCATAAATGCAAGGGTAAATATCCGGATCAGCTAATTATATTCAGGTACATAATTTTAGTAAGGGTTTAGGGTTTAAGGTTCTTCCCACTTTGCAGGGATGGAGTGAGTGAAAGTCAGTTCGACACTGCTGAGAGGGAGATGACACATATTCGAGATGTTAGTTAATTATGGACTTAATCGTGCTTAATGTAACCATTGGCAATTTAATAGGCTTTCAAAGCTAAGGGCATACCAGTGAAGATGACGTTGGTGGTTGCACAAAAGAGACATCACACCCGCTTCTTTGTTAAAGATGAGAATACAAACATTAAGCCTGGTAAGCTAAACTATTTAAATATAAGATTTATCTTGTATTCCAATGGTAATGATTGTCTTGTGATTCCTAAGGTACTGTGGTAGACAATTCTGTGATCAATGGAAGGAGTTTCTTTCTGGCTGCTCACCAGAGCGAGATTGTAAGTTTAGCGCACTCACGCACGCACCGCTTGAGTAATCTTTCATGTGTGTATGTATGTAGGGAACAACCAGACCTGGACATTACATTGTTTTGAAAGATGAAATTAGCTTCCCCGATGAAGAAATTCAGGAGCTGGTTCATCAGCTGTGTTACAGGTAATTACTATACATACCTCTGTGTTTGTGTGTGCGTGCGTGTACGTCATGCCAATGCTGATGTATGATGGTTTTGTTTCCCTGCAGTTTCAATAGGGCTACCAAGGCAATCTCAATTGGTATATATATATATATATATATATATATATATATATATATATATATATATGCAGTTGCGCCAGTTCAGTATGCACATCTTGCAGCACTGCTTGCAAGGAGACTTCAAGATTATTGGTATGTTAAGCCTGCAGATGATGTTCAAAATCCTCCCCAACAGAGAATGCAGGTTGGAGAAGCTATCAAGAGCAAAATGTTCTTCCTTTAAATTCACGTCTTTAAAGTAAAAAAATAAATAAGTGTTTTGAATCCAATAGTTGAATTATCAATTTAATATCATATTAACTTATGACTTTTGTATGTCTTATGTACACGGTCCATTGCATATATATGTTATATGTTGTGTATGTATACAGCTTGTTGTTAATACGTACCATCTGTTAATAAATTGAATGAAATTAGTATTCAATTTCTCCTACATTGGTGAGGTTAGAATTTATATCTAATGAGAAAGAGAAACTGGACACGAATATTTTCAGATATATTTTATGAATATTCTAGCATATGCTGCATGTGAAAGAGAGCTAATATATCTTGTAAGAATTTATGGTCAGATATCAATCGATATATTATGTGACGTGATTTCACATATATTATTTTTAAAATCTTATAACTCGAAAAAGTCTTGATGAAAAATAAACTTTCACAGGCGCAAGGAAGTGAATGGTTTATACTTGTATGTAACAATGACATGTTTTATAACTTTTCTTTTATATGACTTACAAAACTTTATATCTATCAATTGCCTACATTTTACCTTGTAGAGGTATATCCCAATGAGATGGAATCCATATGCTGATGTGGCAAGGCGAGTAAGGCGTGAAGACAGTAGATCTTGGACATGTACATATATGATTTATATGTGATACTATGACATGACATAGTACGAATATACGGTGTATGTTCTAGTATATTCTGTATATATTCTATATAAGAGGTGAGTAATATTAATTTAGCAATCATTAAGGACATATAATATTTATAATATATAATATTACCAATTATATATATATGGAATGGTTATACCATAACAGACCCTATTTCTAACGTAACTATAATGAATTTTTGTTAAATATTTGTGATAATATATGCACATTCATTTTGAGTATAATTTTAGGTACAGGTGGGATTAGTAATGGGAATGTACTAGTTACAAGATTTAACATCTTGGTATAGTGATCATTGACATAATTATATTTTCTGATAGTATAATAAAAGGATTAAATATGTGTTGTGATGTGCTGGTGAAATGCAATGTATTAATGTTATTTAGAGTCTTTTTGCATTGTGTAATAATTATAACTATATAATAGTAGTGTTTAATGCATTTATTTAGAATGGACAATGTAATAAAGTGTTTTGACAATAAAAAGTAATTATTATTCAACATTATACTCACTTCATAATAATTTTTAATTTTTAATTTTTCTAATGCAAAAGATTTAATTTATTGTTTAATTATAAAATTGGTGATGTACATAATGTTGTCACTCACTACTAATGTTGATCATTAAATTGTTTTGTTCAAGAACTTTATTAATCATTACACAACTATTAAGAACAAAATTAGTTACCATACTAAATTATGTAAATAGTGTTAGTTGTAAGTATTCTTTTATACTCACTAGTTTATCTTATTCAAGAACAAAGTTAATGTCATTTTTCTTAACAAATACATAGAATATTCATTAATTATTATAAATAATGACCAACTTAAGTACTTTAAAAGCATGCAAATTTATTATTAATTATTATTTTTAAAAAAATAATAATAATATAAAATGGGTGATTATTTTGTTATTTATTATTTTTATAAGAAGCAATAGAAACTCAAGAGGTTAATATTTTTATGAAAAGCAACAAAAACTTGAGAACTTCATTAATTTTAAAAAATAAATACATAAATATGTAATATTCAAGACTAAATTAAATTTAAGTGTTTTCAATATTGTATAAGTGAAATAAGAGACATTAACTCAATTTTTTAATTATATACAATTTCGTATTTAAGATATAAACTTTCTATATGTAATGTTTTTTTCAAATGAATTACTTTGTAACCAATCCAAATGGATGTATGCACTAAAATATTTATTAATTACCTCATCTAATTAAAATAATATTTCGTTCATAATCATAAATAATTTATTATTCTCGTTGATGCTAATCACTTATTTTTTTTCTTGTTCAACATTAAATATTTCCACCACATGAATATGAGATATGCAAACATATCAAATACTTCATTTGTATGACTATGTGAAAAATATTACTAGGACAACAAAATATTAACTTATTTATTATTATAATTTTTAAAATAAAATTTAATTATTTTAAATCATTATTTATTTAATTAAGATGAAATGTTCAATATTGCATGTTACCTACAAATGTGCAATGTATATGTAGAGGAAAGGTCAATATCATTTATGAAACAAATTAAACTTTATAAAGTAACAGATATACTTGTATAAAAACAAATTAATTGAGAGTACAAATAACTTAAACAATATGTCTTATATATATATTTAAATGTTTATATATTATATATATATTTTAAATAAACTGTTCTTGCATATTTTCATCTCATAATTTATACACATAATACATTAAAACACACATGTATATTCATATTACAATTTATTAATTGCCTTTTAACACACATTTTATATTAAATATATTATATACATATAATAAGTACAAATAATGTATATTCATCATAAAATTAAACATTTGCTCACGTGAGAAAGCAATTCAAACAGACATACATGTGGAACATCCAATATAACTTCAAATATTACTAGGATATTTTAGGGGCGCCATTATATTAAGGGTACCTGGTTTTATTTATGTCGACTGAGTGGAGCAGTTCCGGACCGCCGTATCTTTATCGACTGGAGGTACGACGATCAGTAGTTGCGGGGAGGATAGTATCCATCTATCAGTATTTGTAGCATCGCCTAGCGATACCGCAGCCTCCCCTATCAATGCGTCAATTGAATATTTTTCGATCCATCTATTCTGCGTTCAGTCTGATGGAAGATTACTCACCGCGTTGCCATTGTTCCTTGGGACACTGCTGAACCATCCCACTTCTCTCGTCACCTAGGTTGAAATAAAATTAAAACTATCAAATTAAGATAAGTTATATTATTATTACATTAATTCTTAAATAAATAAACATTAGCTTATTATAAACATGTTTAAGGGAAATAAATAACAATAATGAAATAAAATCTAACTCATTTAATTAGATAAAATATTGTTAAGAATATTTTTATCTAAAGTGGATCATATAATAAAATATATATTAAATTAATCATTTATTTAATTAGTGAAAATAAATAAGAATATTAGTAAATTTTTATTAAAGATATTACTAAAACACAAGTATTAAGCAACTAAAACTGAAGAATTCTTATTGGCTGATTAGAACATAATTAAAACATTTAAATTTCTTCTTCTTTCTTCTTTTTTTGTAAAGACTCAAATAAAATCTAAGACATCCAATTCGATCAAATATTAGTAAGAATATTTTAATTCAAAGTTCATCATATATTAAAATATACTTTGACATAATTATTTATTAATTAAGGAAAAATAACTAAATATAAGGACAAGAAGATTACTTATAAAAAAATAAATAAGTTAACGGGCGGTAATTAACCACTAAAGCCGTGAATCACAACATTTCAATTTAGTTTAATTTTCATCATTTAACTTTTATATTTGTTTAATTAGCTCTTTGAGTATTAATAAAATATTACTAGGGCATAATAAAAAAAACATTAATATGTTCATGATAACTAAAACATTTCAAGTTTCTTATTATTATTATTATTTAAACAATGTCTAAGATTGAAAAAGATTTAACTCATCCAATTAGATAAAGAATGTTTTAAAATAAATTATATATTAAAACATATTCTTAAATCATTATTTATTTAAAGTAGATTAAAACATATTCTTAAATCATTATTTATTTATTAATTGAAGGGAAATGTTCAATGTTTGCATGTTATATTGTATATGTAGAGGGAAAGTTTAAATATCATGTATGAGGTACTACATATACTTGTATCAAAACAAACTGATTGAGAGTACAAGTAATTTAAATTATATATATATATATGTATTATATGCTTAAAAATATTAATAAATTTGATTTTATAAAATAAGATATATAGACATATGTCTATATATCTTATTTTATAAAATCAAATTTATTAGTATTTTTAATTTCATGATTTATCCACATAATATATTTAAAACGCACATAAAGTTTTAAATAATGAACTAGATTCATTTTAACACACACATTTGATATTTATAGATATTATACATTTAAGCAGGAACATGTTAAAATTTAAACAGCAAAACATTTGATCTGGTGAGAAAACAATTAGATTAAGTATACGTGTAGAACATTTAAAAGACTTTAAACTTACAATAGTAAGATATTTTAATTTTTTATGATATCATATTCAAGATTAAAATAAAATTTAAACTATCAATTTAAGATATATTATATCATTATTAATTCTCTTACTTTAATACAATATTACTAAACACAATTCTTAAACAAATAAAATGTATACATATATATATATATATATATATATATATATCCGGTGGCTGGTGTGTGTATCTATCTACAAATATTATCTATCTATCTATATAAATAAACATACATATTTGTACTATGTCATGTCATAGTATCATTTGAAACTACAAATAAATCATATATGTACATATATCATCCCGCCATATCTACTGTCTTCACTCACCATGCCACATCATATGCACCTACTAAATTTACTCTAAAATGTATAATTGGCAATTGATAAACATGTCATTGTTATCCTTGCGCTGTGAAAGTTGATATTTTCATCAACAATTTTTGTATTATAAGATTTTAACTAATATTTTATGAAACACACGTATTGATTTACATTTGACTATAAATTCTATACACAATATAATAGCTTAATTTCTTTCACATGCAGCGTATGCTAGAATATATATCCTAGAATATTCGTTTCGAGTACTTCTTTCTCGTCATTGTATATAAATTTTAATTTAACCAATGTAGAAAAGCTTAATATTAGTTTATTAACACATATTAAAAAGAAGAAATACTTACTGAATAATAAACATATATATGACATGGCACCAGACATACAAAAGTCATAATTCAATATTGGATTTAAAACAGCGTTTCATTTTATTTTAAAGACGTGAATTTAAAGGAAGAACATTTTGCTCTTAATAGCTTCTCCAACATGCATTCTCTGTTGGGGAGGATTTCGAACATCATCTGCAGGCTTAATATACCAATAATCTTGAAGTCTCCTTGCAAGCAGTGCATACTGAACTGGCGCAACTGCAAATATATATCAATCCAATTAAACATGCGAATACCATCTGATATAAGTTTTATATATATCTTATATATATACCAATTGAGATTGCCTTGGTAACCTATTGAAACTGCAGGGAAACAAAACCATCATACATCAGCATTGGCATGACGTACACGCACGCACACACAACACAGAGTTATGTATAGTAATTACCTGTAGCACAGCTGATGAACCAGCTCCGGAATTTCGTTGTCTGGGAAGCTAATCTCATCTTCCAAAACAATGTAATGTCCAGGTCTGGTTGTTCCCTACATACATATACACATGAAAGATTACTCAAGCAGTGCGTGCACGCATGCGCTAAACTTACAATCTCGCTTTGGTGAGCAGCCGAAAAGAAACTACTTCCATTGAATTGTCTACCACAGTACCTTAGGAAATAGGAATCACAAGACAATCATTACGATTAGAATACAAGATAAATCTTATATTTAAATAGTTTAGCTTACCAGGCTGAATGTTCATATTCTAATCTTTAACAAAGAAGCGAGTGTGATGTCTCCTTTTGCAACCACCAACGTTATCTTCACTGGTATGCCCTTGGCTTGAAAAGCCTATTAAATTGCCAATGGTTACAGTAAGAACAATTAAGTCCATAATTAACTAACTCTCGAATATGTGCCATCTCCCTCTTAGCAGTGTCGAACTGACTTTCACTCACTCCGTCCCTGCAAAGTGGGAAGAGAACCTTAAACCCTAAACCCTTACTAAAATTATGTACCTGAATATAATTAGCTGATCCGGATATTTACCCTTGCATTTATGAAATCTTCAAGAAGTTCTCTGTAATTTATAAATATATATCTATATATAATTTATCATATAAATGCAACATGCTTAAGCAAATACATCCTGAAGCATTGCTGAAATTTCTTCCTGTCTGCTTTTCTGGCCCAAACTCGAGATGAATACTGTGATAGAGGCCACCCGATGGACCCGACAACCTAGAGATAATCAGAGGTAGTGCGTGTGCGTGCGTGCGTGCGTGCAATGGAAGGTGCTTTCCTATTTGGACGTGAATGTGAAACATCCATCCCAATTATGACTGGTTTGCCAGAATACGGCCTTCTTTAATTTCAATATTGTTTAGAAGGGATTTAAGATTCTGAGATGCGACGAGATTAATAAGATAATTTTTGTAAAAAAACCTTAAATTCTTATTGAAAATTAGAAAATTAAAATGTAAATTTTGTAGGGTTAATGCATTTTTAAATTAACATATTTTTTTTAATTTAAATGCATATATAATGAAAAAAAAAAAAAGAAAAATTTAAAAAATTAAGACAATAGACCCTTGAAAATTAAGGTAAATGTGAATTTCTTTTTGTTTTTTATACATGTGTTAAGGGTCCCAAATCGCATAAAAAAAACATCAAATTAAAACATCGTTAATTAATATAAAACTATATCATCTTTGCATTGATTTTCAGAGTGCTGTAATGAACAAGGCTGATGATACCATATAGTTCTGAACCCTTTGCCCTATCCAGTATACAAAGGATGGAAACTATGTTACTGAGTACTGTGGTTACTATTTGGGCTTTGAGAAGAGTAATTAAGGGGATTAAATGAAAAAATATACCCAAATGCACTCAGTGTACGGCCATTCAGCGATTTCTGATTGGCTAGTTTTTGCATACACTCGTGTGTATACATGTATGTGTTATGTATCAAAGAAGTGTGATCATGCTTGAGTGTTAGCTCGATTTTGGCATTCCTATCATTGCTGTTGGGCACCTTCGTTGGTTGGCTTGATGAAGATTCGTCACTTTCAGGAGACAAGTTTCTGGTGGTTCGGAGCTTCTTTCTTGGGCAATATCGCAAAACTGATATATACATGATTGGTATATACACATTGTGGTCTCTCCGGAAGCTGACGCATCTTAAATCGCTCCTAGTAAGGGTTTCTGTAATCTGCTCTCGACCGTATGTAAATCTACATAATAAGAAAATGTACGGTACCGAGTTCAATAAACCCTAGTTACCTTTCTTCAGATGCTGAAACCAATGATCTTGTGTTTTCTATTTGTTCGCGTAGCTACAATCCAGACACATTGCAAGAGATTCAGCAACTGAAAAATCTAGTATTAGTACGTATACTGGAATGTGTGTGTGTGTGTGTGTTCACTTTGTCATCGTTTAAATCCTCGTTGGTGACATTTTGCTCTAATTTATTGAAATATCGTCCGATGAAGTTGAGCAGTGGTTCCCTCTTGTAACAAGGATACTCGACGCACCTGCAATGCACAAGTGATTAATAAATGCGATTATAGAAGTAATTATTTGTTTAATCCTACAGAGGTTTAGTGCCAAGCTCGCATGGTCGGAAGCTCGCGTGGAATCCTCTCAAGCGTTGAAACTTCATTCAAGTACTTGGATTCACAAGGTGTTGAAAAATCAAATTTATGTCGAAGTATTTCGGTCCCATCACTATTTCCTGTAATTACAATCGGCTTTTACACATGCAGTCTGTGTGTGTATGAAATCCATCTCACTGTTTTGTGTGCACTGTGTGCTTCAGAACACTGTTAAGAAGCAGTAAATAAGTATCATCCTGCACTATGGGTATCAGAGTCCCCTTCCTCTCGAATGCTATGTTGAATTTCTTTTCCATTTGCTAACTGCAATCATGAGCTATAATCAGAAAATGACATATATATATATATTCTTCTAATTATTTACCCTGCTGTTTTCAAGTGCACAGTGTAAGGCACTCTACAAAAACGGGCGCACACTAGTTGTGTTCGTTGAACATACAATGTGCCATTTCCATTGTAAGCTAAAGGGGTCTCGGTGAAAAGGAGGCTCCGGCTCAGGAGGCTTTGGAATATTCTAGTATATTTATGGATATTCTAGGTATATTCTAGCATATTCTAAAATATTTTTTGATATAAGTTTTTTTTAATATGCGGACTGGCTTAATATTTGCCTACCAACAAATAAATCATTTAAATTTTGAATACTTTATTAAAAAGTTCAATAAGTTACTATTCCAACAAAGCATTTTTATGTATACCATTTATCCTTATAACACCATTGGATCATGAACTATGTTGCAATTCATCAGTAAACGGTGGACCTTCATCTCACTGAGCAATTACCTTTGTAGAAAGCATGTGACGTCCGGGTTCAAGCCAAGCACATGGTTATAAATAAAGTACATGTATACACATGGGCTCTAGCTTTTGCTCTTCTGAAAGGTAGAACAACTGCATGTAGGATAAGTACTGATAATCACCTTTGCAAAGTCATTTCCTACCGACACAATGAAGAATTGTTGTTCCTTAGACATTTTTGTTGGAGTCTGGACCATGCGTCCTTCAAAAGGTGGAATTGTTGTAGATCCAGCTCCACGTGGTGGCGATGGTGTTTTGTCCTTCTGACCCTCATCTACTCTTCCTGCCGTCCCTGTAAACCTTCCAGAACAAAGCCTGCATCCTGTAGTTCTCTGACCTCCTCACTTGTCAGCTTCGTTTCCTTGAGCACAGGCCAAACCGTTGGTGGTGTTGGAATTCGTGACTGAAGAATTTTGCCGTTTGGCCGGTGAAACACCCTGAATCTTTTGGGCAAACCACATCATCTGTTGTACATACTCCTCATTCCCCAAGGCATCAATGTACATTCGTTTTCCATAGAATCCTGGTGCTGGCACTCTGCTTGGATAACCGATTGGTTTTCCACACAGAGCAGTTCCTTCCTGATTCATCCCCAAACACTTAACCTTACTGGATGCTCCGATTCGTCTGATGGCCCACTCTGTTTGAGCAATCTCTCTCTCCAAAACCTCTTCGAACCTTAACCTCTTTCTCCTGTTGTTTTGGACCACCCGCTCTGTGTACTCTACATCATGTCTGTGTGAACGTCGAGCATCAGACTGTTCTGTTCCTGTGACTGTTCTCCTAACAGTTTGCACTCGAACGTTAGTGGTACTCGTGAACTCCGGGCTGGTCAAGTGTTCCTCGCCTTCCACCAGATTGATAATTGTTGATGGAGATACACTTTTCCCCTCAGAGAGTTTGCGTTGCACTCGTTTCAACAGAGTTTCCTTCGAAGGCCCTGACCCTGTATACCTCCCTTCTATTGCCGCTTTCACCTTCGCACTCTGCATAACTGCATCGGTGAGGTCTAACATTGTCGCCTCCAGCAGTGGTACTCTTTTGGCCAATCTTGCTCTTCTTGCTCTCGCGTGAATCACTTCAGCATTGTTTGTAGTTGGAACGCTCGCGAGTCATGTCTCCCAGTTCCGCCATGGAGATGTGGTCCTCATGCCTGATCCACCAAGACAGCCATGTCTTCAAAGCTCGAATGTTTGACGCTCGTCCTTCCCAAAAAGACTCGAGAATTGCTAGTTGTTCTTTCTTAGATTGTTCATTCAGTGCTGCAGGCCAGGCACGAGCAAGCTTCATGTGTTCTTCGCGATGTTCTTCTGCGATCCATTTCTTTGTCACCTGACGCACGGATTGCATAAAGTGAAACAGACAGCTTCTTTCCCTCCTTTCATCTTTGCTCCGTTGTTGAATACTTGGCGCAAGGCTATCCATATCGCTCCAGCCTCATCCGACATGAAACCAGCAAAGTTGACATTCTCCAAACCCTTTTCTTACAAACCTCTAGCATTGTGTTCAAGAACTTCAGCACTGCAACATTATCTTCGCGGCACATATCTGCGTAAGCTATAGTCACCATGGATCTGACACTGTAAGAGAGCATTAGATAACAAAGATTAGAAAGTGTTATGAAGAGTTTACAACTTACAATGGGTCATAAAGGTGTATTCCAATTGTCGCCCAGTCTATATGGTGTGTGTGGTCCAGAACAACCCATTGATCATGAAGGTCTCCTCCACTTTGACACCTTCTGATGTACTCAACTCCTGAACCCGGTCCCTCAACTGTCATTTTGAAGATCAGAGGCTGCTCCTCAGCACCATGCAGTTCCATCCCTGGAACATGTATGACGTGAATGAAAGGTATTGGCAACTTTGTCTTCAGCTCCAGAAGACCCTCGTAACCCTCTCTAAAGTGTGTCTCCTTCTGTCTTGATTGTGTAATCCAGTCCCGAGTCCTAAAGAAAAGGTCACGTCAGTGTGTAGAGATCTAAAGAAAAATACCTTCGATGGTTTGTTAGAGGTTCAAGTTTTGAGAGTAAACCAGTGTACGAGACTTCTCCTTCTTCCTTGAAAAGTTCTTCAAAGATGAGCTCACGTGCAGCTTGAAACTCAATCACTCGTTGATTGGTTTTACCACGTTGCTGACACTAGATCTGGCACGCTGAACGTTTGAAGCTGACACTGAGGGGCTGACTGGATGCTGATGAACACCTCTGTGAATGAACAACCTTGTAAAAGAAATGTCGTCTGGCAGAATGTAGTACACATAAGCCGGACAAGTGTGCACTAGCAATGGCTCCTCTCCACAATGCTTACATGACTTTGCCTGTCTCAGTTGTCTTTGCCTTCTCCACAGCACCCTTGAAGTGACATTCATTTGCTTTCTTCTCAAAAGCCAAGTAGGGGCAGGTAGGATTGATGCATTTGAGATGTCCGACACATGAACTTCGACTGACTCGCCGAACATGCCATGTGTTGTGCTGTGTGTCCAATGGTAGCAGCCATCCTTGCGATTCATCCCCAAGTACTTCTCTGTGCTTCTTTCTTTGGAGGAAGTTCGTAAATGACATTTCCATTGTTATATCCGGTAGTTCAAAGACTCCTTTGTTTGCAACCTGAATAACGGGCCCTTTGCCGGGCACAATGTGAAAAGACAAAACTAGTTTGATGCATTGCCTTCTGGTAACAACTCCACATCTTTTCCAAAACTCGAAAACATCAATTGAACTACATGTATACTGAACCAACAAAGAATGTTGAAAGCAATGTGAAGATCATGTTCAAACACAAAAGCATTTTCATCTTCATCGACTGGGAAATCTTTGTCAATGCCTTCATAAGTAACTCTGGCCATGACAATGCAAGGAGAAAGCTTAGTGGTTTAGGAAAGTAAAGCAAAAGATTAAACACACTCTTGTTTGCCCAAAAAAATTATAATTGTTGATAATAAATGTGAACACACTTTTATATATAATTAATTCTATGCTGCCCAGCTTACAGTGTTCTTAATGCTGTCCTCTCTAGTATCACCTATGTAATTTAATTATTACCTTTTATGATATGAAATATCTTCACCTTTACCAATTATTCACATATTTTAATATTAACCTTAAATTTTAATGCCACATTTATTCCGTAGGGTTTACTGTTTTCATTGTAACTAGGGTTTTTTGGTAGATAGGGTTTAATGTTTCCATTGCGGCTAGGGTTTTTTCTATCTCAGATCTGATATCTGAAATCTCCTCCAAGGGGCCTGAGAGGAGCGGCACCATCTATTTCGAGTCAATTTGTGTAGCACCCTAGTAAATCATTTGAGATTTCTGTGCCGATTTAGATTGTTAGCACCATCCTGCTCAGTTGGCAGCCACAAGGTTTGTTTAATTTCTTTTTCTTTAATTTGTGGCTCAAGTATCCATATCACAATGTGTTTTTTTTTATGCAAGAGTTAAAGGGTCTTCCCATTTGTGCCCTCTGCACCATCCTGGCTCAGTTGGCAGCCACAAGGTCTGTTCAATTTCTTTTTTTTTTAATTTGCGGCTCAAGTATCCATATGACAATGTGTTTTTTTTTATGCTAGAGTTAAAGGGTCTTCCCATTTGTGCTATTTGAGAGAGACAGCACCATCCTGGCTCAGTCGGTAGCCACAAGGTCTATTCAATTTCTTTTTCTTTAAATTGCGGCTTAAGTATCCATATCACAATGTGTTTTTCTTTTATGCCAGAGTTAAAGGTCTTCCCATTTGTGCCGTTTGAGAGGGACGACACCATCCTGGCTCAGTCGGCATACATCATACATCATCTCATCTGGGGTCGGCACCAACCAGTCTGGCAGGTTTTGCTCATCAACTTTTTTGTGCCGATTGAGAGGGTTGGCACCATCTAGCTTGAGTCAGCAACCACAAGGTTAGTCATCTTTGGTTTTTATTTTTCCTTTTGTCTCCAAATCAATTAACTTGTGTGTTTGCTTTCCAGAGTTTGCAAAATTGTGAGAGCTTCGAAGCATAAGCGAGGAAAGAGAGGAGAACCATCTAATGTAGCAAAGGAGGATCCTCCAGTGACTTAGGCTCAAGTAGTACTAGTTGAGCAGGAGCAGCCTCCATCAACCATCATAGCTTTTCCGGAGAGCTTGTTGTAGTTGCCTCCTTCATCCGTTGCAGTCCTAAAAGAGCAAGTGCAGATGACAGAGGCAATTGAAGCTCTTTCTTCTTTTAGTGAGGACGACTTGGAGGAGGCAGTCAGCAAAAAGAGAGACCGTGGGAAAGCTGATCCAAAAGGCAAGGAAGGCGAAAGAGCCGAAAGAGTTATACAGCATATCGGCCAGCCTGCATTTGGAGAGCTTAGCAAACTTGCTCGACAAAATTACTATCAAGGGACTTGGATATTGGATTTCCCCATTTCTTGGATTTTGTATCTCCCTCATGTGAATTACCCTATCAATGTTTTCAAAAGATTCTGCTTACGTCTACTTGCCATATTGGCACGTGTTTTTCCATATTCTGTTCCAACTTGTTGTTGAGATTGTCCAGTTTGTTGTTGAAATCATGTTCCCTCTTGTTGTTGAAATGTTCTGACTTGTTGTGCAAATCGTGTTCCAGGTCGTTGTCAAGATCGTCCTTTGGCTTGTTCGAGATATACTTTTGTATGCAATTTGCATTTGTTGTAAGTAAGACTCGCGTTGTATCGTCCATAAGAGTGATGGTATTGTTAGCTCGTATATCCTTAATAATGTATGGTCCATACCATTTAGACTTGAACTTATGTCTGATGGGTCGAAGATTTCCTCAATAATGCGATACCATTTCTCCAACTCGGAATATAGGTCATCGTTGTACTCTTCAGAGTCAATCGTGCCATGCCTTAATGCATGTTTGAATTGCTTGAATGTTGAAGACTACTTGCTGTTTTTGTCATCGAGCTTTTTGAGTTGTAGTAATCGTTGTCTAACTTGTTCTAGTTCCCCAATATCGTATTCGAGTGACATCCATAATGATGGTATGATATATTCAATGGATGTAATTGCTTCTAATCCATATGTTAGTTAAAACGATGTAAACTTTGTTGCCACTTTATACATAGTACGATATGCCCATAATGCGGAAGCGAGTTTTTCGTCCCAGTTCTTGCGATTCATGTTCACTATTTTGGTTAATACAGTTTTAATATTTTATTGGTAGCTTCTGCCTGTCCATTGCCTTGTGGATAATATGCTGTGGAGACATAATGTTTCACTAAGTACTCGGTACAAAAGACTTTGATGACTTTGTTGACAAAATGAGTTCCCTAAGTTCCATAGGAGCACCAAATCGCACTACAATATTCTTGTAGATAAACTTGGCGATGCGTGTTGTGCGGCAATCTCGTAGTGCGATAGCTTCTACCCATTTAGTAACATAATATGTGAGTACCAATATATATTGATTCCTCTTACTGCTTTTAGGATTGATTGGCTCCATAAAATCCATTCCCCACTTCATAAATGGAGCTAATGGTTCTGTTGGATGTAGTGGCTGAACTTGATGATATGAAGTTGGTTGATGTTTGTTACATTTCAAACATTTCTGACAATATTTTATAGCATCTTTGAATAATGTGGGCCACCATAATCTAAACTGCAAAATTTTGCATGCTGTTAATATTTTTACAAAGTGTCCACCCTGTTCTCCTGAGTGAGCTTCTCGTAATACGAGCTGAACTTCCTCCATTGGTACGCATCTCCTTAAGACCTCATCCCTTCCCTTCTTGTATAGTATGCTTGATATCATGGAATACGATTTGGATTGTAAGACGAGTTATTTGCATTGTTGTGTTGATGCATATTTGTCTGGTGCTAGTCCAGTAGTTAAAAAGTGTTCAATATCCCGTAGATATCCTTGGTGGTAGTATCATTTTGGTTATTCTTGTTGTATTTGAAATAAACTTGCATCTGGTAGTTCATCATTAATGCCCACATCGTCTTCTTCATGCGTAATATGGCTTAAGAAATCTGCTTGTTGGTGTAGTTTGTTTGGTTTGTGAATGATCTGAAAGTGAACTCTTGTAATAGTAAGAACCATTCGTACTAATCTTCCTTGAAGCTTGGTCTTGCTTAATAAATGTATAAGAGCTTGATGATCGACAATGAATTTTGACCTTATTTGCTAACAGATAATGTCGAAATTTCTTTGTTACATAGACCATTCCGAATGCTTCCTTTTCTGTAGTTGTGTAGTTCATTGCATGGTGTAGTAATTCTATCTTGTGTGTACAGATTGTTGGTGGAACTCCCTTGAGATCTTTGTAACTCCAAGCAAAGACATCTGCATTTTGACATAGTACATTTATCAACTGCTTTCGATATTCCGGTTCAAGGTCGACTGCTATTCGTACTTTCCGTGATCCGTATTCACTTGTTTTAATTTCTACTTCTTCAGTCTTTTCATTAGTCGCAATATCCAATCTCTATTGAGTCCGTGCTATTCGTTCGTGCTTTGTTTCAAATTATAGTTGTTGTTGCGTGGGTTGTTTGAACTTGTTTGTTAATCCAAGAATGTTCATATGTTGATGCTGTTAGTCATCAGCGGTTGTATTTTCTGCGCTCTCGTCCTCTAGTTTCATTTGATATAAATTAGCTTGCGCTATCTCTACGTGTTTCGGGTTGCTATTTTTCTTCTTCTGTATTCAAATCGTAATGCCAGTCGAAATCCTCTATTCGTAATGGTTGGGTTGGTCGTTCAATTGGCTTCTTTTGTTGTGTTCTAATGATTGCTTCTTGTCCATGCTTATATAGTACCATTTCATCATCTTCCAATTAAGTCGTACTTTGGTGTCTCTTAGCCAGGGTCTTCCTAAAAAAAATTGGTATGGTTTGCTCATCTGCTCAATATGTAGTACGACCAAAGACACCTTAAACTTGATCCTTACAATTTCTATACATACGCATCTAATTATACCAACAGGTTGTACTTTCCTCTAGTCAGCCATTCGTACCAAGAATGGTGCATTTTCTATGGGTCCTAAACCCAGTTGCTTGCAAGTCTGTTCTTTAATTATGTTGACTCCTGAGCCCCCATTAATGGGTATGTTTTGAATGTTGTTTTTGTCGACACGAGTGGTAATCATTGGCACCACTTCATCCCAATCCTTTTCATCTCTAAGAACTTTAGTCGTATTCACTTCGACTTGACTGGTATCATGTTGGATATTGCTTAAGTCCAAAGCATTAGTTATTTGTGTCTGCAAAAATGGTGCTAATATCAGTAACTCTTCTATAGTTAACTGTATAGGTTGTTGCAAGATGACGGCAACAATATGATCTCCAAGAGGTGCTGCTAAAGTGGACTACATGCTTGCTTTATTAGACATAGGATCCTGCTTTTTTTCTTGCTGTATTTTCTGAACTTGATTCGCCACTCTTTATAGTGTCGCTTTTTCTTTTTCTCAATTTTTGCATATTGGCTCTTCTTTGCTTGGTTCTACTTGTACTCGTTTAGCCTGTGTTACTGCATATGTTTTTGTTGAGGGTAGTTCCGTATCTTCTTCCCATTTGCATTCGAAATGTTGCTCTTCATGATCATCCTTTGGATCATCTTCTTGTTGGACTTCAATTCTTCGTGTTGCTGGTTCTATAAATGGTGCTCCGGTGTTAAATTGGCGTTGTGGACACTCTGGTGAATAATGTCCCATTTCTCCACACATGTAGCATCGAACACTGTTGAGTCTATTGCATTTAGTGGAATAGTGTCCTTTCTCTCCACATCTGAAACATGTCACATTTGGATTCGGACCACATAATGCTAGTGGAGGTGGTATTGGTGGCAATAAAAGGGGTCCAGCTTGTGCTGGTGCTAGTAATAAAGGTTGTCCTCCTCATGGCATCGCCGTATTATTGCCTTATCGATGAAATGCCCCTGGTTCACGGGAAATCTCCTTCCATTGCCGTTTCTTCGTTCCCCGTTATATAGTCTTTGCAGATAGTCGTATGGGTTGGTATTCCGAGTGTCATAGTTTTTACTATGACTCGACCCTTTACTTTGGACATTGACTGTTGTTACCTACTGTACTATGTTGATGGACCTTAGATGTAGTAGGAAACAGGCCAGCTTAATGCACTTGGGTATTTGGTGATGGTTCGTCCAGGTGTCATTAGGTATTTGCAGAAAACTCTAAGCAAAGCTAGAACTTACTTTTTAGAAATCCACCCCCAATTTTGACGTCCCAGTTAGGCTGATTGGTTAATGTAGATGACTTTGGCGTGTTTAGTAGGGTTAGGAACACCCCTAGGGCTGACCTAACCCTAGGGTTGCCCTAACCCACGCCCTAAAAACCCCCACCCCTTGGGTAGGGTTTTAGGGTTAGAGTTAGGCTAAGATAAACACTCCCTCATTAACTTAATAAGGGGTAGCTAAATTCATGTCAGCCTACATACACATTTAGGAAAAGAGGGGGGGGGGGTGGCGGGGGGGCTCCGTCACATAAATAAAGTAGAGTATGTAGAAGTGAGGGTTTCTGAGTTCAGGACTGAGCTCGTTACTCTTCTCCTGGTGCAAGCTCTAGTTTGTGTCGTCAAGGCACAACCCTCTGTTGTGCCGCCCTAACTTCCAGATGATAGGGTTACGTCCCACCTTTGAGGTAGCTTACCCTTAACATTGGTGAATCCATGCCTGGGAGGTCTTGTGGGAATGCACGTTCCAAGAGGCAGAGGTTGAGGCTTGTCTCTAGCCTCCTCCTCCACGTCAAGCTAAGAGAAACACTCATAGCTAAGCAGGGCATGTTCGTGTCCTTGTCCAATTGTGGTCGTGGGTTCTTAATTGACAAGGTTTCCTTATCGAGTCCTGAGGATAATTGAGGGGTTCTAGAGTTGGCATTTAGGAGCCACATTTGTGGCACTTGGTGCAACTCTTGAATCTAGGGTCTATGGCATGATATCCCACAACGAGGAAGGCAGTGTCACATGGAAATGTAACATTGGACTAGACATCACACGATACAACGCATGAAGCACGCCCTTTGGGGTTGTGTCGTGGGCTTGTCGCCAAGGGGTTGGATACTCTGACAAACATGCATGCTCATGCTTGCACTAGGGTGCTAAACATTAGGCATCAGCTAGAGGGAAGTTAGGTCTCATAACTAGGTGTGCTTAGGCACACTTGGCTGTCAAGCCACGATCCAAGAAACAAGAAGTGAGCAGGATTCCAAGAGTAGGAAGGCTTGACTCAGGAGCAGGATAGGAAAACAAGGAACAAGAAACTAGGAACCTCAGGAGCAAGACAAGGACGCAGGACAGGATCCAGGGAGTAGGACAGAACAGGACTGGATCTAGGAGCAAGATAGGAACAGGACAGGATCCAGGAGCGAGACAAGAGCAGGAGGCAAAGGAGCAAGACAAGACAAGAACAAGACAAGAACAAGAATGATCGTAGAAACTGGTATTGATAGTAACTGATTGTACAACAATTAGGCGGAGCTTTTATACTCACAACTCCAAGCTAATCTAGTCATGAGTTTAATCTAGTCATGAGCTAAGAATAGTGTCCCTTATCCTCTAGGCATATCCTGTAGCATATCCTATAGGCATATCCTATAGGAATATCCTATAGGTATATCCTGTAGGAATATCTGCAGGCATATCCTGTAACCCGTATCCTGTATCCGAAATCCTGCATCCTGTATCCTGTATCCGGAATCCTGTATCCTGTATCGGGTTGTGACAGCACCTCCTCCCTAAGGACGAGTTCCACGAGTCTTAGGACCTGGTTTAGCAGGATAATGCCGATGGAAGGCAACAACTTTGGAAGAAGCATGGAGTAAGTTGGATGCAGGTTCCCAAGTGCGATCGGTAGGCAAATAACCTTTCCAATCCACCAAGTATTGAAGTTGGCGGCGATGAAGACGAGAATCAAGGATGGCTGCAACTTCGTACTCAGGTTCACCAGCAATGACCACAGGAGGGGGAGGAGAAGAAGCACGACCAGGAAGAGAAGAAGGATGATACGGCTCCAACAAGGAGGTGTGAAACACAGGATGAAGTTTCACCGTGGATGGTAACTCGAGTCGGAAAGCTACAGGATTTACCTCCGCCACGATCCTGTAAGGGCCCAATCGTTGAAAATCCAACTTAGAAGAAGGCCTGTTGGTGCGAATGTGTCGACGAAGAAGCCACACGAGATCACCAATCTTGTATGCAGGTGCCGGCTGACGGTGAGCATCAGCATGATGCTTGTACCGTTCCTGTGCCTGCTGAAGGTGAACCTGGAGATCATCCTGTACCTGCGAAGATGCTGAGACGATCCTGTACTGCAGGAGCGGAAGAAGGAGAAGCGGAGGAGCAAAGTCAAAACGTGGATGGTGGCCTGTAAGAGCAAAGAAAGGTGTCTGGCCTGTAGATGCGTGAAGGAGTTGTTGTAGGCAAACTCCGCCATTGGAAGAAGGTCCAACCAGTTGTCCTGCTTGGTAACTGATGAAGCAACGAAGATATTGCTCCAAGGTCTGAATTGTGCGTTGGACTGCCCATCAGCTTTGGGTGATATCCTGAAGAAAGATCCGCTTTAACCTGTAGACTCCGAAGAAGCTCTCGCCAAAACTTGGACATGAATTGTGGACCTCGATCGGAAACAATGCTCTCAGGAAGACCATGATGTCGGAACACCTCACGGATCACCAACTCGGCAGTTGTCTGACCTGTAGCTGTCTTGTTGCAGGGTAGGAAATGAGCCTGCTTGGTGAAACGGTCAACCACCACAAGAACTGCATCGAATCCACGAGGAGGAAGATCTGTGAGGAAATCCATAGAAATGGATCTCCAAGGAGCAGAAGGAACAGGAAGAGGACGAAGAAGACCAGAGGTGCATGATGAGGCATCTTCGACCTGTACAAGTGTCACAACTCCGTACAAACCTCTCCACAAAACCTCGCAACCCAGGCCACCAATAGTTGCGAGTCACCAACTCAACTGTCTTGGCCACACCAAAAGTCCTGTAGCCGGGGTATCATGACAATCCTGTACCACACGAGTCCTGCAAACACCAACAGGAACGTACAGGAGACCTTCCCGGTACAGGAGTCCATCCTGTATGGTGAACAGGTTGTAGTCTGGACGGGAACTGGAGGAAGAGGAACTTGCAACGTCAGGATGAATGTGTGAGAACACATTCTTTGCCAAGTCGTCTGTAGCCAACTGCGAACGGACGTCCTGTAGGAGTGTTGAATTTCTGGAGCCTGATGAGTGCCGCAAGCCGGAATCGATCAGGACCCAACAACACTTGCCTTTGACAGTCAAATGCAGGATCGCCCGGGCTTGGTGCAAGGTAAGAGCGCCTAGACAATGCGTCCGCCTTGCCATTCCGAAAACCGGGCCTGTAGACGATGACGAAGTCAAAACGTGATAGGAACTCCGCCCACCTAGCCTGTCGCCGACTGAGAACTCGAGCCGTTTGAAAGTACTCCAGGTTCTTGTGATCCGTAAGAACTTGTACAGGATGTGCAGCACCTTCTAGGAAATGCCGCCACTCCTCAAACGAATCCACAATGGCCTTGAGTTCCTTGTCATGAATCTCGTAATTGATCTCCGCCGACAGGAACTTACGAGAGTGAAAAGCTACAGGATGAAGCAACTTGTCCTCTCCAACTTGCGATAGGACGGATCCTACTGCAAAATCCGAGGCATCTGCTTCAACGAAGAAAGGACGAGAAGGATCAGGATGTGCTAAAATCGGAGCTGTCGTGAAGGTGTCCTTGAGTGTTGTGAATGCATGTTCCGCCTTGTCGGACCAAGAGAAAACCTCTGTGCGCTTGGTGAGTTCCGTGAGTGGAAGTACACGCTTGGAGAAGTCCTGTATGAATCGCCTGTAGAAGTTTGCAAAGCCAAGGAAACATTGTACATCTCGTACAGACTTGGGCCTCTCCCACTCCACGATGGTCTTCACCTTGTGCATGTCCATGGAAACGCCAGCAGGAGAGACGATGTAGCCCAAGAACTCCACAGAATCCCTATCGAAAAAACACTTCTCCAACTTCGCATACAGCCATGCTCACGAAGCCGCTGTAGAACCAACCGTACATGCTTGTCATGTGCCGCCTGGTCCTTGGAGAAAATCAAAATGTCATCGAGGTAGATCACCACAAATTGGTCCAAGAAGTCATGAAAGATGTCGTTCACTATATGTTGGAACACAGCTGGGGCATTGGTAAGGCCGAAAGGCAGTCTTCCACTCATCGCCGGGACAAATCCGTACAAGGTTGTAGGCCCCTCGTAAGTCGATCTTCGTGAACACCTTTGCTCCTCGCAGCCGATCGAGAAGTTCGGGATCAATGGCAACAGGTACCGATTCCGAATGGTAGCTTGATTCAAACCCCTGTAGTCCACAACCAAACGTAAGCTCCCATCCTTCTTCTTGACAAAGAAGATAGGCGCTCCTGCAGGGGACTTTGAGTGACGAATGAAGCCGGATGCCAAGTTGTCCTCGATGTACTGGCGAAGAACCTCCAACTCTGTGGGTGACAATGCGTAAATCGGTCCGAACGGTGGAGTCTTTCCTTCCGCAAGATCAATAGGACAGTCGTAGGACCTGTGAACAGGAAGAACTGCAGCCTTGTGCTTGTCAAAAATGTCCTGAAAGGAGTGATACTTGGATGGTAGGGAAGAAGGAGGAGAAGGAGAAGCAGGAGAAGGAGATTGAAAAACAGGAGAGTCAGACACAGGAAAGGTAGAAGAGGACGTAGGAGTTACTTGAAAGGCAAAAAGGTGGAAAGGAGCAGGATCAGTGGCAAGTTCATGCATGGTAGTGGTAAGAACTCGGAGAGGAGAAGGAGGGAGCTGTGACTGAAAAAGAGGAAGGATCTTGGGGGGTGGAACAGAAACAGAGTAATGAAAAGGAGGCAGGATTGGGAGAAACAGATGTGGATGTTGACAAGTGTAAGGATTGGAAGAATCCTGTACAGAAGTCCGTGGATGCACAGGAGTGAGGAGAGCCTGTGAGTGTGCTGAGAACCAACAGGAGGTGGATCCTGTTGAGGAGGAACCTTCGACACTGATACAGGATTGGAAGAACCCTGTACAGGACACCGCAAACTTACAGGAGTGGAGAGAGCCTGCGGATGTGCTGAGGAACTGACATGAGGTGAATCCTGTCGAGCAGGAGTCTTCAACACTGGTACAGGAACAGGCACGGTCAATCCTGTAGCTTGTACTGCCTCAGACACCAAGGATGTATCCTGCACGCAGGAAGGTACAGGATTGATCCTGGCTGCTGGAGAGGAAAACGTGAGCGTCCTAGACCTCCAGTCGATCTGCGGATTTGCAACAAAACCATGGCATGCCAAAAATGATGGGAGTCGACCGAGTCTTGATCAAGTTGAAGGAAATCGAACAGTTGAATGCACCAAAAGAGAGGTGTGGTAGCGTGGGTAACTGCGCCAGAAGCAATCAAACGACCATCGGCCACCTCTACAGGAACTGCACGCTTCAACTTCACCACCGGAATGCCATGCTGAGCTGCAAAAGTGTCATCCATGAAACATGCATTTGCACCAGTGTCTAACAGGGCAAACTCCTTGAGCTCTCGATTATTGAGGCGAATGTGTACAGGAAACTTGAGTGATGGAATGGTATGAGCAGCACCAATGGAGCCTGCACCTACGTCCAACTTCGCGGCTCCTAGACGAAGTGGACATTGAAGTTTTCCGACTGAACTTCAGCTTCGGCTTCACGCGTCTTGAACTTCTGGCTTTATTAGGACATTCCGCCACCTTGTGTCCTGCTGCACCACAATACAAGCATAGGTTCTCACCCCGACGACGTTGCTTCTCAGCAGTTGAAAGTGGGCCACGCTTGGATTTGTTAACCTCCATAGGAACTGCTCCAGAAGGTGTCGTAGGAACATGTGCTACGGCTACAGGATTCGTTGGCAGGAACTGCTGACGGAATTTTTCCTGACGGCGCTCGAACAAACGGTTGTCGCAGCGAACGGCCTGTTGCATGATCTCCGCTAACGTTTGAGCATCCGGTAATGTAAGGAGAAGGTCCTTCACATCATCCCTCAGCCCAAAACGAAAGTGTTCGATCAATGCAGTCTCGTCCCATGGAATGTTTGTGCACAATTGCTGGAATTCGGATGCATAAACGAAGCTGGTCTGGATCCTTGTGTGAGCCTCCGTAACTTGTGCATGCAGAACGGTACTTATCAGGATCTCCAAAACAGGCTTCAAAGGCAGCCACGAAACCTTCAAAGTCTCCATCAATGGGTCGTCACGCTCCAGCAAGGGAGCAACCCAAGCTCGTGGAGATCCACTTAGTAAGGATGCCAAAAGGCCAACCTTTTGTGCATCCGTCGAGTAGCGGCGTGGTTGCATGCGGATCAAGAGTCGGATCTGATTCAGGAAACCTTGGAAATCGGCACGGTTGCCACTGAACTTCTCTGGCATGCTGATCTTCGGCTCCGGAGAAAAGTTCGATGAAGAAGGAACCACCGATGCCTGAGAGAGAGCCTGCACAGCAGCCTTGGAGGATGCATCAGCAGCTGCATGTGCCGCATGGGTGGAGCCTTGCAGATCGGTGACCACTTGGCGCAAAGTGGCCAGCTCATGAAGCAACATTTGGTGCTCGCGTTGAAAGTGCTCAAAATCAGCCATGATCTTATGAAAGAAAGAAAGGAGAAAAACGAAGGAAAAGAATCAAGGAAAAAAAAGTAGCTGGAAATGAAGAGTATGAAAGCAGTTACTATCAAACTGTCAAGCCACGATCCAGGAAACAAGAAAGTGAGCAGGATTCCAAGAGTAGGAAGGCTTGACTCAGGAGCAGGATAGGAAACAAGACAAGAACTAGGAACTCAGGAGCAAGACAAGACGCAGGACAGGATCCAGGAGTAGGACAGGAACAGGACTGGATCTAGGAGCAAGATAGGAAAGGACAGGATCCAGGAGCGAGACAAGACAAGAACAAGAATGATTGAGAAAGACTGGTGTTGATAGTAACTGATTGTACAACAATTAGGTCGGAGCTTTTATGCTCACAACTCCAAGCTAATCTAGTCATGAGTCTAATCTAGTCATGAGCTAAGAATAGTGTCCCTTATCCTCTAGGCATATCCTGTAGCATATCCTATAGGCATATTTTAGGAATATCCTATAGGAATATCATGTAACCCGTATCCTGTATCCGAAATCCTGCATCATGTATCCTGTATCCGGAATCCTGTATCCTGTATCGGGTTGTGACATTGGCTAGGGGAGTGTCCTCTTTGGAATTCAGGGGTTGAACAACCTAAGCTTGTTAACATGAGCCTTTTCATGAAGCACTCGCAAGGTCATGTACTTAGGGTTATCCATAGGGAGTTTGCTTAGTAGAACACTCGTGTCTGCCTATGGCTCACACTTGTGTCCTCACTAAGTACTAGCCCTAGGCCTAGGGTATGACTTAGCCACCCAAACCCTTAGGGGCTAGTCATGGTTCAAGGTACTCCTTAATGCCCTAAAGGGGTGTACTCCCGGATGAGGGTGATTCCTCAAGGGGTAAGTGAAGATGCCTTAGCTCTGTCACGGGGGTGATTTTTGAAGACTTAGCATTGCTCACACAGAGTGATGACACCGAATGGCCACTTGGCAGCCATGTGTTGCCATGTGTTGGCCCTTCGGGTTAAAACTTTGACACTGAGAATGTGAATAGTCATATAGGTTCACATTCCTAGTGTTGTCCCATCTGGGTGGTGTGGTGGGTAGCCTTTAGTGTGTCCAATCATTGGTTGGGTTTATATCCCACACTTTGACATTGCCTTGCTTCATGACCTATACCTCCACACATCTGACACTTGGGTACTTTACATTCAGAAGCATTATATCCTTCATTCTTGCATGTTGTACAAAATATTGCTTTGGATCCCGCCCGTATGTCGTTCTCCTTTCGGTATTACTTTCTTGATTCTTGTTCATCATTGTCTATGTATCTTGGGGTATTAGTATTTCAATTTGCTCAGCCTCTTTTATTGCATCTCTTAAGTCATGTGGTTTTATCAATTGTACTTGCAGTTGTAAGTTGTCCCGTAGTCCGTTGACATATCATTTCCTTGCCAATTTATCACTAACATCTCCCACCTTAGAGTGATTGTGTATCCTTCAAAATCTGCGCGTGTAGTCTTCCACCGCCTCCGTAGGTCCTTGTCGTAATTCTTGTAGCTGGACTGTTGGGTCTCGTTTGTGATACTTTTGGACATAGTAGTTCCTAAACAGTGCAAGTAATGTATCGTACTTATCAATTGTGATGGCATTCTCGTAATACCAATCACTAGCTCTCCCTTTAGTGTAAATGAGAATATTCGGAGCTTTTCGTTTTCAATGTGATTTTGTTAGCTTCACAAATATGGCGATTCGTATCCTCGTTCTTTAGGCCTAAAAAAGTAGATGGTATGACTTTTCCCGTAATTGTTAGTTCCCATCTTCTCAAGTGTTTCAATTGTTAACAAATGCCAGTATTCTTACGTCGGTACATGTTTTTCGTTATTGTAGTTTTCCTGGTTGTGTCTTCTTCCTCCGTGACCCCATCGTATTTCGTCTACTATTGCTCCTTTCGTGCTTCGGATTGCTCCTTCCTCCTCTGTTCTTCACGTTCCTCCAACCTTTTTCGGGTCTCAATTACTGCTTGTATCGCTCCTTGCGCTCTCGTTGTTGTCTCTGCCTTATTTCTTCATATCATTGACATTCTGCAAGAATATGTTGGTAATCATCCATTCACTTACTATTAGATGCAGCGGATCCATTCTCATGTTGTCTTTGTTGGGCGTTCTTCCGTCTCTATGATAGTTGTCCTGATCGTATTAAGTACTCACTTCGAAATCTATAGAAAGCCTTGAATTTCTTCTTCCGCTGTAATTTCTCTTCAAACTCCAACACTTCCTTGGGTATCGGTCTACCCATCTTAGTACATTTTACAGACACATTGTTAGTTACCTGCTAATACGACCATCCCCGTAGTTGCCATATATTGAATAGAGAAAATCTTACAGACTAAAATTGTAACAGTGGTCGCTATTGACAACCCGTATTAAGGGTCTATCAGAATAAGGGAAGTGAGATAAAGAACAAAACAGACTTCAGAAGGTTGGGAAAGGGTAAGGATGACAAGGTATGTAGTAGGTAGCAGTACTACAGATCCCATCATAGTACTGAGATAAGAAAAATATACAACAAAGCAGAAAGTCAAGCAAGAAATAGTCATATTGAGAGTGAAGAAAACTTATATTATGACTGCGCACAACACATAGAACAATATTACAGTATACTCAGGATACCTTCTTAGTCCTAATCTGGTCTATTTATACTAGTACTCTTGGTCCCGTACTAGCAGTTATCGTAACTTCTTCTTAGCCTTATCCATTCAGTTACTGTAACTCCTTTGATATGCTGTACTTCGCCTCAAACATCGTATTGTGATAGTGAATCATTCGCATTATGATAGTGACTCTTACTCATATATTTCTATCTGACTCTCGTTTTTCCATAATATATACTTTTTTGATGTTTTTCCCATTATATGTGTATAACTAGAAATCTTCTACATGTCTACCTACGATCCTAACAATGGGGCTCCAAACAATCTGCATTGGTACCTTCATCAACATATGAAATACTCATTTTAAGGATGTGGAAATTGCAAAACACTCTAGCTTTTCCAAATGTGACACTTGTACATCACTGAAGGCTACAAAGTCTTATGCAAAACCTTGATGGAGATCACTGTCATTCAAAGAAGATGGAGGCTCACATGATTGCACAACAAACTTACCAGTCTCAGTACTATGCACACCGCATGCTCTTTTTGTCTCACCCATCAGAATACATGTGCTTGATTCACGACAAGATGGATCATTCAAAGACCAGCATTCCAAAGCTAGTTGCAACACCAAAGTGCCTTGGGATTTCATTAACTAACACATGGACACGGTTGTGAATTATCACTTCCACACTAGTATAGCAACTCCAATTTCACTATTGGGTCATTGGCCATGTGTTTCAAAATCTTGAAGGCCACTCATAGACAAGTCTTTATGGGTGGTCTCAAAGTGAAAGAAAAACACCTCCAGCCTTTATACAATGCTCTCATGAACACGTATGCACTTGAGGCTACTGGGAATATGAGAGCCACTGTCAGCAACCTACATAAAAAGTTAGTTGTTAGGAGAGTTCCAGTTTAGTGGAGGGATCTAGCTCAGATAGTGTATTCCTCCTTACCGCGGATCTCCATCCTCCTACCCACACCGAGCGAACTAGGCAAGTGTCATCAACATCAAATAAGCTTCCTCATCATTTACTTTTACATATGGACAATTGTGCAGGCGAGAACAAAAATAGGTAAATCATTTTAGTTAATGGTTTCTCAAGTTCATACTTACTTTTATTTTCTAGATACGTACTAACATACTTGTCAATGCTTGTTGCCAAAGGTGTGTTTAAAACAATCACGTGCGGTTTCCTTATGGTTGGTCACACTCATGAAGATTTAATGCATTCTTTAGCAAGGTTTCCAACTCTACAAAAAGGACAAGTGCATTTACCTTACCACATATAATGGATCTTTTTGAAAATTGCATCTCCAAAAAAAGTTGTGCTTTGCTTGTGACTGAGGTGCTAGACTTCAAAAAGTTTCTCAAGAAGTATATCAAAGAGAGGAGCGATTCTTTAACTAGTCACTTGTGCCACTACAATTCTTCTTCTCCACAAGAGATGATATACTTATTATGTAGTACAAGTTATGGACATTAGAACAGAAGTGGTTACTAAAAGAGGGCTTAATGCTCTTCAAAAGTGGAGAGAATGAAAAGCCACTTCTCCCAAAAAGACAACTAGACCCTAATCCATTGAGTGCCCAACTCAAGGAACAAGAGTTTATTGTTGATGGCATCAAAACGTATGTGACATGGGTTCAAAAATCGATGTCAAAGAATTTTAAAAGGCGACTAGTTACTTAGAATTATATAAGCATGTGGTTGAATATTGAGAGATTGTTGTTCAAGACTTAAAGGGCATGTTGTCACAAGTATAGAATTACAACACCCTTTTTGGCCTAAAATAAGATGGTGGGAGGAGATTGAAATGACATCAATGAGCGCAAATGACATAAAAACCAGTAGTGATGTGGAAGTGCAAAACCCCACACTTTTAGATAAAAGAACTAGAAACATAAACCATACTTTGATTATTGCAAGGATCTTCAAAAATTGATGATCATCCTCATCTCTAGAATGTGTCATATAACCAACCTATTTGGATGGGTCAAATTATCAACATACCTTAAGTCATCACAAAAAACAATATGGTAAAAGGTGCATGGTTTCAAACCGTAAAAAAGCGACATGAGAAGGAGAACGAAAGGTATCATGGATGCCTAGAGAAAACATAATCTCTTAATCATAAAGACCCACTATGGGTGGATGGTAATAAAGTCACAATCAAGTATGTCATAGTTCTAACTTGGTGGGTTGACTACTTGGGTAAAAGATTGTGGGATCGGACAAAAAGACTCAAGCATAACTGAGTCATCATGACTAGGGGCCCTCTTATAAATACCAATTGATCCTTTGCCTAGTTGGCATAGGGGGAGAAGAAAAGGTTGTGACATTTGGTAATGGAGCGGTCCCGAGTTCAATTCTTATCGAGGTGAATTTTGAGTAAAACTCACGCCACTAAGGTTAGCACACTTATCTTTAACTAATTAAACCCCTCGATCACATGTGCACAGCTTCTGACTGCACTTTCTGGAGGAAGGCATAGTAGCAACTCCTTGAGTCTGTGGATGAGGGCATCCACTTTCTCAAATGGGTGGAGAGTGTCATAGTTTTAACTTGGTGGGTTAACTTATCTTTACCTAACTAAAGCCTTCATCCACATTCTCAAATGGGTGGAGAGTGTCATAGTTCTAACTTGGTGGGTTGACTTATCTTTACCTAACTAAACCCCTCGATCACCCCTTGGGTTTGTAGATGAGGGCATCCACTTTCTCAAATGGGTGGAGAGTGTCATAGTTCTAACTTGGTGGGTTGACTTATCTTTACCTAACTAAACCCCTCGATCACATGTGCACAGCCTCTGACTGCACCTTCTGGAGGAAGGCATAGTAGCAACCCCTTGAGTCTGTGGATGAGGGCATCCACTTTCTCAAATGGGTGGAGAGTGTCATAGTTCTAACTTGGTGGTTTGACTATCTGGGTAAAGACTGACTACACTTTCTGGAGGAAGGCATAGTAGCAACTTCTTGAGTCTGTGGATGAGGGTATCCACTTTCTCAAATGGGTGAAGAGTGTTGCTATAGTTCTAAGTTGGTAAGTTGACTACTTAGGTAAAGATTGTAGGATATGTGAGATATGTAAGCAAAAAGACTCAAGTGTAACTGAGTCATCATGACCATGGCCAATTGATGTTTATCTTGAGTCTGTGGATGAGGGCATCCACTTTCTTAAATGGGTGAAGAGTGTTGTCATAGTTCTAAGTTGGTGGGTTGACTACCTGGGTAAAGATTATAGGATATGTGGGATATGTGGGCAAAAAGACTCAAGTGTAATTGAGTCATCATGACTAGGGGCCCTCTCATAAACATCAATTGGCCCTTTGCCTAGTTGGCATAAGGGGAAAAGAAAAGGTTGTGACAAAGTATGTTTTCTGAGGTTTAAAACAATTACAAAATATAATATATTTAATATTCATAATTATAATCAACTCTTTAATATAGTACCAAATTGTTTCTTTAACTATAACATTTATATTACAATCTTAAATATAATATATTATATAGCTTAATACATTGTACTTTTATAATGTTATCAATTTTTTGTCCACCAATGCTATAATTTATTAAAAATATCATTCGGAGTCTTCAATTACAAAAAGAATGTACTAAAGAATATTATGTCTTTAAACATATATTCTAAAGAATATTCCTTTAATATTAAAAATTGTTAATTAAATAACTAAAATTACTAATTATTAAAAAATGAGACTATAGACATGTCTACTCTAGTTACAACGTGCATATATTTTAGTGTTGGCATATATTAATATCAACATCAACTTAAAATATTCTGATGGTTCATGACAGGTGTAAAAGAGGGTGTAAGATGAAGGTTACATAGGAATTAAAGGGTTATGGAAAAAGGTGGGTTTAACCCATATAAATCATAAGGGTTATGGAAGAAAATTGACTTGACCAATAAATAGTGGGAGTTATGAAAGAAGATTGATTTGACCCATAAATGGTAGGAGTTATGAAAGAAGATTGATTTGACCCATAAATGGTAGGAGTTATGGAAGAAAGTGGACTTAACTTTGACTTGGGAAGGTGACAAGAAAGGTGCATGGAAGAAGACAAAAAGAGGTGCTTGGTCAAAGCAATCACTAACTATATGCATTATATAATTAGCATAATACTATTGGCTAGTTTGACCATACAAGAAAAGATAATAAAGGGACTATTAAAGTGAAATAGAGACGTATAAATATGAGTAGAAAACTAGTTCACTACATGATGCTCCAAATTTTCTTGTGACAATGTGTGGACTAAGAGCAACGAGTCGATTTCATTGGATCTGTAAGAATTAGTCGATGCAATGGGCATCTTGCATGTGTGAATGCAAAATGTTCTTTTCAAAGCAGAATGCTAGGACAGAACAAGCAATTCTAGAAGAATACTTTGCAATCGAGGTTGAGAGTTGATCATGTTACTATGAGGGAAGAAAAGCTATCTTGCAAATATTGCGGAATGCAGTAAAAGTGTAGGAGCTGCAACCAAGTATATTGTCATCTCTTTAGACATAACATTGTCCTGTTTGGTTATCCACATTGGAATGCACATATACCCAGTTTCTCCCAATGTTTTAAGTATTGTAAGGGAAGCAATGATGAAGAAGGTAAAGGAACATATTGCACTCACCCCTAGAGCTTTAGATAGTTCGGTAACCTATCTTCACACATCTGATGAAAGATATTGCATCCGAAGCTACTAAATTAACAAGGACTAAACTCAAATGATATTCTTGAAGAACTTGTCTTACTTATGAATAATTGTAGGTAAAAACCATGCATACATGTAAATGCTCAATTAGTAAATTCTCACAACATGTTCTTGGCATTGGCCTAATTTCTATGTTCAATCATGACCTAATCTTTTGCACCATATGGGTGTGGAGTTTCCCTCGACATCGAGGATTGCTCATTTATGTCCTTGGCACTAAGGACTGCTCATACATTGTCCTTGACACTAAGGATTACTCATACGATGTCCTCCGTGTCGACGACTGCCCATATAATGTCCTTAATGTCAAGGACTGCCCATACGATGTCCTTGGTGTCGAGGATTGTTCATATTAGGTCCTTGACGCCAAGGAATGTTTGTGAACCTTATTCCTAATTTTTGGATTAATTTTTGGATTAACATATGTTTTAGAATATGAAACATTATTTACCAAGTTAAAAAGAAGACCTATGTTTACTTATATAACTTTAAAATGAGTACATAGAATCATAAAGGAGGGAGTGATATGTTAAACTTAATAAAAACTTTTGTCATGTTCTGTCACGGTTATTTGCTAATTAGAATAGTGTAGTAATGTTTTTCTTTTAATGTTTATTGTAGGTTAACAAGCCCACCATAAAACCTCTAAGAAGCTTATTGGATAGTAAAAATGAAACTTCCACATAAATAAGAACCTTTGATAATTTAGTAAATGTTCTAATATAAAATTAAACTTAACTTTTACCAAGTAATTTATTGCTTTACCGAGCCACAAGAAGGACTTGGTTTGAGTCTAGTTTATGAATAAAAAGACATAAAGGTAAATTACTTGTACATTCACTCTTTTATAACTCATAATTTTGTTATTATCAATTATTTTATTCTAAGTTGTTTAGTATTTTAGATGTTTCATAGTTATCACCTAATTCCCAAGGGCATGAGTTCAAACTTTTAAATCCATTAAAATTTGAAATATTTTAGTGTTTGACATGTCTTAACTTCAATATTATTAATATCATATAAAATTTCATAATTAATTATATACACATATATTATATATATAGGAAGTTTTCATATAATTATTTATTTATTTATAGAAAATATGCATATATTTATAAACATCTATATACTATAAACATTTATATATCTAACTAGATGCACATGCACAAACACACGTGTGCATTTAACAAAGCATATCCTTAAGATATAGTACATTACACTAATATGTTCTAATCTTTATAAAATGAAACTTCTTAAACAAAATTTTAGATTACAATAAAATCTAAGCTATCCTTTACATTTTAAAATACTTATTATTGATATCCAATCTTAAATGTGAAATATTTTAATTACATACAATTACAAAACTTAAAATAGTATTTAAGGTTAAAAGAAATTGAACTATCAAATTATAGTATATATGTTTCATCAACATAAAATCAATATGATAATTTACTCTTTTTCTAAACTTAAATTTCATAAATAAAATCTAAGGCTAAAATAATTCGCCATTTATCATTCAGTTAAAATATATTCATAAAATTATTATATTGTCAAATTTTAAGATTTTGAATTGAAAAGAGAATTTTCATTAAATCATGAGGATTATATCATGAGGATTATACCAAATCAAATATATTGAGCCTTCCCCACCACATCCACCTCTATGTATGATTCCTCTTCCATTAGAGAATGTATAAGTAGATGTCCTTGAAAATTATTCCAGAAATAAAAATGACCATTCCCACCAAAGTAAAACAAAGATTTTAAGAAACATGTGCCCTATTGCAATAACCATAGCTGAAAATTAATAAGCTATGATCGTATAAAATTGACATATGAAGTTTTAAATCATATCTCCTTAGGAATAAATAACCACTAACATCAATCCATCTTTTGTTATGCAATATCTTGAGGAGTTTCACATCGTGTCAAATGCCACTCCAACAATAAAAAGTTGGAGCAAACATTAATGCCACTTTCGCTAAAACAATCCCATTTATGATATATAGATAAAATCAATCTGTGTTAACTTTAAAGCCTCACGTCCACCCTA
Source organism: Selaginella tamariscina (assembly GCA_003024785.1). NCBI lineage: Eukaryota > Viridiplantae > Streptophyta > Lycopodiopsida > Selaginellales > Selaginellaceae > Selaginella > Selaginella tamariscina. The sequence goes on along the minus strand of PUQB01000047.1, from coordinate 538,714 downwards.
TCAGCACCAGCTTATTACCCTTGTAAGCCAATCGAGCATGGACCATGCCCTCATCTAAGACACTGTGCGGTGCCAACAATGCCCACTCATTCTCCAATGGATATCCAATCATAAGTCTTTTTCGTCCTTTGCCAATCTCTACTTGCATCAGAACTACACCTTGGCAACTTGTAATGAGGCTAATTACAGGAAACGGCACAAGAACTTCATGTCGCTTCAGCGTAGTCAAGTTCAACAGCCACAATCTATTGCGTTCAGGAGAGATTCCAACAAGGTGCTCATGGCGCAAGCTTGTCTCTCTTGCACTAACTTCTCGCCACTCTTTCGAAACCAAGCTGCATCTAGCCAAACTCTTTAGACCTAAGAAATTCATTATCTTTCCCAAAAGATCTATAGATCCCATAACAAATTCTTGGGAAGAATTCCAATTTTGAAATTCCATTGTACGAGAAAACCCTAGTATTATAAAAAGAGAGAAGAAAGATTAGTACCAAGAAAAACTATAGGAAGTTAGAAACTCCAAAGAATAGGTTAGGAACTTCAAATCGAATGGACTCCTTATATACATGTGCACTCACGAGTTTTGTTTTGGATTCGACGGGTGCTTATATTTTTCTTTTGGTTCCCACGGATGCTTGTCTTTTGTTTTGGAAACGACAGATGCTTGTTTTTTTGTTTTGGATCAAATGGATACTTGTTTTGAATCTGATGGAGGCTTGTTTCCCCTTTTTTTTTTTTGATCTGACAAATGCTTGTTTGACACATATTGTCAGAGTTTTAACCAAAGGGCCAACACGTGGCAACTTCTAAACAATTAACAAGATGCCTCCCATAATAATATTTGCATGTTCAAATATGAGGCTGGTAAGTATTCCATTGTGGAATGGGAGGCAAGATTTGAACCATGGGATCCTAAATATGTATGTAATATAAGTATTTCTTCTATTTTATCTACTTGTTCATTTTCTTTTTTATCATATTTATTTCCTTTATAGAAATCCTTTTACCATTAGTCTCATGACAAGGCAAGGGGCTGAAATGGGATGTAAGTTAGATAATAAGTAGTAGAAAAAGACACATGAGTCCTTGTTTTTCCCAAACATGTCAAAAAAAAAAAAAAAAAAAAAACCATTATAGATTTAATTTTAAGCTAAATAATTAGTATAAAAAGGCGTATGATCCCCTGTTTTTTTCCAAACATGTCAAGAAATAGATTATAGATCTAATTTAATTCGGAAGAGAAGATAGATTTTACTGTTGCATTTATACACCATAGGTTGGTGTGACAGACATGCATTGAGAGAAAAATACATGATGGTTGGCTAAGGGGATATGGTCAAATAGGTCATATATCTTCCACTTCACATCTATGTTCAAAATGGAGAGCTTAGGAACCATACCCACAATGAAACTGTGGAGCGTCTAACAAACCCGTTGCACCCCATACCCAATATAGGAGGAACCTTCGGTAAAGTAAAATTACCTTAACATGAAGCTCTTTTCTTGGGCTTTTGTAACTCGTAATTTTTTAAAAACTAGCATTAAAGTTTAAACAAAAGCAATTCTTATATTTCTAGCTCGTTTTAATAGTTTAGTGGTCGTCTTTCATACCCAAGATCTTCACTTTACGTTCACACTTAATTCACTAAGGCATGAGTTAAATCTTTTAAATCTATTAAAAATTAAAACATTTCAATATTATTAAAATTGCATAAAAGTTTATGATTATTTATTATATTTTGAATGTATGGTGTACACCATACACATGTGTAAAAAATATTCATAGATACTATAAATATTTATATATTTAAATAAACACACACGGCATCCTTAATATATATTACATGATTGCTCTATATAGTTTTTAAATAAAATTTAAGATTATATTAAAAACCTAAGCGAATATATTTATAAAAATATACTTCATTATTGGTATCCAAGGCAGCCTCTTACCCTAAAACATTTCAATTTCTTATAATTAAAAACATTTAAGTGAAATTTGAGGCTAAAAAATTTTTTATTGTCAAACTATAGCAGATTGTTAAGTATCAACATAAAATAATATTATGATATTTGACGTTTTTCAAACTTAAAATTTCTTAAATAGAATTTAAGATTAACATAAAAATGAAATCATTGGATTAAAACATTTTTAAATCATCACAACGAGAAAAATATAACATTCAAAAAAGAATTTTCATTAACTCACTTAACAAACCAAACATATTGAGCCCTCCCCCACCACATTAACCTTTTTGTACGATTCCTTGTCCAAGAGAGAATATATTATGAGGAGATGTCCTTGAAGATCTTTCCAGAAATAAAAATGACCATTTCCACCAAAGTCAAACCAAGATTCCAAGAGATTAGAAAATATGCTTAATGGAAATCTATTGCCATTCTTGAGTTTTCCATTCTTAAATTCATAACTTTTATAAGTGGTGCCCCCTTGGAATAACCATTTCCAAAAATCAACAAGAACACTATTATCGTATGAAATTGACACATGAAGTTTTGAATCATATCCCATAGAGAACTAATAATCACTCGCATCACTCCATGTTCGGTTGTGTAATAACCTGATGAGTTTCACACCGTGTAGAGTGTTATTGCAACAATAAAAAGTATCATCTTTCCACAAGAAGTTGGAGCAAACGGTAATGCCAATCCCGCCAAAACAATCCCATTTATGAGCTTCAAAACTATATAGATGAAACCAATTTGCACCGCGTGGCATCCACCCTATCAACACCAACTTATTACCCTTGTAAGCCAATCCAGCATGGACCATGCCCTCATCTAAGACACTGTGCGGTGCCAACAATGCCCACTCATTCTCCAATGGATATCCAATCATAAGTCTTTTTCGTCCTTTTCCAATCTCTACTTGCATCAGAACTACACCTTGGCAACTTGTAATGAGGCTAATTACAGGAAACGGCACAAGAACTTCATGTCGCTTCAGCGTAGTCAAGTTCAACAGCCACAATCTATTGCGTTCAGGAAGATTCCAACAAGGTGCTCATGGCGCAAGCTTGTCTCTCTTGCACTAACTTCTTGCCACTCTTTCGAAACCAAGCTGCATCTAGCCAAACTCTTTGGACCTAAGAAATTCATTATCTTTCCCAAAAGATCTATAGATCCCATAACAAATTCTTGGGAAGAATTCCAATTTTGAAATTCCATTGTACGAGAAAACCCTAGTATTATAAAAAGAGAGAAGAAAGATTAGTACCAAGAAAAACTATAGGAAGTTAGAAACTCCAAAGAATAGGTTAGGAACTTCAAATCGAATGGACTCCTTATATACATGTGCACTCACGAGTTTTGTTTTGGATCCGACGGATGCTTATATTTTTCTTTTGGTTCCCACGGATGCTTGTCTTTTGTTTTGGATACGACAGATGCTTGTTTTTTTGTTTTGAATCAAATGGATGCTTGTTTTGAATCTGATAGAGGCTTGTTTCCCCTTTTTTGTTTTGGATCTAATAGATGCTTGTTTCCTCTTTTTTGTTTTGGATCTAATAGATGCTTGTTTGACACATAACTTCTAAACAGTTAACAAGATGCCTCCCATAACAATATTTGCATGTTCAAATATGAGGCTGGTAAGTATTCCATTGTGGAATGGGAGGCAAGATTTGAACCATGGGATCCCAAATATGTATGTAATATAAGTATTTCTTCTATTTTATCTACTTGTTCATTTCTTTTTTATCATATTTATTCCCTTTATAGAAATCCTTTTACCATTAGTCTCATGACAAGGCAAAGGGCTGAAATGGGATGTAAGTTGATAATAAGTAGTAGAAAAGATGGAGGTTGATTATTCAAGTTTGTTGAGATTGTGGTAAGCAATTTTGGTTCTTCTAATTAGCATTGCTTCCGATTTTATGCACATAACACATTAGGACCTAGGAAGAAACAGATTGTGTTTGGAAACACTTAACTCACACATGACAATTTCATTAACATGCCAAAACATGAAGCAATGGAATAAAGCATTCGACATTCTTAGATTTGTAATGAGAATGTCAATAATAAATTTTATTATGTCAAATGACATCTTACCTAAATTTTTATACGAATATCAAATGATAATCTACAAAATTTGGAAATTTAGACCCTGTTGCAACCTCATAAGTATGTAATAATTACTATATACTAAAAAAATAGCATAATTAAAGCATATTATGTAGAATATAAATACAGTAATAAACATTACGTATACATATGAACAACATTAGATGGAAATACGTATAAATGTAAAATAATATAATCGTGAAACCATTTGTCATATTTGTACGGCTTGGTGAAACTTTTACGGTTATTACATTAAATATACAGAAATGATAAAATCTATAAAATTAGCTTTAGATAGGGTCGATTCGCACCTGCACTTATACTTAGAGATAAGGGCCAAAACTGCACTTAAATTGCTCCGCACATGTATTTAGGAGATAAGGGTGGCCATTAAGTTTGAAAAATTTAAAGTGTTTGCTCCACACCTATTTTAAATTTAATGTGTAACCCTTAAAATTTAAGTGTTTAGAAAGAAAAAAATCAAAATTTAAAACCACCTTGGAAGGTGATCTTAAATTTTAAGGGCCACTTATAAATTATTTTAAAAAGATTCTTATGAGGATTCTTCAAGGGCTAGGTCTAGGGTTCGCGGCAGCTAGATTTTGGCGCCAGAGGACGCCATCTCCTCCTCCCCGGTCGCTTATTTATATTGGGATATTTTTTATACACTCGAGCATATGCTACATTTCGATTCTTCCCCCAATGATGTAAACCTCTGTATTTGCCTAGTGCCATTTGCTCAATCTCGTCAAGAACATCCTCATCGAGCTTGGGCTGGTTTCCATCCCTTGCACGGTAGTATGTTATATCCACATCTAATGCATCCACCACCTTTCGTAGTGTGTATATTCAGTTAGGGTTTTGGGTTTAGGATTTTATATTACTGATTAATACCTTTCCAAGATATGCTGAGGAAGATTTGACATAAACATAAACATAAAAAACCATTATAAAGTTCAACACCACATAAGCCACTGGGATTCATATTACAAAGGAGTTTAACATCCTTAATGAACTCACTAATCCGTGTAAGAGGTATAGAAACTATGATCTGGTGATAAAAGAGTTCATGTATTTCCGGGTCCCAAGGATAAACAAACTCCCTAGACACAGAGTGTTGGCAACCACCTACAATACGTATGTGTTATATATGTGTGTGTAGGTTATATGGTATACCTTTTGTGTTGGAAGCCAACTACTGGGTAACTAGTGAAAGCTCCCAAAGATGACTTAAACCCTTGTCCAGTAGCAAGGAGAGCTGCTATTTGTATAAGTCCAGCTGCACATTTACCTTGGACATTACCTAGTGCCTCATTAGTTTCTTCTGCAAAGGAGGTAAGTATCCCAAAACTTACATTCTCTCTCTCTCTCTCTCACACACACACAGCTAGTTACCAAAAGTTCTTTGAGTTTCAATGACGGGCACCAGTGTGGGTTGGAATCCGACAAAGTCATTAACACCCTCTCCTTTGCTCTAACAGGTACTCGGTTATCTTCTCGGTACATAACCCTGTATCTAGAAGGGTACCATGTTACATCTCCAAACTCGTAAGTCCTCCCAAATTCAACCATCAAACTCGTAAGTCCTCCCAAATTCAACCATCTGATCTTCCAAATCTAAATCCGACGTCTCCAGATTTGTTACCGACCTAGTCCAGTTTTAAAGTCACTGTTGAAATAGCCTACAAAAAATGTGTCTCTCACACACAGAGTGAAACTTTTGCAGCATCCATAAGCTCTGTATCGTCTTCAGTAATCTCAATGACTTTGGCATATCCATCCTCTAGTGAGGTGGGAACTACAATGCGCATACCAACTACATACTCGTGTACAACACTTCCACGTCCGAATAGTGTACTACCATGAGAGCTTATACTTAGTAACCCACCTAAAGAGATACCGTTCCAATACAAAGATGCAGGTAGTGCAAGACCTGAAACACCAATTGCTACCAGCAAGTCACACAGTTCGATGCCGCTCTCTGCGGTTACTGTCATACTGTTGTTGTTTATGAGTATTCTTGTGTTGTATTTGGCAGTGCTTATTAAAAGGCTGGTGTCTCCACCGGGACATATGAGCTTCAGTATGCTGTGTGCAGATGCAGATACTACCTTGATTTTCATGTTGTTTTGCACTCCATATGCTACTACATTTACAAGCTCCTCTTCTATACTTGGAAATAGTATATTGTGCGTGTGTGCATGTGCGTGCGTGCGTGTGTGATGATACCATGAGATATGCATGCCAACTGTGTTATATAATGAATATGCCAGTGTTTTGAAGTCATAAATGCAACCATTGAATTGTTTAGCTATCTATTTCATTTTCATGGAACAATATGCAATGCTGAAGCTCAGGGGTGTCGAAGAGGAAGAGCAGGGCGGTGATCAGGCAGCAAGCGGGGAGGAGGAGATGGCACGGACTCTAGGCCTCAATCGAGGCCAAGGCGGACTTGGCGCTGGAGGTGGAGCTTGGGGCCTAGGTTTAGGGCGTGCCAATCCGGGAGCTCCACGCGGGAATCCCACACATCCACGAGTTCTTGGAGCTGGGTGCGTGAATCCCCACGGCACACAAAGTTGGGCACAACAACTCTGAATCACTATCTGCCACCCAAACTCCTCTCTCAAACTTTACAGGAATGTTGAATTTGAATTTTTGAATTTTAAGTAGAATTTAAAAATGAAAATATATATTCGAAGATGAAAACATTAGCAAAATTTAAGTATTTTATGAAGAGATACGCATTTAGGATTAAAATTTAAGGACAAATTCACTGTCATGTGCGAATACAAAAAGTCTTAAAATGTATATTTAAATCGCAAAAATCACTTTAAAGTTTCTATGTGCGAATGTAGAGACCATTAACTTTTGAACTGTTAGTACTTCAAATTTTTAAGTATAAGTGCAGGTGCAGATCGACCCATATACATTTAATGTTAAAACCTTATGTACAAAAGTAGTTAGTAAACTATAATAATTAGTTGTGAAAGGTCAAGGAGAAGAGGTTTTATGTTAAATAGGTAAGTATCAGTTAAATTATCGATAGCTCTAGTAATATATTATAATATACAATTTTATATTTATTAAGTAAATAAGCTTGCTAATTAAACAATCATAATTAGTCTGGCAGAGGGTACGAATTGGGACTTTCTAATGTAGTATTATATATGTATATACTCATCGTATTTCACTCTCACATCCTTATCTGTTTATATATGCATATAGAAAATTTACAAATACTGAAACATTTTGTGTATTTCACCTGCAGTATATATCAATTATATACATGTTTGTACACTATATTCATAAGATCAGAATGTATTTAATAAGATCGTATGTACTATCTTCAATTGAAACAACAAACATATTTGAATATTTAAAACTTATAATTTATTTAAATTTATAAAATTAATACTATGTATACCCATAGATTTACATACATATATTTTTGTGAATTCTGCATTTAAATAATTGAATATGTCAAATACACGCACGCACGCACGCACGCACATAGAGAGAGATAATATATTTAAAATCGTTCTGATCGTTGGATCGTTCGTAATGGACGGACGGTGGTTTTGGATCAACCGTATATGCTGTTTATAAAGGATACAGATAAAGTTTGATTAATGTAATCAAGTTTAGAAAGTCTTTAAAATATATGTAATGTTAACAATCGATAAATATAAGTTCTTTGTAATTTTTTCTTTTTCGAAGTAAGAAATGTAAAACTCTTGGTCAGCAACATAAGTTTTTATTTGTGAAAAAAAAAGCATAAAACAGTGATTCTTATGAAAAGATTTTACATGTCACAAGAGGCTATATATTATAATAATTAGATTTTATTTTAAAAATATATTAATATTAATGTTAAATTTAATGTTATTTGCATAAATGATAAGGTCAAGCTAGAAGTTATAATCACCTTGATCATAAGCAAATTAAATTTACGTTTGTATAATAAATATAATGCAAGTTAATTAATATTAATAATAATTGATAATAATAATAATTGATAATGCAAGTTAATTAATATAATGCAAGACAAGCACCAGAGGTGCAGCAAATGCATGCTTAAGATGGATACGGTTATAAACATGGAACGCGTTTACAATCCAGCTTCTTTTATATTAATGATAATTAATTAAAATTTAATTAGTTAATAAATATGAAAAACCAAGTAAAAATATATATTTGAAGAAAAATTATATATATCAAATAAATGAAATGCATTAACCTTAAGGTCTTTTTTAATTTATATTCTCTAAATGTATATAAAATGATTAAAAAATTTAATTTAAATAATTCTGATTAAAGGAGGGGACTGAATTGTGAAAACTAGCCATAAACATTAACATTTAAAATTAAGTTCTACTGAACCTTGACGTTAAAATCTATTAAACATTTTTAAATAGAAATCATAAATTAAATATATTGGAATATAAACTCTCTATTTTATGTTTATTGTGAATGATAATCAAATATATAAACATTGTAACTAAAATGGAAATGTCTATAGTCCCATTTTTTAAATAATTAATAATTTTAATTATTTAATTAGCATTTTTTAATATAAAAAATAATTTTTAGAATAATATGTGTTTAAAGAAATAATATTCTTTAAAATGTATATTTAAAATATTAATAATTAATATATAAGTATTAATTAAAGAATTTTTTTTTATATTCACACTTTCATGTATCATTCTCATTTTAGTTAAATGTTCATATAGGATGAGATATGAATTAAGGTAAATTATATTTTTATACATGTGATATTAGAGTTTTATGGAAGTTTTCATGAGAATTTCGTTAGAATTTTGCAATGTTATTGGTGTGTGTGTGTGTATATATTATATATATTATCGCATGTATGGACTTGTTGATATATACGTTATTGTACACATATTTTATTACAATATTATATTTATACAATCTGATTGATATCGGATGTAAACGATGTAAAACAGTATATACATTTATTCTATAAGTCTTGTGTATTGTGTTAATATATATATATATATATATATTCTTAATAAGTATAGTTTATTGTTAATATAAAATATTAAATCACTATGTATATTATACGTATTACTCGCATCAAAGGACTATAATGTGTGTTAAACCTTTTGGTTATTAAAACGTGGTTATTATCAATATATTCATTATATTGAAAAGCTCTACGCAGTAGCATGTTAGAATGGTGAACTCATAATTGTACGTTTGTGTATGCTTGTGTGTGTCCACACACACACATTTATATGTGTATGTTTATAATATCAGCGTATATTCAAAACTCAATTAAACAAAACTATGTATATTTGTATGCGTATGTATATTGTTAATAGTGTATATAAAATGAAATGTATATGTATATTGGTTAAAATTTTCTGTTAAATTTTAAGTTTTCTTATTAAAAAAGTTGATGTAAACGAATTTAAGTAGTTATTTCATTCTTATTAATTAATTAAAGAAGAACGAACAAATATTGACAATTATGACATAATCTGATTTTGAAAATACTAAAAATACCACTGTGCCCAACAATTCGAACTGTATAACTTTTTAAAATACGTACTTTTGTCATCTGACATTACAAAGTTTAATTTAGAAAATAATAATTTTTTTAATTAACATTGTTACTTGTTAGTTTAAAAAATTATTATTATTGAGAGCTGTATATACTAGACAACACGTGCACAGCAAACTTCCAAGGTATGTTTTGAATAGTTCCTTATAAAATACATTCTTTAGAAATTTTAGATATTTACAAAAATAACCCCTAGAGTATTATGAAAATGACTTTTCAGACAGTTAAGCTTAAATACAACTTATGCAACACCATTTAGTTTTGTAATACAGTGTGAAACTAATGTAAAGGATTATATATAGGTGGTTGTGAAAACTAGTAGAAAACTCATACGTATTAGAATATATGTATAATGATGAAAAATGTTGTTTTATATATATATAAAACGTGATTTTACAAAATATGTTAGTTAAAATCTTATAACTTGATGAAAATAAAATTGTATAAAACCGTCTGATTGGTTGAGGCGTAGAAGCCTTATGTTTTATTTAATAATGATGTATTTTAAAGCTTATTTTGTAATATAAACTTATACTTAATCAATTGACTAACTCTAAGTAAACATGAGTGTTAATAACTTAGAAAATAAAATGTTGATGTCGGGCACACAAAAGCGGGGACATGTATAGTTTCGAATAATAATTAGAATATTCTATCGTATAGTACGAATATGCAGTCTCTATTCAGTGAAATAAATAATAACTCAAATAAGTAATGGATATATAAAATAGTATTGCATATTACCACATGTATAATTAACATGTAAGGAATTTATAAGGAAATTTTATTTCGTTCCAACATTAATCATTCCTCTTACATTTTTATTTATTTATTTATTTATTTATTATTTTCTATTTGTTTAACTGTGACTAAGAAATTTATTCTCCATTGTAATTAAATTCTGTTTAATTATTATTATTATAGATTTTAAATTTTGATTTAATTTTTGTTTGGAATTTTCATTTAAAAGACCAGGTAAAATTTTATCACATATTCATTAATTTGAGATTTTATATGAATTTTAATATCTTATTAATTATTTATTTAGTATTATTTAAATTAATAATATGTAGTTTTAATCTATTTTTTCGTATATATGAATATATACAGTTAGTGTGAATCGCCGGAATGAAGCAGTGAAAAGCGTCCAATTAATGACGGTAGTTTATACTTTATTTAATTAATTTGAAGTTGTTGTATAACATCTGTTGTTAATCAGAATCATTACGTACATAAATAAATTAGCGCACATATAGATATATATACAAACTAATACTTAAACGACTATGTATTTTTGTATTAACTATCACAGAATAGTTTTTTTTTTTAAAGTTTACTTGGCAAAATGCGGTCGGGACTAGTCGGTATGTCCCACATGATTTAAAAACTTATCTTTTAAAATATAAATCAAACTTATATTTATCAATTGCTTACGACTTGTATGATTATAATTTAGTGATAAATGATAATTAGAATATTATACGGCATAGTAGTATTAACATGTTGATGTTAATATTTAAATTAGTTTGAGTTTGAACAACATCAATTTTAAACAAAAAGAGATAATTAATTGCTATTATTTTTACTAACTTATTGATTAATAAAACAAATTATTACTTATTATATTAACATATTATAAGTTTATATAGTATCGTATATAAAATATGATTCTCGTTAGATATATTAATTAAAATATTAACTTAAATCGTATATCAGAGCGTTTCGTTCCTGCTACCCCTTTTTAATGACATTAGTGACATGTTTTTAGATTTATATTTTGGAAAACAAACGAACTTACAAAGACTTATGTTTATCAATTGTCTAACTTTAAAGATTTAAAAACAATTAATCACAAGATAATACATTATCTATCTATCTATCTATATATCTATATATCTATATTATATATTGAATAGCATTAAAATTACTTATGATATAATTATACAAAATTTGAATGTTTATGTAATTTATTATTAATTCAACGCTGATTATGTAGATATATCCGTGTGATTAAGCTTCGGTAAGCGTGCGTCCGATGTGTTAACTATGTGTATGTGTATATACTGTACTTTGTGTATAATATATAATATAAACATCGTATGAAGTTTTCTATGTCCGTATAGTGTATCGGGGTTTTCATAATATAAAAAATTAAATTTATTTATCTAATTTAACAACATAAATAATTAAATATATTTACTTTGTAAAGAGAATTTCCTTTATCCCACTATATAATAAGTTTGGCGAGCAATTTTATATAAAATCTTTCATTTTTTATTATTAAATAAAAAAATTATCAATTAAAACTTAAAATAATAAACTAAATAAACTTTTAAATAAATATATAAAATTATTAAAAAAAAAATTTAAAAATAATTATATATACATTAAAATATATCGCTATCGTTTACGTAACATCGATTCAAAAAAGTGAGTATGTACATGGCGTGCAAAGAGAAAGCCACCATGAAATGTTACACATATTGTGTGTATATTTATAGTCATTTTAAGAATATATATATATATATATATATATATATATATATATATATATATATATATATATATATATAGTGTTTTTCTTTAATTAATTGTTATAAATTAAAATTTTGTAACTTAAATAGATTTTTTTAGCAAAAACCTCCTTTTTAATACTCACATATTTTAAACTTATGTTTTAAGTAAACTTACCTTATTTTAATCAATTGCTATATAATATATTAAATCAAATATCAATTAATTAAACCTTATCCGATAAGGTATATACCACGAAGGATATATCAACGGCATATACGATTGATCCGAATCTGCCGTTCAATACGGCAGATCCGACGGTCAAGAATTCTCTTATGTTTACTTATATAACTAACTAGTTTAAGGTTAGGGTCCTAATGGCGGAGAATACAAGTTAATAAGGTGCGTCTTTCTTCTTCAATATATATATTAATTTCTTCGTATTTCTATGTAATATATACTTAATTGTTCTAAATGCGGGAATTCGCTATTAATTATATAGTTAATTTTTTCGAATTTTTCATGTTTTTTCCACATTTTTTCTGCAATTTTTAGAGATTTTAATGTTAAATGCATAATTTTATAATTGTCATGTGTTTTTGTTACATTTGTAGTGTCTTTTAGCTTCATTTTAAGCAATTAGGTTATAAATCTTCTTTCAATAGTTATTCAGCCGCATTGGAAATTGGATTCGATAATGACGACTAAACATATTCATTCTTTTGGGTTCATTTACTGTTAAGCAGGTAAAGATATCAGTTTTCTCTGCACATATATATTACTGTGTGTATACTTGACGAATATACAGCTAAAGACACACACACACACACACACATATATATATATATTACCACACCTTAAACAAAATCCTTTTGGGTCAATGTTAAGCAGGTAAAATATCATATATATAACTTTTTTCTTTGCACACACACACAGACACACACATATACACGTGTGTATATAACCTTTCTGTGCATATGTATATATATTACACACGGAACAAATACACACGCATGTATATATGCCCTAGACGAATATTTCGTTAATAATATGGTTAGTATACAGATTAATAGATATATGTGTAGATTACGAACACATCCATGTAATTAAGTATTTTTGCATGTGTGTGTGTGCGCGTGCGCGCCCTTATCATATGTTCCTACATATATGTATCAATATGTAAATATAAGGTGTGTATGTGTGTATATGTGCATGTATATACCTCTGTGTATGTGTATGTAAGATATATCATAGATGTACATGGTCTTGCTTATCTAACTCAGTCCTTATATACAGACGGTAAAATGGAAGCTCTACAGAGATCATACTGCGGGAACTCAGTTTCGGAGCTATGTACATCTCTAGAAAATGGTCTCGTTATACAAAAGAGAAGATCAAGTGTGGGTCTCCTTCAAAGACCCACGAGGAAGGTTATTTGTTCGGGATTCAAGAGAGAACGAGAGAGAAAGTTGGAGTCGGGATTCGGGAGAGAACATGAGAGAAAACTAGCCTCAATATGCCACACATTTTCCACGGTCTCAGAGAGTAGTAATGCGGTTAATAACCCCTCGGTAGTTAGATGGCGTTTAGATGACGAGCTCGAGCGGCTTAGGACTTTACATCTTAAGCTAAAGGTATGATATATATATATATATATATATATATATATATATACATACATACTAATTCTGGGCTTAATACTCCAGTACATAGACTGTATAAATGTCGTGAATACATTGCTATATAATTAAATAAATACATCTATAATACATATTCACAGGTATACATAGTCATATTATTAACTACTATAGATATTGGAGAATGTGTAGTACATATTGTAACTAAACATCGCTCTCTCTTTCTCTTTCTCTCTCTCTTATAGCTATATGTAGTCACGTGTACAAGTTAGTTTTAAAGGAACTTGTGTACATAATATACTTAATTTTAGGTATGTCGGAATTTGAGAGAAAAACTGGGAGTTCTCGGGGAATTTGATGATCGGGTGAAATTGGTGTTTGCGTGCAGCTATCCAATGAGATTAGCAACGAAGAATCTTAATGAGTATGAACTCTACTTGTTAAAATCCCTTGTGGCCATTAGACAAGAACACCTTCTTGGCTTAGAGCAAAGCAACACGGATTTCTTCAATGCTGGGTATGTATGTCGCTTATATACGTATATAAATTGAGACGCTCACATATAGCACACTCATGACATGTATACACATACATGCACATAAATAATATCACATATATGCATGCATTTTATGTATTCCTAACTGTCTTTTGGTAATTAGACAAGAGGAGCACAATAGTACGGATTTTTTCAACAGTGGCAACATAAACGACTTGTCAGATAAAAACGTTCTTAAAGGGTACTGTCTCCGCTCTCCGCATGTGTGCGTAAATAATATATTATTGAAATCATATACAATAATGTAAGTATTGTCGTGCATGTGTCTATGACACATTATATATGCGAATACTTACTAATATACACGTATATTCATTGCATGTGTGTAGAGTTTTCTGCAATATAGATAATGTATCTTTACATTCGTAGATGTCTTTACATGTATTCATATGTTAATATACTGTGTTAATGAGGTTATATATATACTAAGTCTGAAGAGAATTAGACGTGTGTGTTTGTTTGTACATATACATATTATGTTTATATGTAAACAGGACTTTCCAGTTTATGACGCAACTGATTGAGTCATTTGGAGAAGGCACACAATTTCCAACTTCTGCTTTTGAAGGGTAAATTAACCGTAGGCTTTAAATATTAAGTTTCACTACATCAAATATATATTCGAACAATAAATATCGGTATTAATAATTTATATTATTTCTTTATAGATTGCAGAAAAAACGGCCTTTTTGTGAACTGCATGTAGAGGAGAGTGAAACACTTCATTCTTTGAAGAAATTTGTTCGAGTTTTGGATTCTATAGAGAGGTTTTACGACTGTATCGGTGGCATTGTCGGGTAAATGAATATTAATATGGAAAATACTATCATTGATATTAATATATTAGCTATATCTATAAATTACATTTCATATACATATGCATGTCATATCTAACTATTGAGAAACAAAGGTACCATTTGGCTGGAATGGAACTAATAAGGTCTTCCGAGACAGGCCAAGCTCGGAGCACAATGCAGGTCATTACTTATTAATAATTAATTAGTACATTATATGATTTATTTAATTGATGGTTTAAAATTTTTAAATTTAAATTTACAGCAAACTAGAGAGACGTTTTATCACGTTCCGGAAGGGAAAGACCTTTCAAAAGATACTGCATTTGCTACTCAAGCTTCTGCCTGGGGCATTAAAGTAAGTTTAATCCACACACAACACACACGACACACACACACAATTATCAATATGTTTTTACAATATCTATTACCTACTTATGTTCATGCATTGACATATATTCGTTATATCTCCATATATATATTATTATATATTTTTCATTTACTATGCAGCGTTTAGCAGAGATTGGTGAAATATATCCACTTGGGGGAGCTGGGGATCGTTTAGGGTTGGTTGATGAGGTTTCTGGCGAAGGCCTTCCTGTGGCTATGCTACCATACTGTGGACGGACTTTATTAGAGAATTTAATCCGTGATTTACAGGTACACGTTGTATTGTGTGTGTGTGCGCGCTTGCGGGTGAATGATACTATACAACATGATATATGATATAACTTTTACTATAAACATTATACAGATGTATTGTTGTATTTATTTATCTTATTGTTTCTTTAATGATTATATCATTTTAGGCTCGAGAGTTTTTACATTATAAACTATATGGAAAGCGGATTATCACGCCTGTGGCTATAATGACAAGTTCAGCAAAACAAAACCATAAAAGAGTACAAGAGCTACTTGAAAGTCACAGTTGGTTTGGTAGAGGAAGAGATAATTTCAAGCTTTTTGAGCAGGTACGTGTTTGTGCGTATGTGTGCGCTTGCGTGATGTATGAGCGTTGGTACTCTATTTATATTCTATGTGCTTTATAATGGCGAATATTAAGATATGCATAAAACATATGTATCATGTGTGCCATACATACAGACATATATATGTGTATACATACGCTCTATTACAGCCATTGGTCCCGACGATAGCTGCAGAAAACGGTGCTTGGCTGGCTAAAGGCTCATTAGATCCCGTGCTTAAGCCTGGTGGTCATGGAGTAATTTGGAAACTTGCAAAAGATGCTCAAGTCTTTAACTGGTTTTCTGATAAAGCACGCAAAGCTGCAGTAGTACGTCAAATCAGGTGTGTGTGTGTTTGTGGTGTGTATACAGAAATTCACTTGTATCATTCATATGTAATACGTAGATTGTATGTGTACATATGAATGTACTTTATGTGCATATATTTCTCTGTAGATATCGTGTCCGTGTGTATGTGTGTATTATATATAGATATATGTATATGATATAGATATATAATACATGATATTATTGCTTTTCTGGCAGTAACCCAGTAGCAGCGACAGATGTAACACTTTTAGCATTGGCTGGTGTTGGCTTGCAACTTAAGAAGGTCTACATACTTGCATCATATTGTTATACATGCATGTATAGCCCACAGTGTATATATGTATCAAATCTAGCGTAGGATACATATCATAAACGACGTAATTAACTATTATTATGTAGAAACTCGGTTTTGCCTCATGTGACCGTAACGTGGGAGCAGCGGAGGGTGTGAATGTATTAATGGAGAGTAGAACAGCAGATGGACAGTGGAGATATGGTACCACGTGTATTGAATATACCGAGTTTAACAGACTAGGAATTGCAGATGCCCCCGTTTCCACAGGAAGGTAATCTCTCTCTCTCTCTCTCTCTCACACACACACATGTCTATACACACACACACACACACACACACATATATATATATATATATGATTGTATTGGTTTTTATTGCAGTATGCAAGCGAAGTTTCCAGCAAATACAAATGTATTGTTTGTTGATTTAAAGTCTGCGGAAAAGGTTGCATCTTCTAATGGATGTGAATCCTTGCCAGGAATGATTATGAACTTGAAAAAGCCTCTTACATATACAGACTCCTATGGTTATGATCACACGTAAGTGTATGTGTGTGTGTGTATGCTATTATGTCCAATCCCTAAACATGATATAAGGATTGCTGTGGCTATTATTACTACGGATCTCTCTCTCTCTCTCTCGTGTCTCAATCTTTAAACATGCTAGTTGTATGTGTATATTTATAATGTTAATATATATATGTTGTATTTATAATAGACTAATATAATATTTATTTGCAGAGTGCGTGCGGGAAGGATTGAATGTACAATGCAAAATATTGCTGATTCACTACAAAACCAATATCCACAACAGCTGGCCTCTATACAGCCTGGTAAGTAATTAGTTACAATTAAACTTTTATTTAACTAATAATTGTAGCTATGGTGATTAAGATTAATTATAAAATTATATTACAGAGGAACTTGATACTTACATTTTATATAATCAACGAAGGAAAGTGACATCATCCGCCAAACGACGGAGAAAACTTGATGATCAAACTCTTCATCAGGTATTCTTTTGTTAAGTATATAGTATCTATGTTATTATGTGTTACGTTGTAAATCCAAAAAAATGTATACCAGTATATATCAATGATTATTAAACTGTATTATATAACATAATCTCTCTCTCTCATACAGTAATTTTATTTCAGACACCAGATGGATCGTTCCTGGATATTACAAGAAATGCATTTGAACTTCTAAGTTCTTGTGGTGTTAAAATGCCCAAGGTATTCATTTATTAAATAATAATTTATTTAAATATTAGTATATTTTTAATATATTGAATTTGTTTTTCAGATGGAGAACAATCACTGTTATATTGATACAGGCCCACCGTATATTCTTTTATTTCATCCGGCACTTGGTCCATTGTGGGATATTATTCGTCAAAAGGTAACATGTGTGTGTGTCTCTCTCTCTCGGTATAATATGTATGTGTATGCACATGTATGCATATGTATGTGCTTTAATGATGTATACATTTTAACTTAATTCTTTTAACGTCAGGTTCATGGGGGTTCAATTAGTGAAGGCTCTGAGGTACAACTGGAGATTGCAGAACTTGTATGGAAAGATGTCCATGTGAGTAATGTAATTTTTATTATTAAGTGTACCATTTAGTAATGTAATATTTACATATAAACCCCTGAAATCTGTCCTATTTGCATATATACATGGTATTTCTAAAATTCCAGGGGTATATATAGTTTTCAGGGTTATTTAAGATTAGCGTATGGTAATATGCTAATCTTAAGCACATTTCATTTATAAAACATAATTCATTTATGCAGGTTGATGGTAGTTTGCTAGTAGAAGCAAAGAACGTTATGGGGGATGTCAAGGACGAGATTCTTCTTTATGGGAAAGGGTATGGAACACACACTCTATATATTCATGTTTCATGTATATAGTTATAATTTGTATATATACATAGATACACAATATATGTATGTGTATCTATTATTCGTAATGCGTAACGTACATCAATAATATCATGTCAAGTTTAATATCAATATTTATAATATATAATGTATACACTAAGACAATATTTATTTTTTGAAGAGCTAAGACAATTTATATGCTGTCTATATTAATATTAAATATAATACATATATATTGTGGTTCTTTTGCTATGTTTTAGGTGTGGAAGGTGCTGGCTTCAAAATGTTAAAGTGGTTAACAAAGGAGTTGATTGGAGTTGTGCAAGTAATATATATTGGCAAAACAAAATCAAACGCAAGGAGTGTTTAAAAATTATATTAAGAGGACATTCAGAGTTCCATGCATCTAATGTAGTGTTTAAGGTACGTTATAATATATAATAGTATGCAAAGAGTAGTATTTAATATTATATAGACATACTATTTGATTATTTGTAATTTAAAATACCTATAGTTGGAGAGAGAGAGAGTACGTGAAACATAATCTCTCTCCCTCTTTCTCTCTCTCTCTCTCTCTCACACGCGCACGCACGCACACACACACACACACACAGACATTAAGAATGTTTATGTCTCACAGGGCTCTCATGTATTTGATGTTCCGGATGGACATAAGATGGTGGTTAGACGCTCAGGCAGAGGTACTTCTAGTTGTAAAGAAAGCACGCATGCCCGCACTATATATACATTTATATGGATGACTATGCGTAAATATCTCGTACTATAAATATTGTATATACCGGTGGTAAATTTACATAGATAACATAATCTGTATAAATATATGTAATCTGTACTTATTTTCTAGTAGTATATTTGTAGCAGTATAGAGACATATACATACATTTAAACGTATACAAATAGATGTATTATATACATGTATATGGATATTGTACGAGGTATGTGTTGTATTATGTACATACTGTACAATGATCTATATATATTAACTATTTAATCAGGATTACTAGAATTGTCTATAATGATGGTAAACTACTCTGTGCTCGCATGTGTGTGTGTGTGAGAGAGAGAGAGAGAGTGAAAGTGAATTTTTGTATATATATTCCATGTTTATGAGTATATACACCCGCTTATAGATACATAATACGAAGTCATGTATGTGTAACATTAAGGTATATATATATATATATATATATATATATATATAAACTATTTTTTATTGCACAGGAACAGGATTTTCTAGCACATTGGAAAAGCTTGATAATTCTTCATCAGGGATATGGGATTACCAAATGGAAGATACCGGCTATGTGGAATTGAAGATTGTGGAAAAGGATGTTAAAAAATTAAGCCATACGATATTAACTGTAAGTAATGTGTGTATGTGTGTGTGTGTGTGTGTGTGTGTCTATATATATATATATATATATATATATAGAGAGAGAGAGAGAGAGAGAGAGAAGAGAGAGAGAGCTGAAATGTTATATAAAATATAAATATGGTTAACAAATTGTAAAATTTAAATATAATAATGAATACATAAGGTAATATCATATGGTAAAGTATAATATATGATACATAATGCATACATAGTGAATATGCTATATAAGTATATATAAAAGATACATGACACTAACTAAAAGATACATAACATGCTATATAATAAGTATATAATAATGGAAACTTGCTCTGTGTGTGTATGCTTGTGTGTGTGTGCGCGTGTGTGCGCGTGTGTGTACGTGTCTACGTAATTAAACTCTATTATGTCATTTACAGGTGAAGTAAAGAGGATTACGGAGAGCCAATCAAAGGTAATTTATATAGGTTTCATTTGCTCGATGAAGCCGTGGAAAGCTATTGTACAAATATTTTGATACACATTATCTGTGTATATATACATAATATAATATATTTTAATAGCATATATATATTGGTATATCAATATTGTTTAGTATATAAATTCCATGGATAGCTAGTTTATGTGCACACACACACACACACACACACATATATTATAGCTGTATAGAAGTTCTAATCTGCATGTTTACATATATAATACTTAATTTTTGGACTATATTGTTCAATTCATCTTCAAGTTGCATATATTATATGTTTTCTTATATTCTATATGTTTATGTATCTACCACATCTATATATTTAGTAGACAAGCTAATGAATACGTGTATATGTGCCTTTGTGTGTGTTTAATAGTTATCAAAGTATATATATATATATATATGTATGTATATGTATTTAATTTTGTAATTAAATAAATTTGCTAATTGCTAATATTTTTATATATACATTTTTAAACATATTGGCATATATTGTAGTATTTTGTGTATATTATTATAATAATGCTAGTTTTATATACGAGAAAATCCCTCAAATTTAATATATTTCTGCTTATTAACCTTGGTCAAACTTATATGCTTCATTATTTTTCAAACAGTATTTAAATAGTAAATACAATTTATATTTAATTGAAATTTCTATATGAACGATATGAAATTTAATATTACATCTATTTAATATATTTAATTCATTTCATGTAGAAATTAATTTCTACATTCACTTAATATTTAATATCCCACTTAATATGATTAATCCGCTTAAGTTTATTTTATTTAAAGTTAATCCTATACTCCATCCAATAAATTAATATAGCACTTTGAAATTTCTATTCTCTCTAATTCATTTCATTACATTGATGTATTACAGAAAGTGTATATTAAATATTTTCAATTTTTATTTAAAATAAAAATAAAATGAAAGAAACGAAAATCCAAACGTAATCTGAAGGCTTCTAATTTAAGATTTTAGATCATATATAATCTTTAGTATATAGTTCTATTAACGTTCTTTTTCGTGTGTGTGTGTGTGTGTGTATATATATATATATATATATATGAAACACTATGGATGCTCTCAATACAGAAAGTAAAACTGAACTATTTAACTTGTAAATTAAGGAAAATTACATTTATACCCTGAAATTTATCATATTTATATATATATTTTTATAAATTTTATATTTACATATATACCTCTTTAAAAGTTGTAAATTTTTATATATACCCTTGAAAAACTTTAATCGTAATATTTTAATTTTTTTAAATAACAATATTAACTAAAATATATTTTTATCATAATATATTGCAAATGAAATAATTAAAGTTTATTAAGTGTTAAATGTCAAAAAATTATTATAATAAAAAATGACATATTTTTTAAAATAATTATATTATATTGTAATATATATGTTTAATAAGTTATTTTTGGACCTAAATATAATAAAATATATAAATTTTTTATTAATTTTTAAAAATATTTTTAATTTTTAATATTAAAATTTATGAAGTTTTAAATGAAAGTTTCGATACGTAATATAAAATTGATAAAACTTCTAAGTAAAAATATATGTAAATGTAAATATGATAAATTTCAGAAATATAATAATTTTCCTATAAACTATACAGGATTCAAACAGAAGTCTTATCTTAACAAATTATGTTACTTAATTAAAAACTAATTATACAAAATTATAAAACTAACCATATTTATATATACATAACACTAACTTGAGAAAAATTGGGGAAGGAGAACATCCGTGAATATATTTTAACAGATGATATATACAATATCTACGTATAAATATGTGTGTATACATACATACATACATACATATATATATATATATATATTTGTTTTTTTCTTGTTCAATTTGGACGAATAAAAGAGCTAATGCATAATTGTCTTTCTTGTCAACAACAACTACTACTTGCATCTGTTTTCCAGATTCTTAGCAGGATAAATTTACTATATTGAATAGAAAAAATATAAAATAAGAAGAAATATTGTATATTTAAAATAAAATAGTAATAGCCTTAGTCAGGTGGTTTGATATGATTTAAAAGTTCCATCTGTTAAATATAATAATAATCTTATTATATATATAATTTTATTATTACAATACATATGACACGAGAGCATACTTAAAACTCAATCAGAACATTTTATTTTCGATTAAATAAATGAAACAAGATTAATTTAAAATTCACAAAAATTAATATCTAAATTAGCTTTAAAAGAGAGTTTATGATTCGGTAAACTCTGTTTTAGGTTATTTATCACTGTATAAATCCCTTCTCTCTCAAGCTGTTTACAGTGTCTGCAATATATTCTTCAAACGGTCTGAATTTAAGTCCCAATTCCTGAAGCCTATGTGTTGTAATCTTCCACGACTTGACACGTGGCGAATCATCCTTTGCCCTATACAGAAAAAAAACCATTAAAAAACTTAATTACTTTAATTAAAGCTTACTTTCTGGGAATGGGATATTCCGGGAATAACTTCGCCATGGTTTCTACAACCTCACCACGGTGTAATATATTTTCAGCACAGAGGTATCTTCCGTAAGCATTTATATCTTCGTATACAAGAATATGCGCCTCTGCCACGTCTCTCACGTCCACGTATGCTTGACAATGATTGGTATACACCTTCGTCGCACCTATATATACATTTATCAGTCACCTCGTGCCACGTGTCTCATGGGTGCCACGTGGCAAAAGAGACCTAACTATATATAATTAGGGATTCTCCCATTCTAACGGGCACACACGCACGCACGCGCACCTGTTAAATACTTAAGAATATGTGTAGTGCTGGCATTCATTGTGTTCTGAAGGAGCGGCCCAAGAATCACAGATGGATTAACCGTAACCATGTCCAAATTATTCTGATTAGCATACTCCCATGCTGCAGATTCAGCTAAGGTTTTTGCAAGACAGTATCCGTTCTATACAAGCATTGTTTAGTTAGATATATATGTGTATGTGTGTGTATAAATATACCCTTGTGTCTTTGAGATATTGGACGTCACTCCAGAGACCCTCGTGCACGATTTCCTCGATCGGACGGCTGGGATCCATGTACACCGCACCAACAGAAGATGTAAGCACGACTCTCTTCACCTTGCGCTCCACGCTAGCTTTCAACACGTTTAGTGTTCCCCTCACAGCTGGTTCCTGTCCCACTTGTCCCATTCAATATATATATATAAATACATTATATGATGTGTACGTGTATATATCTACAGTACATGTATAATATGTATATGATAGAGACCTTATATCTAACACACGTATATATGCGTCTATATACTTTGAATATAAGTTATTTCTTTCTACACATACTCAACACGCAGTCCTCTTTAAGTCTTACATAATTATATACTATTAAAATTGATGACGAGAGCATTAAGTCATACATTATATATTTATAAATATTAAACATGTAAAAGGGTAAAGGCAAATTTACCTGCACAATTCCAAGATCGTCAGTGACAGGACAAGCCGTATGGAACACTCCTTGACAGCCTTTGATAGCTTCAGAGATTCCTTCATAATCCAGAATATCCGCCTTACACAATATCAGCCTCTCTTTTGCACCCTCCAGCTCTCGCAAGTGATTGTTCCTCTCGTCTTCTGTATATTATTTATTTAAAATTTTAGCTGCAATTTCGATTTCACAGTGATCTCTCTCTCTCTCTCTATAATTAACTGCAGTTTTCTAAAACAAATTTCACAAAACTTCTACAATGATCTCTCTAATTAACTACAGTTTTCTAACACAAACTTCTACAATGACCTCTCTCTCTAATTAACTACAGTTTTCTAACACATATTCAACAATGATCTCTCTCTGTAATTAACTGCAATTTTCTAAAACATATATATCTCTCTCTCTCCCTCAGCTTACCGGGATTTCTCACAGTTCCGCGGACAGTATAGCCTTTCTCTAGGAGGCGCTTAACAAGCCAAGAAGCACAGAAACCATTAGCGCCTGTAACACATACAATCTCCCTGTGAATACCATTTGGTATTGCGTTTTCTTCTAAACCAGTTGTATATTCCTCGATTGTCATACTGAATATCGTGCGAGAATGCAGGATTAGAGAGATTAAGACGATGGTTAATACGAGCTTAAGCAGCGCTTCTAATGAATCTTCAAGGAGAACGAGTATAACGGACGACAGAAGAGAGCTTATAATATGCTACAGAGGACCGTACTAAGCTTGTGCAATGCTGACGAAGCATCCCACACTGTTTCTCTGTGTGTATGTATATATATATATATATATATATACATTTGAGCCCGTCACACTTCACCATCGCAAGTGCTGTTGAAATGTCAGTTGACGTCGGACCTCACTCGTGACGTGCCGCCGTCACACGTGACGGGTTTGACTGTGCCACCGTACCTTCACCTAATACCCGGGTGAGGGAATATTCCCTTGCGTGCCGTACGGCAGATGTGTTGGGTTTGAAGGGCCGCTGAGTCTATGGACAGCTCAACTGCTTTTTCCTTCTCTTTACAAGTGCAACAACTACAGGACTTTGAGCATTTTTTTTATTTAATAGTTAATTAGTAAAACAATATAATCTGGATAACTTTGATAATAATGTCAACTACATGGTTTGTTAGTAAGTCTAAAATTTCTGGATAACGGTGGTCAACAATGTGGTATGCTGATTTAATTAAATAATTTACAACACTAAATTTACATTTATATTGTAGATATGATATATGCATAATATACAAAACTTGAAAGGAACCTACGAGAATATACTGTGTGTATATCGGTATCAGAAAAAAAAATATAGTCCACATCCATACATCTTTATCTGACGTGACTGAGTTATCTACAGTAGAAGCCATTCATATAAACACATATTTGCACACACACACACACACACACACACACACACACACACACACATATATATATATATATATATAATGATGTTACGAAATATATAATAATGTTCCTTGAGTGATAATGCTATGTCGTTATCTTACATTTCTTTCATTGCACGCACTAAAAACCTTAGAATAAAACGCAATTGTATCACATCATTTGTCCCGTCCCAAGGGGAATCTCTCTCTCTCCCTCTCTCCACACACGCACACGCACAGGCACGATCTGGATGTATCTCATATAACTGGCCTACAATATAGTGTTACGCGTTTGTATATCAAATATGCAACACACACACACACACACACACACACACACACACATCATGATATTACCCTTTTAAAGTTTTACATGTCTGTGTATGCATGTTTATGTGTATAGTTATCTACTGAACTTATTTAAATTCATTACACTTTTTTTTTCTAGGATGTGTGTGTGTTGGCTCTATGTTACATATATATATTGTATCCTGATTAATATATATTTAGTATAGCATTTTGAGTTATTAACTAGTTAATTGTAACTTATACCTTGTGTAATATTAATAATTATTTGTCAATTGTTATATTTGTTATGTAATTTGTAATCCATCTCTGGAGAACTTACACAGAATAAAAATATCAATATATTTTAATCGTATAGTTCATCTAACACTATATGTAAATTTTCTTGTTTTTTATTTTAAATATCGGATTGCATTATATTATATATATGTATTATATTGCATGAACATATTATACACTGCACTTCTTCAAACATATTAAAATTCCATGGTTTGAATTTAAAATTAAAAATAAGTTTAAATTACAATTCGGTATTATTAAAATCTGGAAACTTTTACACTTAGTTTTGTTTGAGAATTAAAAATAACATCATTACAATGCAATACATAATAGCTCAATTTTGTATGTTTCTCTGTCCATTTTTATTATATTTATTAATCATAAACACATATTTAAGCAGTAGAATATGTTGATTCTTATTTTAGGAATATACATGAAAATTTTATTTAAACTTTATAAAAATCTTATGTACATTTCGATTACATGTTACATTACCTAAATATAATAAATTACCGATTCCTACGTAGCACATATAAATTTAATATTAAAATTATTATCCCAAGCACTATAGTAACCTTAAGAACTTATTAATTTCAATTTTATTATATCGTTAAATTAAAATGTTGTTATCAAAAGATTTGAACTTGCAAATTTAAAGATAGTATTAGAGCCTTTATTGAACAATATTCATATTCAAATTATAAATCAATTATATTAAAAAGACGAAAGGATAATCATAATAAATAAAATAATGTATTGGTATGAATGTGTCTTTTATAAATTGTCCAATTTAATGCGCCAAGATAGTGTAATCATAACAACTGTGTTATAAATAATTATTATTCCTTATAAAGTAAAGGACAATAAGTTAAATATGTGTCTTACAACATCACCTCAAAATGTCACATGTAACCTAATATGTAAATGTCTCAATAACATGTTATGACTTATGCAGTAGCATTAAGTTTATAATCCATAATGAAAAAGTTTAATACAGTGTTATTATATTTGAGATTTATATGAGATATTGTATATAAATATACACACATGTCTATATAAATAATAGGGTCATATCACACTAAATTATTTAAATTCTTATTAACAAAGTATTAACCAATTTATGAATATGAACTTCACACTTAAGATAATTGTCCACACAATTTATTTATTTTGAAAAAGTTATTATTGCAAAGAAAGGAAAATAATTGACTTAAAACTTATATTATTAAAAATATTAAATTTTAAGTAATTACAATTGACATACTGTTTTGCCCTTGTAACTAAGGACAAGATAATAACTCAGCCCTTATAACTTTCTAAATATTTATTTTCTGGATCCAATGGTGAATTGTAAACCTTTTTATGTAGTAAGGTAAAAGAAGTATAAATATATATATGTGTATGTGTGTGTATTCTTTAGAAATACATATTATGCATCTAGTTTATTGTGTTTATAAACATGTGTGTGAGGACATGTATCTATTAAAAATATAGATTATTTAAGTAGAATGAAATAGTTTATAATTATATTACATTCGATGTTATGCTTACTGATTTTCATTCTACCTATATATCCTTAGTTTCTTAGTAAATTAGGTTTTTCTTACATTTGTACACAAAAAGATTAGCATGTACATAAATTATTAATATTACATGTACATACAAGAGAGAGAGTGTTTATGATTGAAAATAAAGTATATGAAGTGTACCATGTATATAAATATATATACATGCAAAGTACACGAAACAAATAGAACTAAAGTATAAATTTTAATTATACATATATACATATATATATATATATATATATGATTAGAAAGAAGTAATTCTTCACACACCAAAAGATAAAACTTTTAACACACGTGAAAATTCTAGTTTATATCATAAATGCATTAAGTGTATAATTAAATTGTATGTACATGTACATTACATTTAACATAAACATCACTGCTTCAAATCGAGCCACGTCTCTTGTTGCCTATTACAAATTGAACCCACTATACGGGATTAGATTTGAACCTTAGAAGCATAGTTTAACATTTAATAAGTCATTTAAACACTTATGTGTCATATGTACATACGTAACACTCGTAGCTTACATGCGTACATAACACTTAGTTATATGTAACAAATTTTAATAATTTTAAGTTGTTTAATATTATTAAAAATATAAAAGACATAACATATTAGTTATTTAAAATACCTATTATTTTATATAAATAAATAATCTAAAACAAATTCCTTCAATAAACTTAAAGATTGAACATCTTGAATATTTATCATATATATCTTACATGAATAAAATTATATGCTAATGAGAATATAATATATACAATATCTAAAATACATAATAATATTTTATGTGACCATATGACTCTATTTAATTAAACTTAAGTGTTATATATATATATATATATATATATATATATAAATATTCAAGATATGTGTTTTTAAGGGATTTCCTAATTAAAGATCTGTTAAAAGCGTTTTAGATGAATTGTTTCACACCAATTCATGACCATCTTGTTTAAAACCATTTACACGCCTTAAAAGGGAAATAGTGTAATTAGTGTATAATATATACATGTGTATATAGTGCATGCAATATACACATGCATAATGAGACATGGACAATGAATGACCTCCATATGTGCCATGTTGAATGCAGACTCGTGTATATAATCATGGTTTTTGAGAAATAATACATCTAAGTCTTGCAATTATATCATCATTTAACCTTATATAAAAAATGCAAATTCTTTTGTTATAAAATGAGAAGAGTTTTGCATATTTGAAATAGAAGTATTCTTATTAAGTTTGTATATGCATACACATGAATAAGTGTAGAAAAAGTATTAAAAAGACTTAACATGACCTCCACCAATGTAATTTTAAGTCCACTTTTCACTAATAGGTAGTTAATTGCCTCAATTAATAAAATTAAAAAAAATAATTTATTCTATTGCAAGTTTGTTTCCCATTTGTTAATTATTTATTATTTATAATTTACTTCACCTATGTGGCTTTTTCGGTGATAGCTAAATAATTGAACAATTTTATTCGGTTATATGCATAATTAAATAACATATTAAGTAATTAAATTTATATTTTTAACTTATAATGAAGAGTGAATAATATATTTATTATATATAAAGAGAAAGAATGAGAGAGAAAAAATCTCCTTTTTAAGTATACTTAATAAACAATTCTTATGTATAAAATACATACATAATACATACATATATATATAATATCATACGCAAGTATGTAATACCTAAAACATCTTTTCTTTATCTTTACACATTCATATGTTTATGTGTAATATATTCATGTGTATATATTGTCATGTATGTATATATATATATATATATATATATATATTATATATATAAAGAAAGAGACAATAAAAACTATAATTAAAGATTTTATATAAAAAAAATAACAATGGAGTCGCTAAAGTGTTAGGGATTTAATATATCTTTTCAATTAAACATATCAAGTAAATGCACCTTCATTATATACATTACGTGTAACATACGTATGTAAAAACCTTATTTAGTAACCAATTAAATAAAAATTGTGTATTAGTAATTTCTTTTTAATTAATTAACTACTCTAGTGGAAAAAAATAATGGTAATAATAATTAATTATGTGGCATTATTTTAATTTATGAAAGGCAAATAATCAACTGCAAGTGGAAAGTGAGCCTTAATTTACTTTATATATATATACACATGTGTATATACAATCAAGTTATGCTTTTAAAAAGTTCACTAGCTCTTTTTATATAGGTTTTTAATTAATCTGCCAACTTATCAAATTAGATTGGTTTATTTATAATAATTACCAATTAATAAAACTATAGGAGTATGTGTTATTATGTAAGATTTATTTTATATGAATTATTTTTGTAAATACATTGTATCTGTGCTTCTACTCGAACAAAAGAAGAATTCCAAACCATAGTAATATTTTCCAAATTATTAAGAAACATGAATGAGAGGTGTTATTTAATATATTTATAAGATTTGAAGTGTTTAAATGAACTAATAGAACATAAGAAAATAATATTAAAGCTGGCCGATAAGGTTTTAAAGAACATATATAAATAGGAATCAACTATTTTAGTAGCACGGGCTCATCGTGAATTTATATAAATAAATAAATAAATGCTAACTTAAAATACTAAAGTTAGTAAAAGATTTTCAAAATTCTTGTATATTTAAATTAATATAACCTATAGAATAATTATTTTTAAATGCCAAGTTATAACAATAAATACAATAACAATCACAAGAGGTGGAAACATTTTTTATCCATTTGCATATCCATACGTATAGACATATCCATACATAATATAAAATTAAATATATCTTCGTATATACCTTAATTATTAAGATAATTTATGTATTTACCATAGTTACCTTACAATATTGATTTTTTCAAAGAGTATATGTGTTATTATTTTATTTATTATAGAATTTATCTTTTTGAATAAGCTACATGGAATCCTTTATAAAAAAATTGTAATACCTTAGGACAAAAATGAAAATAAATAAAATAAAATAAGTGTTTTACATATTTTGATATAATTTAGATTAAGGTTTGATATTTATACTTAAGTCTTAGTTTTAACATTTGACTTACATATATCTATATTACATTATTCATATACTTGATAATGTAATGTATACCAAGAATATATTAAATGACTAAGATTTTCTTATTATTTTTTAAATATTGCATAGTATTAAACGATTTATATGTAATTCACATGTATATATGTGACATAAATCATTAGAGTGATGTCCTTAACTAGTTTTTTTGTAGTATTTGTATATACATACTGTCCTGGTATTTATATAGAAATACATTATAATATTCTCAATTTTTCTTTTGTTACTCTTCTTAATATTAATGATCTTAATAACAATAATAGTAGATACACACACACACACACACTAACTATTGTTGATATGGGTTAAGAGAACTATTAACCACTATGAACTCGAACTAATAAAAGAGTTTGAAAAATAAAATGTTTAACAACGAGAATAAAAAATAAGTACATTCCCTTACATCCATTAAGACAATCGTTAATCCAATTAATTTCTTCATCACTAAACAACATGGTTTGATCCTCATTTCCTGCAGCGTTTAAGTTTAATAAAACCTCCGTACCATCGTTTTGAAAGGCTGCCGGTGCCTGCTGCATAGTCGGAACCGATTGTACGGCATTATTAATACGGTTGTTCAACAAAAGACAATCGTCCGGTACCCTCGGTGACATTAACCTCTCGATATATTCCTTTGGATTCTCCTCGTCCAATGAAGCTTTATGAAGAATGGTCTGGAGTTCACGATGAAGTGTCGTAGGATCGATTCCTTCTAAAGAGCTGTAATAATACTCTTTACAAGGGTTATCTTCCGATCGCACGTACAGTAAAATAGATGCATCTGTGAGAACCCCAAGCTCCCATATCTTCTTGTGTAAGCCTCCGTTTCTCTTAGTAAATGTTTGCTTCCTGCTGGTGGGATCTTCAATATAGACAATGTTCGACTTAGATCTTCGTCTTGCTTTCTCCTATTCATATTGTTAATTAATAAATATCTTATATATATAGTCTATATATACCTTTACCTCCTCGTTTAGAATTGTCTTTTCCTGAAATAGTAAGCCAGTTACAGAGATAACAATAATAACTGTACGTACCTTCTTATTTTTGCGCATAATGATCGGAGAAAAGGTGTTTTTAAGTAGGATTAAGACCTTTTAATTTAGATATTTTAAGAATATTCTTACTCGGGAAATGTTTCTATTTTAGTTCAGGATATTCTGAGGATATTCTTACTCGTAACCCTAAACTTTATTAGAATATACTGTTTTTTCGGTTTAAAATATATGAGATTGCGTTCAAATTATACTTTGTTTTATTATACTTATATTATAAAAATGTTAATATTGAGAGAGTATAGTGTCCATGCTAAGGTTAGTGCGTTAATTTAGCCATGCCCTAATTAGCTTGGTGCCCGGTGCCACGTGGTGCCTACATGGCATAGATACTTAGGATGGAACATTACAGTTGTATATAGCACATGTAACCTTACAATATGATACGAATTATATAGGAAATAAAGTTACACTTATTATTATCAAATGAAAATGAATATATTACGGCCGCATTTTTATACGATTAAGAATTGATTTAAAGAATTAAGCACTAAACAGATTTTAGAAGAGTATGCGGAAGAGCCAACACGTGGCAGTTCCTCGGAAAAAGGATGTGTGGTCCCTGATTTTTCTAGAGTGTTCTTCAACATTCCTACCGGTTGTACATGGCGGCAATAAATTAGGGCTATTGTACCGCCTTAGGGTTTGAGTTCTCTGGAAGCGCCACGATCGATAGCGACAGGTATTCTCAATCCACCGCCTTGCATTGCATATATGTTCTCAGCTCAGCTCGCAAATTTACTAAATTGTTAGAAATCTTTGATTGTGTGTAGAAATCTGTACTAATCTTCATTGTTTTCTCTTAATCCGTAGCTAAAGATCCCATTTTTCATAGGTTTCATCATTAAACTAGCTAAAGATTGGATTTTTTATACTAGTGTTGCATTTGGAACACTGTTTTAGATCTAAAGATCGGATTATTTTCACAGATTTTCACATGGCTGCATCAGCACCTCTGATTCAATCATATTTTACATACAATCCTGTAAAACAATCCGTTAGTCTACACAGTTCGACCAGAAGGCCATGTCTAGTACGTTGCCACAGAAGAGATAGTGTGTTGTTTAGTTCCTATCAAGGACTGAGACAAGTGCCTCTTCGAGTAAGGTCCGTGGTTCAACAAAGTGGAAGAAAATCGCGGTTTAATGTACAATGCGCTGCAAGTGGTGGAAAAGATGGCCGGGTATGACATACACGTGTACATCCATACATATATATGCATGTATGTAGCTTTCTATATGTAAGTATTTGTAGATATGTATTATCTTCAGTTACACAGAAGCTAGATGGTTACATATAGTGCAGAATACACAGACATATGTCTATCTGTAACAGAGTAACAGAAATACATATCTGTTCATTTAATGGTGCAGCCGTGGGGTTTATGTAAACATAATATTATATATACGGCTCTACCTTAAAATGTACGTCTCTATGGGTTGTACTTGCGAATATATACAGACATACATGCGTACTTATATACATCATCTACATCCTATCCTCGTTTAACAGTATAAAGTATACTTAACGAATGGGTAATTAAACACATGCACAGCCACACTTTGTCGTTGCTTAAATTTGGATTTCCTTTTTTATGCAGATTAGTCAGGCGGAGTTTACAGATATGGCATGGCAAGCTATTGTTGCATCTCCAGAAATTGCAAAAGAAAACAAGCAACAGATTGTGGAGACTGAACACTTGATGAAGGCTTTGCTAGAGCAGAAGAATGGTCTAGCTCGACGCATCTTTGCCAAAGTTGGTGTTGATAATACTGCACTTCTGCAGTCTACAGAGCGTTTCATTCAGCGTCAACCAAAGGTATTTCTCAACACTAATCTATCATATTTAGTTATTATGACTAGTGAACTTACTAGTGGTGATAAACTAATACATTACATTCATTAGATTGTTGGTGATACCGGGGGTTCTATGCTTGGTAGGGAATTAGAGGCCCTTTTGGATCGAGGAAGAGGGTTCATGAAAGACATGGGGGACTCTTACGTTTCTATCGAGCATTTACTATTGGGATTTTTACAAGATAAACGTTTTGGACAAGTCCTGTTTAAAGAGTTTCAGATTTCTGCTAAAGCTTTGAGAACCGCAGTTGAATCTGTCCGAGGATCACAAAAAGTTACCGACCAATGTAAGTTCATCTACATAATTCATATATACGCATATAAGTTTTATAACGAGTAAGAGTAACTTTATATGAACTAGTTATATATAATTTATATACAGTTTATATATATGCATTGCACACCCATGTTTATCTTCTTGCAGCTCCGGAAGGAAAGTATGAGTCTTTGGAGAAATATGGAAAGGATTTGACAGAGATGGCACGCCAAGGAAAACTTGATCCTGTTATAGGAAGGGATGATGAAATACGTCGGTGCATACAGATTCTCTGTCGTAGAACGAAGAACAATCCTGTTCTTATTGGTGAGCCTGGAGTTGGTAAAACGGCTATATCTGAAGGGTAAGATTATCAATACGATGTGTACCATTTTAAATATGCTGTTGTATAATCCGTGTACACATACGTGTGTGCTGTATATTGCTCCGGGGTTTGCAAGCCCTCTAACCATCTCTATTTTCATTGTTCAGGCTAGCACAACGTATTGTGCAGGGAGATGTGCCGGAAGCGTTAATTGACCGCAAGGTAAACCTTATACATCTGTATCATGTACATGTATAAATATATTATTACTTCCTGTAAAGAAAATTCATTTGGTGGTTGTCATGCGTCATTCTTTTAATATATATATATATATGCATCTGTATATGCATATAGTTTGTACATACACTTAACTAGTTTTACATACAGTTGATATCACTTGATATGGGAGCCTTGATAGCCGGTGCAAAGTACAGAGGTGAATTTGAAGACCGTCTCAAAGCTGTTTTGAAGGAGGTGTCCGAATCGGATGGACGAATTATTTTGTTTATCGATGAGATCCACACAGTTGTCGGTGCAGGTAACTCTCATAGTTTGTTTGTAGGAAATTCTGGTTTAATGTTTAGTTATTTGGCATTGAAATATTTGAAGCCGTTGATTTAGATATACTTCGAGCCATTGATTTAGATATACTTCGTATGATTTTCATTAATTATAGTTAAGTTTATAGTACTTGTAGTAAGTCTATCAGTTTTATGTAACTGCACATATGACTAAATAGATAACTGTTAAGCGCTATATATCTAGATATTTAAATGTTTAGCTATACACGTGTTAACTACTGATACATAGCTTAATTATATTATATGTGCTATTTGCAGGGGCTACAAACGGCGCGATGGATGCGGGGAATCTTCTGAAACCAATGCTGGGACGTGGAGAGCTACGTTGCATTGGTGCAACTACACTGGACGAGTACCGCAAATATATTGAAAAGGATCCGGCGTTGGAGCGTCGTTTCCAGCAAGTTTACGTGGACCAACCGACGGTTGAAGATACTGTCTCAATCCTACGTGGATTACGAGAGCGTTATGAGCTGCATCATGGAGTGCGGATTTCTGATAGTGCTCTTGTAGCTGCTGCTATGCTGTCCGATAGATATATTAGTGATCGATTCCTACCAGATAAAGGTATTTTCCTGCATGCATTTATTATATGTCGCATATGCACACACACACACACATTCCACATATGCATACTTATGTGTACGTCTTCTATATCTGTAGCTATTGACTTAGTTGATGAGGCGGCTGCTAAGCTGAAAATGGAGATAACTTCTAAGCCCACACACCTCGACGAAATCGATCGAACCGTGTTGAAACTGGAGATGGAGCGTCTCTCTCTGAAGAATGATACAGGTATGTAAACTTCTAGAAAGCATGAATTAAAGTGTGTGTATATATATATACACACACACACACCACACTACGTATGTTGTGTGTGTGCGCTAATCTGTTCCATGCGCAGACAAAGCTGCACGAGACCGTCTTGAAAAGCTAGATGCGGAACTGGAATCCTTAAAGAAGAAACAGAGAGAGGTCACACAGCAATGGGAACATGAAAAGTCTGTGATGTTCAAAATACAGTCTATCAAAGAGGAAGTGGACAGAGTTAATTTGGAAATTCAACAAGCTGAGCGTGATTATGATTTAAACCGTGCAGCTGAACTTAAGTATGGTAGTCTCCTCGGCCTTCAAAAGCAATTGGAAGCAGCTGAAAAGAACCTTGACGAGGTTAGTTTTACGAAATAAATACATATATGTGGTATGATGATGTATAAATCTATATTGTTGACTGTGTCATTGACTTGCTCGGGGTAGTGAGCTTGTAACTATATATATAGAGTGCGTGTGCGTACGTACTTACGGGGTTTATGATTGTTACAGTATCAAAGTAAAGGCAGCTCCATGCTTCGTGAAGAAGTGACTGCGGATGATATTGGGGAGATTGTGAGCAAGTGGACAGGTAAGATTAATGAACTCTTAATCTAATCATAACTTTATTAATGTCGACTTTTTTTTGTTTAGGAATTCCTATATCTAAACTGCTTCAATCGGAAATGGAGAAACTTCTTCACATTGATGATGAGCTACATAGACGTGTTGTTGGCCAGGAGCCGGCAGTACAGGCGGTTGCTGATGCAATTCAACGGTCAAGGGCTGGCTTGTCGGATCCAAACCGACCAATAGCCAGGTTAGTTATTATAATACGCTTTTAACTGACTTCTTTGTTGTTTCAATCTCTCTCTCTCTCACACACACACACGCGCAAGCACACATATAGTCTATCATGTTAGCTAAATTATGCATTTTTTGCTAAAATTTACTTATTCATTTTGGACTTGGTATCTGCACTGTAAACCATTTGATATGTACAAGCCTACATATCTGTGCATATATCTGATTATATCTGTACAAATGCTCGTGTGTGTGTGTGTGATGTTAGAGTGTCTTTTCTAGTGTGAAACTCATATACATCAAAATAGTCAAATGAGCAAGTGCAAACAGATAATAGAAATTTGTATTGCGTGTATATACTATTTGTGCAGATACGCATGCATACAAACATATGTATACACACGCACAGAGCAACGTGAATACATTTTAGTAACATATAATATATAATTTTCAACGCATTCATACAGTGTAAGATACGTATGTTAACGATAATATACTTCTCCTCCAGCTTTATGTTCATGGGCCCAACGGGAGTGGGTAAAACAGAGCTGGCAAAGGCCTTAGCAGCATACTTATTCAACACAGAGGAAGCTTTGATAAGAATAGACATGAGTGAATACATGGAGAAGCACACTGTTTCGAGGCTCGTTGGTGCTCCACCTGGATACGTTGGTTATGAAGAAGGTGGTCAGCTTAGTGAGGCTGTTAGACGGAGACCATACTCTGTTATTCTCTTTGATGAGATTGAGAAGGCTCACTCCGACGTGTTCAATATCTTCCTCCAGGTGTGTCTTTGTAATCTAGGATATAGGGTAACAATATGTTTACGGACGTGTTACTTTATGAATGCGTCTTTTACTAATATGAATCAGTATGTGTGTGGACGTATATAACTAGAGCTTTTCGTTAACAGATATTGGATGATGGTCGCGTGACGGATTCACAAGGACGCAAAGTGAGCTTCAAGAACAGTATAATAATAATGACATCAAACATAGGATCCCAGTTGATATTCAGCAGCCTCGAGGCTGGAGAGCCATACGATCGTATGAAGGAGCGGATCATGGACGTGGCACGGCAGAACTTCAGGCCCGAGTTCCTTAACAGGATTGACGAGTACATTGTATTCAAGCCGTTGGATCGCGAGCAGATCAACAAGATTGTCAAGTTACAGGTATGTATATTATGTTTCGAATACATGTCTGAAAGAATTTATGCTCATATAAGATCTGGACTGTCAACGTCTAAGAAGTATATGACTAGTTCTCTCTCTCTCTCTCTCTCTCTCTAATATGGAATATGTTTTTACTTCATAAATACGTGGTGTGTTTTCAGCTGGCACGGGTACAACAGAGATTAAAAGACAGGAAGATCAGCTTAACAATAAGCGAGGCAGCAGTAGACTTGCTGGGCAAGATGGGATATGATCCAAGCTTTGGTGCGAGGCCAGTAAAAAGGGTAGTTCAACACCAGGTAGAGAACCCGATAGCTAAGGGCATATTAAGGGGAGAATACAAAGAGGAGGATACGATACTGGTGGATACGGAGCTGGTTGCACCTTCAGACAGTGTTCTTCAGCAGCGTCTCGTGTTTAGGAAGGTTGCTTCTTCAGATGGCTCTCCTTCTAAGCCTGAAGTAGAGGTTCTCACCCCTAGCAATAACTAAAAGGGCATTAAGGGGGTGTAAGGTTAGTATATACACATACACATACGTATACGTGTAAAGGTGTTATGTTAAACATTTGTGCAGGAATCCGGGAGTGCTTGGTCACTAGCCAATTAGAGATATGCAAGAGGCAAGTTGTAATTATACTTACGTTTATAAAAGTTACGTTTTCACACACACACGCGCGCGCACATACACACATAGGGTGTATATATTGTAACTGTGTGAATGAACACTAGACAAGTTTATACTGTACTAGCTCGGCACATGTTTATTATTTGTGATTTTGAATATTTTAAATGCGAAATGTGATTACATCAAGATTTAAATTGTTATTATATTTATACATATAAATTAATAGGTGATTATGATTGACTCACTAAAATAATATAATTTATTAAATTATATAATATAAAGGCCTGCTAGGTACCTAACGGCTATAGATATGGTAGGGTATCTAGGGTTAGTGTAATTAATAAATCTTTTAACTTTATAAAATTATTTTAAATTTAACTCTTAATTAATTGTTATTAACCTACATTGGTGAATTTATTTATAAATTGGGTCTTTAATTTAATTATTATTCGTAACTTAATAAATTTATTTATAAAACTTAATTTAATTATTATTTTAACTTGGTGAGTTTATGCATAAGGTATATATTTAACTTAATTATATTTTTAATTTAATGAGTTTATACACGATCCTTAACCTAATTATTAATTTTTAATCCATGTTCTAAGTGGATTCGACAATACTATTTAGGTCTAGAACGGTCGTTGACAAAGTATAGATGACATACAGAGCAAACTTATTATATAAAATTAATAATAAATATTAATTCGTAATAAATATTAAATAATTTATTAATAATAATTATTAAAATTTAATATAATGAACAAGAGGTCGATATGGTGTGGTTGGGTATGCTGCGTATGCATATGGGTAAAAATTAACTTTACCACTGCAGTTGGGTATGGGTACGGATAAGGACATGGGTTATACACCCCTTATATTAAATATATTTTAAAATAAGAAGAAATCTTTAGGATTAATGTATTTTATTTATATTATATAATTTATTATGATATAAATTTTTTGAATGACATTTTTCATTCGACTTGTAGCTTTAATAAGATTACAAAAGGGTGTTCAGACAGCGTGTTCGCTTAGCAGCCCTCACTTTATTTATAATTATATAGATTTGATGTTTGTCAATAAAGATCATATAGCTATGTAATAACCTATAAATAAATTAATAAGAGTCATAGTCCAATGAATCACCGAGTTGATTATTTAATAAGTATGTTTAGCATTTATCTTATTTATCATTTTAATATTTAGCATGTATGTATATTTAATTTTTAAATACACATGCGTTAATATTTAATTATATTGTACAAATTTCAGTCAAAGATACGTAAGTTGATTGTATGTGTACATCCAACAGCATTATCTGGGGTCCATGTTTAATTACGTCGCCTTATTTAGACCTCGACACGTGTTCGAATATACTGCACCATTTGAATTGTTGTCTTACCAGAAATAGTTGTCACTTAAGACATGTACGTGTTTCAATATATATCTCTCAACGTAAACACCAGCTGGCGTAACTTTTCCATTTTTTATCTTTTTGCAGCAGTATATTTATTTATAATTCAATAATAATTATATATTAATTATACGCATCTACATATAAGTCTTCACTCTATGAACATCATACGCAAACTCAACATGGCGGATGCAATTTCTTTAGAGGTGTGCGTGCGTGCGTGCGTGTGCGTGTGCGTGTGCGAGTGTGTTTTCTTATGATATCTTCAAAATTGCAGGACTCTTCAGAATTAGCAAGTCAGATAGAGATGTGGAGAGAGAACCCTTCATGGGAAGATGAAGCTCCAGTAACCAAAGTAATACACACACGCACGCACACGCACACAGAATCTGAGCGTTTCATACACAGGTTACAGTTCCCAAAGGGACTTTGTGTCGTCTAAGTTCAACATTCAAGGTTGGATTACCGCCAGAGAAGATTTACGATATAGTAATGAACACCGATAAGAACCAGCATGTATTCAAGAGCATCAAGGCGAGTTTAAGCTTCTTTTTATGCTTAAACACACTCTTATTCTTGTGTTTAAGCAGGAGGTTAAGTACCGGAAGGTACTCAAGTCGGAGAATCACGGGGCTCGTTGAAGTAGAACATGCAGCAAATTGGAAGTTCCTTTCATTCACCGAAACGATCGATGTACGTCTCTTATTCGATGAAGATCGGAGGACAAATACTGTAAGCTCTCTCTCACACAGACACGCACACGCACACATACCCACGCACGCACGTACAGGTGAGTTTCAAGCTAGCCAAGGAGGGGTTTCTTAAGAAGTTCCAGGGAACATGGGAGATACATCCCATACAAGTCGACAGTAAGCGAGTGGCTTCTCTTATAAAACTCGAGCAGGAGATCCAACCGTGCATTACCCCGCCGCCGCCGATCTCATGGTACGTTCGTGGCGTGACAACGCAGACGTGGGAGGCGATGATTACCGATCTACAAAGCGAAGGTAGAAGAATACGGGAAGATAATACGGAGTTAGCGAGTTTAAGCGAGGAGATTAACACTATTGAGCCTGTGATTAAGAAGGATTTAAAGGTGAAGACGGGAAGAGTTCGACATGGGCGAGTCATAAGAATACTGAGAGCAGCAAATGGCACGCGACGAGAGCATATGGAAGTAATGGGGTTGCTCTCACGTGGAAGTGAATATTCTTTACATTAGAATATTCTATGAATATGTTAATAATGGCTCTATAGTTGCGTGTATATTCATAGCAGTATATGTCCAAAACTGTTACTTTGGCACGCAATATATTGTTCATTTTTTAAATCACTAGAGTCAGATGTTTGAATTAATAATATATTGTCATTGGTTGAGACTATATACAATTTGACAATACCAACTTGAATTTAACAAAGCCGTGGTAACAGAGAACACATAACATGTTTTTCTTGCATCAGCTTATTTAATTTCCGAAGACTTAAAATAGCAAAGACTGTTAAGTTTAATCAAAAGTTTTTAAAAT
Organism: Selaginella tamariscina; assembly: GCA_003024785.1. Lineage (NCBI taxonomy): Eukaryota > Viridiplantae > Streptophyta > Lycopodiopsida > Selaginellales > Selaginellaceae > Selaginella > Selaginella tamariscina. The sequence continues at coordinate 497,609 of PUQB01000047.1, read as the reverse complement.
TTGAACTTCAAAAATTTCACAATAATTATAAAAGCGATTAATTTAATAAATCCAATCTTATTCATAAGTTTATATTAATGTTTCAAACCAGGATCGTGATAGATGCATACTTCAATCTTTGAAAAACGATAGGTGCGTGTATGAATGAATAACTTACATTTATTATAGTTAATATATTATAAATGTGTTATGACCTTAGTTTGTGCAGGATAAATAATAATATGTTATATATTATATACACAATGTATATTTGTAAGAATAAATACGCATTCCAAGATATTAAATTCGAATAAGTATATAATACATTTCCCATGTAGACAACTTATAAGAAGTATGTAATAAATATAAAAGCCTATTTTAATAAGGTTAATTTTATTTTTATATATAATTAGTACCATGATTCATGAACCTAGTCAATTTATTTTAAATTGTCTATTAAGTCTATTTTTACTTATCTTACTATCATTTATCAATTTAATATTATTTTCTTAAACTTGTTGATTTTGCAATAAATCAGGCATCAGTAATTATATTATTAAAGACTTTTAATAATTTCAAAGACTTTTATGTATTACATAGTATTTGAAGGAATAAATATAAAATCTACTATGCATATCGCATTTTAAAATTTTCTTGTTATTTAACATTGAAGATCTTTAATGAAAATAAATAACATAAATAAATTATTAGATTTTGTGTAGAGTGTTCAAGTGAAAAATGGCGATATACTATTATAAAAAAGTTGAAATGAAATATTACATTAAGGTTGATAATTATTTTATTTAATAATGTTGTTTTATTAAAGAAATGTAATTATATAAGATAGTATGAAGTAAACATACAAATAAAAAGAGATAGACATACCAATAGATTAAAATATTATTACTCAAAATTTTAAAATGCACCTATGTCAAAAATACAATCTTATATAATTATATTATAATTTTAAAATATCTAAAAAAGAATATTATTATAATATTGATATATTGCGAAGGCTAGGAATAATCAATTGTGTGATTTAAATGATATGGAAAATGAATTACATATTATTTTGAAATGTCAAGTTAAATGCTTTATAAAATATTTTATAAATGTTTTAAAATAATAAGAAGTTATAACAAGAATAAGAATGTTAGTATAATTTAATATTTAAATTTTCACTTACTATAAATTTTTCTTCACAAAGGGTTTTCTCATTTTAATATATAAATCTTTATAATAAATCTGGTGAATAATTTTGCTAGATATACTTTTTTAAAACATTTAAGATTTCCCTTTGTACTTACTTCATCTCTTTAAACTACAACATACACATTGATGATTTATACAAATTTTTTAGAAATATGTTTATTTGAATTTAAACTTAAATTCATTTAAAACTGATTATCTATATAAAAAATAGAAATAAATAAATACAAATTCACTTTTTTGAATATTAAATTTTTTCATATACAAATTTAAAATTCTAAAATCGTTTATTTTATCCCTAAACTCTCCTTGTGAGAGAATGTTTTATGAATATGTGCATATAATGAGGTTTAATTGTCTTTATTCAGATTAATTTAATTTAATTAGGTTAAATTATTAAATTATTTCAACAAAGGAATTTTTAGTAAAAATATTAATTACAAAATTATTCCTTAGAGCCAGAAGAAAATATAAAAATTATTAATTTAAAACAATATTAAATTGTATAGGTTTTATTGAATATGTAAAGTGTAAGTTCCATCCATGTATATAAGCAATACACACATGGACCTTGCAATTTTTGAATCTTAGGTATAGGTTAAATGTTTATATCTTATAAAATTTAGACAAGTAAAACTTAATAAACATTAGTTAAACTGTGTATTTAGTATAAGTATATGCAATGGATGTTAAACGCCTCTATCCGTATAACTGTGTATGCCAGGTGTGACGTGTGTGTTTGTTCACACGCACACAATCGTGTGTATAGAAATAATACACACGGGACAAGTACGTAGTGTATTTGAATTCTTTTTTATTTTGAAATATATATATTATATTTACTAGGTAACCTATATATTTACCGTAGTATACCTCATACTAATTTGTGAGACGAATGGTATTCATTTATTATAAATTTCTTAAGTTTATTACAATAATTAACAGTAAATAAAAACACACGTTGTTTACTTAGTTTATGGAATTTTAAAACTTGAGACTAAAAGTTTTAAATTTTAAATTTTAAAAAAATCACAATAATTAATAATACTTAGCCAACACAGTCGCAAGCTTATAAGCCTTTAAATTAATGTATTAGAATTGTATAATATTTATAATTCAGGTTACCATAAATAATGATAGAATAATTTTCAATAATGTTTATTTCACTATAAGTAAATGAATATATATGTGTAATGTAGAGAGAATGTCACTGATGTGTGTATGTATACCTACATGTACATATGTTTATGTAAATTTTATATATGAATTACATTATAATATAGTTGTATTGTGTATAAACACAAACACAGACTGTCGTACTCTTACTTTCAAATGAATATATCAAAAGAATATTCTACTTTAAAAATATATTGATAAATTATAACTTTGTTTTTATAAGTTTTAAGCTGTGACACAATAACGTGGTAAAGGTATTCTTTTTTTGAAATAATTATAATTAATCTTTCTCAACATTTTATAAATGGAAAGATTTCCAACATATAGTATAAAACTGATTATTAGTGAAACCTATCATTTCATTTAAATTTTGTATATATATTGAATTATAATTTAATATATTTTTTATATGTTTAATCATAATTCAGCCTACTTTTATATTAACCAAGCAAAGATATATAATCTTTATATAATTATATTCTAAAAGCAGATTTTACTTGATTACAATAGAGAAAGTAAAAATAAACTTGATGTGAAAAATAAAAAAGATACGGATTGTTTTATTTTATTAATTTTATATTTTCTTAAAATATAAAACATTCTATTGTTTGGATAACATTTTTAACATGTTAATTTGGATGGATAAATTTATTTCGTAAATAATGTATTTATAAATCTATTATAATTATTAATAACTTTAATATATCAAAGTTATTCATAATAAAAATACATTTCTATATATTAGAAAATGATTTAAATAATTTTATCACTTATTTATTTTTAAATCAATTCAATACATAACTCAACTTAAAGTATGAATAGACATGCTCATTAGCATTCTTAAGGAAAAAATATATAATACTAATTATTTAATAATTAGTTTGTTTCAACGTGTTATATTAAATCAAGCTCATTCACTATCGAAGCATGTAGAAGCAAATATACATTATACATAAAAACACGTCGTATGCATACATATGCATGCGTATGTGTAGACCACGCTTTCACTTTTTGAAACTTAATTATAGGTTAGTAGATATAATAGGTTGAAGAATATACTCAGATACTTAGTAAAAACTAGCTATATTAGAATTAAATATTTAAAATCAAAACAATTCAATATTTCTAATTCAGGTAGAGTATTCATAAATAATGATACAATTATGAAGATAGATAATTCTAAAAATGTATATCGTATGTGCCACGTGTGGACAGAACGCCATTGATGTGTATATCTGTTTATGCATACTTCATATATGTATTGAATTTGAGACATTATCATATAATGTCGTATTTGCGTTGTGTAACTATACTTGAAAAAGAATATACTAAAAGGATATTGTAGTATATTCCTTGTAAAAATTTAGAATTATTTTTATGAATATCATACATGTATATTATATTTACAGATGACAATGTTATTCTTATTTTGAGTCTACTATTTTATAAAAACAAATGTATATAGAGACTAATTAATTAATACGTCCCTCCTCCGCCGCTGGAACGAATTTTATCATTTAAAGATAAACAGGCTAACATTTAATAACATTTATAAATCCTATATAAAACTATGCATTGTTTTTTGAGAAGATCTCAAGATATAGTATTAATGACATGTTCTACACACTACTTATACAGAGATGGCCACCAAGAGAGGTATATAATACATATTATAAATAAATAAGTATATATATATATATATATATATATATATATATATATATATATATTTAAATTGTGTTTTTTAGAAATTTATAAATAATCAAATGCATGATAGATGCTAACCAGTCGTGGATATATATGTAAATACACATACATGAACAGATAACCGCAATTAATTTATAAGCATATAGACACATATATTATTGCATCTTTTAAATGATAGGGATTAATATTTTTCTATTATCGTTTATGTATACTTATACTTTGTCCTACAATATAATAATAATAATTTCTCTGGTTGATTATATATGAATTTATAATTATTACATATATAATATCTATATCTAATAATTAAGTATATGTGTATCCTTATTTACCTTTATGTATTATACTATATATACACAATGTAAAGAATTTATACACCTACACAGATGTATGTAGGAATATATTGTACAGATACATGTATGTATATTTCACTTGTATACACACATACACGCGTATGTATCTAATAAGCTATTGAAATTTATATATTAAATACATTTTTATCATTAAATGCATGATATGCAACCTAGTGAAGTTCTACTAGAAATGGAATACACACTATATCAGGCTGTGTAAAATAAACATAGTAAGCTAGCTCTTCCCACACACACAGATATATATATATATGTGTATGTATGTATGTATGTATGTATGTGTGTGTATGTATCTACATACACATATTATATTGTATTCTTCAACCCACGCGTACGCACACTCAAAATCATTCATATATACAATGTAAAAGTTACTCCCTGATTCTAAATATTTTAAGATTTTATAACATTTCCATTATATTTCAATGCAGACTTTAACTGATATTTATATTATTAAATGTTGTGGGAAAAAAAGACCGAATCATGAGCTATACACTAAATAATATAATGTAATTTATTAAATGTTAAAGTTTGGCTTTGATTCCACTAATTATATATGGATTATAAAAGTTGATTATATCAGTATCATATTGCTTTTATGTGATATGTAAAGATTATATGTGCATAGCACATGTATCATACTAGTAAGCATTCTCATGTCTCTAGGTGCATTATAGCTACAACATACAATGTATTATGTATACTCATTTTAACCATACATTTTAATTTTATTATGTATGTATCTTTTAATAAGCTATTCACTATAAATATATGAATGTGAACCTAATTTAAATTTAAAAAAAAACATGTGGTATTTTATAAATTTGATTTGCATTTATTTAAAATTAGATTTATGAAAATAGCATGATTCTATATCTAGTTAAACTTGTTTATATCCATTTAATAATCAGTTGGTTATCGGTTTGAAATTATAATTAATTATTTAAACATTATAACATGAAAATAAAGATTATAAAATCTGTAAGAATGCATTTAAAGTATTATTTGAAAGCAAAGTTTATATTATACATGTATATATGTTCATAGAAGTATTTATAGATGCATATGTATTGTCTATGACATGCACACATATTATGTGTGTATATGTGTGCACACATACGAATGTTTGTGTATGCATACAACATATGAAGAAATATGTATCCATCCACTCATACTGGTTTACTTATTTATACACACATATATATAAGTACTTCTAAACTATATATTATAGAGATTAATATATCACATGAATATACTGCAAGTGTAAATTTATGTATATCTTTGTGTCTATAGTTGGATACATAAGAAATGTTTAAAAAAAGGTAATTGTGGAGTATTTTATATAAATAATTCCAAATAATAACTACGTACATGTAAGATTGATATATATTAATTAATTACAAGTAATTTGTGATTAACATAATATATTTGGGTAATCAGGTATGGTCAACTCTCAAATGCAGAGACGTCGTGTGATTTGTGCAAGCTCTTTATGCAAATGTGCATATATGTATGTATGTTTCATATACACATACACCTTTTGGTATGCGTAACGTGTACACACAGACCATTGAATGACAAAATCAAAACTGTATAACTCGAGAATTCCTAATCAGCAGTTTTTAGCTAAATTATTAAGTAAAATTAAGTATGAATTCTGAATAACAATACATGTATGTTAAATCTCTCTCTCTCTTTCTCTCTCTCTCTCTCTCTCTCTCACACTCTCTCTCTCTCTCTCTCTCTCTATATATATATATATATATATATATAGCCATTATACACACGCACGCACGCACGCAGGCATGTACTCACACCATATGTATGAAAAACTGCAAAAATTGATTGATCACTTGAGGAAAGTGCATGAAAGCCAAAGCACCACATAAGATATCAAAGACGTCATCAACTCAATATTCCATGATCCCGGGAATATTACCGTAGGCAAGACTGGAACGAGAAAAGAGCCAAATACCCAGGCCAATATAAATGCTGCCACCCTGCATATATAGTACACATAAACACACACACACACACGCACGCACGCACGCACGCAGAGTTTACCCTATCAAAGAAGATTTCCACAGAACTTTAAACCTTTTCTTTAAGAAGTAGATGCAAGCTGCAAGGCTTAATATCACCTGTAGAATGAAATAGGTAATATTACACACACACACACAATGCATAAGCATATATAAGTCACAAAGCTGAATCTGGAGAGCAATGACTGTGTGTGTGTGTGAGAGAGAGAGAGGAGTCAATGTAATAGATAATAGAATGAATTACATACATATATACAAACACACACCTAAACACAAACAAACAGGGATACACACACATAAGAAAATATATGTTATTTACCGCATTAACACACGCATGTAGAAAATTACCTGAAGGCTAGGGCCACCTGAAGAGGTATCTAACACACTCCATACACCGAGTACAAAGAACGCAAACGCTCTTGCAAGTATAAGAATAGTAGGAGGTGTGTCAAACCTCTCATAAACCTTTTGTATCCAAACTGGCCGAGGTTTAATAACCTTTGGCTTTCTCCTCCACTTCTTTAAGCTCTCCTGTTTAACATTTTATATTAAAACGTGTATACCACACATACGTGTGTGTGTGTGTGTGTTACCGAGATGACTTTATCGTAGGCTGATTCAATAGAGGCTTTGCTTTTGGGATGAGCTCCATATAACTTGAGTAAGTAATTACGAGCCTCACGAAACTCTTCTTCAGATGCTTCAGGGGATATTCCCAGTCTCTTGTATGGATCTCTCACGTTGATCCTAGGAAATACTGGCGTTGATCCTGGATTAAGTAATTATTTAATAGTTCATTTAGTTAATTAACACTTAATGATCTGTTAAATAAATAACAATTTGTTGTTACTCTCTCTCTCTCTCTCTCTCTATATATATATATATGTGTGTGTGTGTGTGTGTGTGTGTGTGTGTGCGCGTATAAACATACACACAAACACATCCATATAACTCAATTTGGAGTACATCATGTTTGATTGCATAAAATGAATTCTTATATACAAATCTGTGTGTGTACAAAATATAATGGTCTCTGTTGTATTACATGTTAAAATATTATCAATATACCACCAGATATAAAAATATAAAAATCATTATATATACATTATACATACACAAATACATGTAAATGAAAACGTGTGAGTATATCATTTTGTACATTACATGTTGCTATATATCCTAGCGTGCAATGCATATATGTCTGATAAATATACTTGATATATATATATTTTAAAATCATACTTATGGATATATTCTACAAAGACACACACACAATGCATATATAACGCGTGCGTATATATTTCTTAATACCTGAGCTTTCTGCACCAAATGAAGCTCCCATTGAACACAAAACAACACCCACCTTCCTAATCCTTCCATATTCCACAAAATTTCTATTATTCCTGAAAAAAAACATTTAAAAAATCATACTTAGCTCAGAAAATTAACATAATAAACCCACCAATTTAAACCCGCAGAAGACGAAGGATATAACCTCCCTTGCAATCGCGCTTGCGACAAAGGGCACCTAACATGCCAAACAGCCGCCATAGCCGAGGAAAGAAGAACCAGAATATTCGATTACATATCGAATATTCTGCTACGACATATGAAGCATATTCCGTCAGAAATTAACGGGGGAGAAGGGTTTTAGGGTTCTTGGTTATCAATAGATATGGCGATGGCGATGGCGATGGCTATGCCGGGAGCAGTGCAGGGCACGCATTTTCTTTATGTATCTTCACACAGTAGATCGATTACATATACAGGCGTTTATTCTAGATCGATCCGGGTAAAAAGTAGTGTAAGTAGCAGATTTAGCAAGAGATTTCTGGCTATGGCTGAGGATATATCATCTTCTATGAAGACACCTGAGGATTCATCCTCTTCTGTGACTACTGCTGTCGAAAATGCGGGTATGCGTGTGTAGATAGCACTTATTATGTAGCCTGCTGTGTATATGTATACACACATATATGTTTATCGTGAATGCAGGTGAAATGGATACGGAGAAGGGTGTACAGAGTGAAGGAACTGATGAGAAAGACGAGGCTGAGAAGCCTAGAGTTGTTTATCCGAAGGGATTTACACGCTATGAGACAATGGCCGTTCTTCGGCCGGATATAACTGAGGAGCAAAGGTTACAACTATCTCAGCGGTACGAGGAGGTATGCTATATCTTACATGCATGTGTGTGTGTGTGTTGTATTATTTATATCGCACTAAGCAATATATTTGTAGATAATGCGTACATCTCTCTCTCTCAACTTATGGTGTTGTAAAATATATAATAATATTCCATGAGAGATGCTATGTCGTTATCTCTACATTTTCTTTCATTGCACGCACTGAAAACGTTAGAATAAAACGCAAAGTTTCACACAATTTGTCCCGTCCCAAGGGTAACTCTCTCTCCTTACACACACACCACACAAGCGCAGGCACAGGCATGAGCTGGATGTATCACATATAACTATACATAATGGCCTACAATATATATGTGTATATACGTGCTACACGTTTGTATATAAAATAAAAGGTAATATCATGATAAGAAGAGGATTGTGTGTGTGTGTGTGTGTTTGCATAAAGTCATACATATGTCTGTGTATGCATGTTTATGTGTATAGTTATCTACTGAACTTATTTTCAGTTATAGAGGTTTGTGTCACCCATGTTCTTGTAGGATGTGTGTGACATTTTTATACTATATGGCATTACTTGTAGATTGATCGTGTGTACTTCGATAAGTATCAACTTGATACTGTTTTAATTTGTTAGAGTGAAGTAATATAACATTGAATATGTGAGTTTTATATTAATAAGTAGTATATTGACATGATATATTTAATGAATATGCAGATGATAATAGGGGCGGGGGCATGGACGTGGAGATATTCAACAGGGGAATAATGCCATTGGCATATCCCATTGTTAAGAAGAACACACGAGGAGAGAAGAATACATACGTTGATGGAATTTACTACATGTTCACGTATGCAACCAAGCCAACGAGTATCAACCCAGTGCAGAAGAGGTTAGAAACTGACGACGATATAATCCGTGTTTGTACATTTAAACTCGCATATTAAACAATCTCTCCCTCTCTCTCTCTCTCTCTCTCTCTCTCTACACACACACACACACAATCTGTATATTATTATATATAAAATATGTGCAGCCCAAATATATATTAAAAAAGTTTCTCTCTCTCACGCACACATACATACTATAGTTTAGTAAATTAATTAACTGTTAAACATTTTATTAAATTTACTCAAAGCTATAATTAAAAGCTAAACTAATGTGTTTAATGCAAATATATAATTGACTTAAACTTTTTGTTCATTTCAAAACAATTATAAAATTGTGAGCCTATCAATGGCCGTATATAATTTAATGTTTATATTATCAACTATCAACGGTTGTAAATACTTTGATTTTCACTGTTAAATTTAAATTAGATTTAAAAATTAAGGTTATTCAAGTTAAATTTAAAGACAATTATACATATTAACGATTATAAATAAATTAATTTTCATCATCAAACTTAATTAGATTTAGGGTTTAGGGTTATTAATGTTAATTCTGTACCGTTCTAACACTTAAAAATATTAAGTAAGAAAAATAAACTGCAGTTATACTAGTTTTATTTAAATGTTATATGAGTTAAGTTTGGTCACATTTTTTGAGTTTTAAGGCAGCAACAATATATATGTCTGTGCGTGTGGGACATACATACATGGTATTTTGTGTGTATGATAATAGTTTAACAACTAAATCTTAAGAAGAAATTTATATACCACCGTACATTGTCGATCTGTGGTGTATATATATGTATATATCTGATCTGTACGGGTGTGTATTATAAACATATTAATGTGAAGTATATATCTAAAAAGAGGTATGTACACTGATTATACACTAGTTACATATACATATATTACAAGTTGATGACAATGTTTCTTATCTACATATATACAGTGTATAGACGTATACAGTCTTGTTGTATACTACACAGAAAGTATAATATAATGCATACGTCATATACTTTCAATGATAGAGCTGTATAAATATAATATATTTTATACGATTGAATAATTATATAACAAATATATAATAAAATTTGCATGATGGAATACCAAAAATAAATCTCCTGACTTTGTATATACTTACATACTTACTATAAAATGTTTTATACAAATATAAACTGTTTATATGTATATACTTAAAATTATTTTTATTTTATATATAAAGACATTTTTAAAATATACAGAAAAAAGGGCAAGCGGCACACAGATGGGCAAGCTCGTGCGCATGGGGGCCATGGAGGAACGCCATCGCCAGCACCGCGGTAAGCTTCTGAACACCATAGCCGCCTGGTCGCACGGTTATGGCGCCGTGGATCCCTCGGAGAAGAAGAAGAGCGGCATCAAGTCGGGGTTTGTATCAATCTATGTTGGCGAGGACGACGATCAGCAGGAGCGCCTGCTTGTCATTACATTTATCTGTTAGTATATATTTATCAAGTCCAAGTCCACTAGGTAGAATAAGAAATGCAAAACATTATAATGCATGCATGCATGATAGTCATACATGACATAAAGTATGGATGCATGATTATTATGCCATGCAAAATACTCATGCATTCTGCAATGCTTATTTGACGAGTCAAAAGTAAAAAGCAAAGTTAGTTGGTTTGCAAAGTGAGGCTACTCTGTGACTCATTTGGACGATGAAATGAGTACATTTGTCACTTCATGAGCAATTTGATTTACCAAGTGAGAAGTGATTCATTTTTGTGAATTAAATTACTTATGAAATGAGCATTGTAAAATGAGTAGTTATGAGTCAAAAATCTGTTTGAAATCTGTTTGGATTATAAAAAGATATTTTTGGGGAATTATAACCTTAAATATATGTTTTCATTTTTATTATGCATTATTGCATCTCTGTATCTAATCTCTTTATTTTTTCTTCACACAATGTCATTCATTTAATCCAATTCTTAAAATTGCCATTCAAAAAATTAATTGCATTATAAAGAGTGTGATTAAGCAATTTTTTTGCTTATTCTTTATAATGATTGTTGATTTATAAGTTAAAAAGGGTTTAAATTTTTTTTGATGAAATTAAAAAGATGTTATTTAATAAGAAGCTACATTTTACTTTTTATAAACTAATTATTTGCAATACATAGGATTTGAAAAATAATAACATTTTTAACAAGATTGCTTTTTTATTCTCAATAACAAAATGGCTTTAATAGTTATGGATGCACAAGATCTGTTTTGAGTTTCTGTTTGCATATGATCTTTTCAACTATGGGGTTATAGCTTACATATGACATATATTGTAATCAATTAGAAACTGACCATATAACTCTATACCATACTCTATAGGCTCATGAATTAGTGTTTTCACATTTAAGAGTGTTATTGATATTGTAGAGATAGTTTTGCATTTGTTATCATGAAGTACTTATGCACTAGGTTAGGGTTTTGTTATGGCCACGAGCATATTGTATATAATAAAACTTGGAATGAGTTGTGATGTTGTATATGAGGCTTTAAGAATTTTAAATTCACATGTCATGAAAATTTAGAGTAGGGAAAGGATTGAGATAAAGAACTATTCTTAACACTCAACAATGGTGATAGTGCACATCGTTAATAGGTGTCATGTGTGTTGTTGGTTGTGGAATGTTTATTACATGGAATGATCGTATAATAAATACTTCATTGTGTGACATATTATGTCGTAATAATGTTTTTTTCATTTATTTTTAGGTCATTGCAAGTTGGATTGTTGTGACATATATACACATGCAATCATATATAGTGGCATAAGCTACATTGTAGTAATAAGAGTGGCCACACAAAAGAATGTAACTATTATTTCTGATGTATATGTGGAAATGACAAAGAAGTTTAGATGATTGAAGATAATAAGATCTGATTTTACTTGGGAGTTTAGTTTTATAAAGGAAGACATGAATAATTCATGGTCTGGAGAGCAAACTTTTATTCTTGGCAGCAACGTACATAACCAGGTATAACAAATTACAATGAAAATTCAATGGTATTTATCCTAAATTATAATGCAATGTATGGAGCATGTGGAGGGACTTATACAATCATGTCATAAGGACCTCTATAAGCTAGAAAAGTCTAGCATTCTAAATCTTAAGAACACTAGATTTGTGAACATACACATGGAGATTACTTTATTTTTTATTGGTCTAGCAGTTGTTGATTTCAACTACATTCCTATGGCCTTTAGGGCAAAGGCATGGAACTCCTTATTTGCACATGGTGGCTATAGCTACATGTAAATGGTTTCTTGGGGAAATTGTGTGGTGTATGTCACTAATTAGTACTTGTAAATCCAAAGAAATGCATACTTTGGTTTATGTGGGATTATGTTGGGTATGTCATGGATTCTTACTTGTAATGTAAGTGTGTTTGCATTGTTGTTTATGTTAGACTTGTGATGAAATGGATTAGTTGTGTTGGATATGCCCCAACCTTGGTGGTTATTCGTAATTGTCGATATACCATTTTATGCAAGTTGTAACTAAAATGGGCATGGCTATAGTCCCATTTCCTAATAATTAGTAATTTTAGCTATTTAATTAACATTTTCTAATATTAAAGGAATATTCTTTAGAATATATGTTTGAAAAGAGAATATTCTTTAGAATATTCTATTTTGTATTATACCCTTTAATAAATTATAACATTCATTGAACAAAAATTAATAACATTATAAAAGTAGAATGTATTAAATTATAAATATATTGCCTAATATAACAATTAAGGAAGAGCATAAGAGGTACATTATATAAATATTGATGTAATATTAATATTTAAATACAACATTATTAATTAAAAATTTGTAGTAGTAATAATATATATATAAAATCCTATAATAATATAGTCAATCTTCCATATCATTTTTTAAATTTATATAGTTAAGTATACAATTTGGTACTATTATTAAAGAGTTTATAATAATTATGAATATTAAATATATAATATTTTATAATTTTGTAATTGCTTTAAGCTTCAGAAAACATACATTCCCTTGCAGTTTTGTTAATCGTGACTTTATCAACGCTTCTTGACATCCACCCATATCGAATGGATTTAACATTTATAAAACATGCTAGGTCTTTTTGATTGGGAGACCATGTTTTCTCTAGGCATCCATTATATCTTTCGCTCTCCTTCTCGTGTCGCCTTTTTTGTGGTTTGAACCATGCAACCTTAACAATACTATTTTTTGTGATTACTTCAGGTGTGTCGATAATTTGACCCATCCAAATAGGCTGATTATATGACGCATCTGGAGTAATGAGAACCATCATTAGTTTTTGAAGATCCTTGCAGCAATCAAAGTATGCTTTAGGTTTTTGGTTCCTTTGTCCAACAAAGTGTGGGGTTTGCACTTCCACATCACTACTGGCTTCTATGTCGTCTATGCTCAGTGATGTCATTTCAATCTCCTCTTGCCACCTTGTTTTAGGCCAGAAAGGGTGTTGCAATTCTGTACTTGTGACAGTAGGCCCTTCCAACTCTCGAACAACAGTCTCCCAATAGTTGACCACATGCTTATATAGTTCTGAGTAACCAGTTGCCTTATCAGAATTCTTTGGCATCGATTTTTGAACCCATGCCACATATTTTTTGATGCCATCAATAATAACCTCTTGTTCCTTGAGCTGGGCACTCAATGGAATAGGGTCTGGTTGTCCTTCTGGGAGAAGTGGCTTTCCATCCTCTCCACTTTTGAAGAGCATTAAGCCCTCTTTCGGTAACCACTCCTGCTCTGATGGCCGTAACTTGTACTGCATAATAGGTATACCATCTCGTATGGAGAAAAAGAATTGTAGCGGCACAAGGTGACTAACTAAAGAATCACTCCTTTCTTTTATATACTCCTTGAGAAATTTTTTGAAGTCTGGCACCTCAGTCACAAGCAAAGCACAACTTTTTTTGGAGATGCAATTTTCAAAAAGATTCATCATATGCGGTAAGGTAAGTGCACTTGTCCTTTTTGTAGAGTTGGAGACCTTGCTGAAGAACGCATCAATATCTTCATGAGTGTGACCAACCATAAGGAAACTGAGCGTGATTGTTTCAAACACACCTTTGGCAACAAGCATTGACAAGTATGCTAGCACATATCTAGAAAATAAAAGTAAGTATGGACGAGGAAGTTTATTTGATGTTGAGGACACATGTACACTATTTGAGCTAGATCCCTCCACTGAACCTGAACTCTCAACAGGGCCATCTGTTTTTTGTGCAGGTTGCTGACAATGCCTCTCATATTCCCAAGTAGCCTCAAGTGCAGATGTGTTCATGAGAGCATTATGTAAAGGTTGAAGGTGTTGTTTCTTCACTTTGAGATCACTGATAGGACTTGTCTGTGAGTGGGCTTCAAGGTTTCTGAAACACATGGCTAACGACCCAATAGTGAAATTGGAGTCGCTAGACCAATGTGGAAGTGAAAAGTGTCCATATGACTCACAACCGTGTCCATGTGTTAGCACACCTGTCAATGAAATCGGAAGTTTCATGACATTTCCAAGGCACTTTGGTGTTGCAAAGAGCTTTGGAATGCTGGTCTTTGAATGATCCATCTTGTCATGGATCAAGCACAGGTACTCTGATGGGCGTGACACAGAAAGCATGCGGTGTGCATAGTACTGAGACCGGCAAGTTTGTTGTGCAATCATGTGGGCCTCCATCTTCCTTTGAATGGTAGTGATCTCCACCAAGGTTTTTGCACAAGCCTCTGCAGCCTTCAATGATGTACAAGTGTCACACTTAAAAAGCTAGAGTGTTTTGCAATCTCCACATCCTTAAAATGAGTATTCCATATGTTGTTGAAGGTACCAGTGCAGATTGCTTGGAGCCCCATCAAACTGAGGCACTTGTTCACATGTTCACACAGTTTCAATTGAGTGTAGATTGAAGGTAAAACCTTGAGATTTTCCCTGACCCCTGCATTTGTGGTTCGGCATTTGTGAGGCATCCTGTCTGCATTTGCTTCCACAAAAGCCTTGAGTATCTCTATGGCTGCCATGATGTGAGAGCGGGTTTTGACCAAGCGAGTGTTCCCATGAACTGAGGTTCGCGCTCCATCTAGCCACTCATCCCTCCGACGGTAGAACGTGGTCTTTGGGATCCCGTATATACTGTACCAAGCTTTGAAGCAGATGGCCACCTTATTAAATACCATGGATGTACTCTGATAACCTGTGTCCGAGGCCATTCCATCAATACACCCAGTTAGTGCAGCATATACAAACTCATGCCTTTGCTTTTGGGTGAGCATACGAAAGACATGTCTACATTGGGTAATTTCATTCCGGTCTGCCATCTGACAACACTTCTTCTTGCAACAGTCAATCGTGGAAATGCTCGTAACACTTTCGGAAGATGTAGGATCCATCTTTACCCTCTTGCTGAAACTTGCAGGGGAAGATCTACAACCCATGAATCGCCTTTTTCTTACAATAGGACCAATGCAAGGAACCTCTTCAAATATGAGTTGTTCTTCCGGGTTGTTATTATTGAAATCCAACCCAGAATATGTTGAACCATCTTGCCGTCTTAATTCAGATGTTCGCCACCTCACGAGGGATCCAGGATACAATGTGCCATTAGGTGAAACCTCTGTCACAACTACACCCACGAAGTCGGACCCTAGTTTCTCTTCTGACACTGCTTCCATTGGATTTATAGCTGTGATGATGCCTCTTCCGACTTCAATCTCACGAAGAAAGAGAATCACCTCATCCATCACAGCAGGCAAGCCATCATCTGGTAAACTCGTGCTACTATTTGTTTGTGACTCTGCATATTCTGTGTCAGCCTTGACTTCATCCAAATTCCACAATACAGGAGAACCCTCCTCAAATTCCATTCCCAGAACCTCAACATGCTTGTAAATGGTGTTCACCCATACGTACACACAAGATCCTTGGGCAATATTGTGACATGATGCATTATTATCTCGAACTTCCACAGTTCCAGTGCCAACTATCTCGTTGTTCCGAAGAAGACATACTTTATCTCCAGTATTAAACATATTGTCCTGCACATAAATAATTGTATTATTTATGATATCTGTTTATGCAATATTTCTAAGAAATCTGAATTACGGTTACTTAATAATATGCATATGCAATAATACATAATTATGTTTAGAGATAATATCTCATGTTTGATTAATACAACTGATGGGCGGGATTAATCCCGCCCACGAATCCCTCCGACGAGGAACGGTCGGCGGGATTAATCCCGCCGCCGACTCAACCCCTTCGGAGAGAGTCGGCGGGATTAATCCCGCCTTGGACTCCCTCCGACAAGGAAGAGCCGGCGGGATTAATCCCGCCGCCTCTCCTCCTCGGGGAGTCCGGCGGGATTAATCCCGCCGACTCCTTCCGAGGAAAGTCGGCGGGATTAATCCCGCCGCCGACTCAACCCCTTCGGAGGAGTCGGCGGGATTAATCCCGCCCACAATTCTTACGACGGGGAATGGGTGGCGGGATTAAACCCGCACATAACTCTCTCCAAAACTATGATTTCAAAGAGATCTCGGGATAAATCCTGTCCCCAAATCCTTAAAACAGGGATGTGGTGGCGAGATTAATCCCGCCACCCCTTCCCTGCCTCCTAAAATGGTTGGCGGGATTAATCCCGCCGACAACTCTTTCTAATAAATTCTGGTAACTCTTCATCAGTTGAGAAGGTTATCGGCGGGATTAATCCCGCCACTCTTTTTCAGTGGCGGAGAAGCATTGCCCGAGAGATGGTGGCGGGATTAATCCCGCCACCTCTTCGAAGAGGCGAAAAAGAAATGGCCGGATTAATCCCGCCGCCCCGGTTAACCTAGAATATTAAGTTAAAAGGATATTTAAACGGGATAAATCCCTAACGGAATATATTATAATCCTAATGCATTCCTAAACCCCTAAATTGTAATTTTAAGAGAGAATGTAAGAGAGTGAATCTTTATAAGTATTTTTAAATTTGTTTATAATACTTACTTGTAAACAGCACTGAAGGCGCCGTGCTTTCCTATAAAGAATAGCACCCAATTTAATCTCGCTCCTGAGATGATCACTATGAAGAAAAAAGAAGATCTAAAGAGTGAAAAATACAGAAATGAAGAAACCCTTGCCGGAGAAAGAACCAGATCTGAATTTGAGTGGGAAATTAAATGCATTTTCAAATTTACATGTCAGACCGACAATACATATGTCAGAAATTCAAATTTTTAAAAAGAACAGAAAATAAAATTTAAGATGAGTTGACACAAATATCCGACACTCTGACATATATACTCTCCAGTTCCAATGAGTATTTTAAAATTGCATTTAATGTTATTCAAGTGATTCAAGCTGTTTAATATTACGAAATTTTAGACTATATTCTACATTCTTAGTATTCAATTATATTTATATTATATATATTATATTTATATAAAATAAATTATATTATTACATAAAATAAATTGTTATATTTATTATTTTGTATGTCATAGTTTTTTTACTATGACTCGCCCTTTACTTTGACGTTGATTGTTGTTACCTACTGTACTATGTTGACGGACCCTAGATGTAGTGAGAAACAGCCCCGCTTAGTGCACTTAGGTGTTTAAGGGTAGTCCGGCCGGCTATCTTTAGATGTCGCGAGAAACTCTAAGCGAAGGTGGCACTTACCTTCTAGAAACCCACCCCCAATTTTGACGTCCCGAATAGCTGATTGGTCTTTGCATATGAGTTCGGCATGTTAAGTAGGGTTAGGAACACCCTAGGGTTGACCTAACCCTAGGGTTGCCCTAACCCACGCCCTAAAACCCCCACCCCCTTGGGTAGGGTTTAGGGGTAGGAGTAAGGGTGAGTTATAGGCTCATATTGCTAATTTATCTAAGGGGCTAGAATTCAGTGCCAGCCCACTAATACAAACAGGAAAAGAGGGGGGGGGGCTCCGTCACATAAATAAGGTAGAGTATACGTAGGAGAGCTCCTGGGTTCATGAATGAGTTCGTTGCTCTTCTGCCGGTGCAAGCTTCAGCTTGTGTCGTTAAGGTACAACCCTCTGTTGTGCCGCCCTAACTTCCAGATGCCAGGGGTACGTCCCACCTTCGGGGTAGCTTACCCTTAACGTTGGCGAATCCATGCCTGGGAGGTCTTGTCGGGATGCACGTTCCAAGAGGCAGAGGTTGAGGCTTGTCTCCAGCCTCCTCCTCCATGTCAAACTAGGTGTAGCACTCACGGCCAAGCAAGGCACATCCGTGTCCTTGTCCAACTGTGGGCGTGGAATCTTGTTTGACAGGTTCACGTTACCTGGTTCCTGAGGGTTCATTGAGGGGTTCTAGAGTTGGCATTTAGGAACCACGTTTGTGGTACTTGGTGCAACTCTTGAATCTAAGGGCTATGGCATGATAGCCCACATCTTGGAAGGCAGTGTCACATGGGGATGTGACACTGGGCTAAACGTCACATGGTACAACGCCCGAGGCACGCCCTTTGGGGTATGTCATGGGCTTGTCGCTAAGGGGTTGGATACTCTAGCAAACAGGCATGCTTGTGCTTGCACTAGGGTGCTAAGCCTTGGGCATCCGCTCGAGGGAGGTTAGATCTCGTAACTAGGTGTGCTTTGGCACACTTGGCTAGGGGAGTGTTCTCCTTGGAATCCAGGGGTTGAACAACCTAAGCTCATTAGCAGAAGCCCTTTCGTAAGGCACTCGCAAGGTCATGTGCTTAGGGTTATCCCAAACCTAGCCTTAGGGAGTTTGCTTAGCAGAACACTCGTGTTCGCCTACGGCGCACACTCGTGTCCTCACTAAGTACTAGCCCTAGGTCTAGGGTGTAACTTGGCCACTCAAACCCTTAGGGGTTAGTCATGGTTCAGGGTACCCCTTGTCGCCCTAAAGGGGTTGTACTCCCGGATGAGGGTGATTCCTCAAGGGGTAAGTGACAATGCCTTAGCTCTGTCACGGGGTATGTGTGGAACACACGTCTCCTTGATGGGGGTTAGGGCATGAGCCTGTCTAGGTCTTCTAGGGCAAGACCCTAAGTCAACTAGGGTTATCCCTCAAGGGTTTTGGGGTAGACACTCTAGGGAGACTTAGGCTAAACCCTAAGTCAACTAGGGTTATCCCTCAAGGGTTCTGGGGGCAGACATTCTAGGGAGACTTAGGCTAAACCCTAAGTCTCTTGTCCACTTGGGCATTAGAAGTCTAACCCTAGGGGTCGTTGGGGTTGTTCTGGGGAACTTAGCGTTGCTCACACAGGGTGATGACGCCGAATGGCCACCTGGCAGCCACGTGTTGCCACGTGTTGGCCCTTTGGGTTAAAACTCTGACAATTGGTAGCGGAGCCTATTCTCTGCGGTCAGTAGGACTACCTAAAGTGTAGTGTATTTTAGGGTTTAGTTAGTTCTAAATTCTTGAAGTACTCTATCACTTTTGGCTAATGTCTGAATTCTGCGTGGAGAGTTGGTCCTGAGATCTATAACTCTTCAAGTACACCTACTTCATAAGTGGGTGTGGGTTATGGACTTAGAAGGTAGCACTTGGAAGTCAGCTTCCAAGTTGTATGCCAGGTTATTTTACCTTAAGGTTGTCCAGGTTACTTTACCATATACTTCCACAAGACGTGGCGTGTTAGTTTGTTCTGGCTTACAAACTAAGTCTTGTGAAGTGGATCATGTGATATGCTAAGTTACCATTATTGAAAATTTTTCTTTTTCTTTAAGGTGTTTGAATTTGGGATAACACATGATTTGGAAACAGATAGTGTCCTTTGAGTTTTGGCTTATGTCAAGATTCAATATCGGATCCAACTGTAGTGTTCAAACGGGGAAAGACTTATGTTCAGAAGTGCATCTTTGACTTCGGGAGAAGGGGCATATTCAAACATAAGAATGAACACTACATTTTGACATAAAGTGTAAAATAAGCTCTTATTATAGTGCATGTTTCCGAGAGTGTAACTCTAGAAGCAGACTATGGTATGAACTTATAATACAACGGAATGTCAATATTAACATATGATGAATATGTTAAGCAGTTGGTTCGAAGATCCAATGTAATCAAAGTATTGTCCGATGGACGTAATACTTTGATGACGCTAGCTGCAAGTAACATTAGGTGAAATAGTTTACTAAGTTCAAGTCGTTAATTTGAACAAAGTACAACTTGAAACCTTAGTTAGTTGTAAGCGCGCACTCGTATTCAAGTTAGCTAGCTCGACTAACTTGATTATGAAGTTGTCTCATATGGGATCATGGAGAGACTTGGATAACGCTTAAGTTTCGGTTTCTTATCGCAGTTTTGGGATAGATGGCATGATCTATCAGAAAGAGTAATGTTGGAAACATACGTTTACATTTTCAGTTTACTGAGTAATAAGGACTTGCATAGTGAAGGCGTTCGGCGCACACTTGTGCATTTTCATTGTTAACTCTTTAATCTTGAAATTGTAATTGTTTGCAATGTGGGATAAGCTCTTGAACAAGGGTGATTCCTTGGTTAAGAAGAGCATGATTTGGGATTCTCCACTTGCTTATTGACTAAGTAAGGAAACTTGCTAAGTTTAATAAGTTATGTTGGTGATGTCAAATGAGCAAAGTAGTCGGATACATTTTGGAGGTTTAAGTGCATGTACCTCCTCAAGAGTCGGTATTCGATGAGAATTAGAAGTTGGTATTGATTTTCAATAACGATTTCATTTTAGAGTCGAATACGATTATTCAAAAGACGGTTTCTTGACTTTGCATCATGGTCGCAAATGTGGGCACTTAAAGAACAAATAAAGTATGTATCTTCAATCTTTCGGAATATTGAAAATAGAACTATTCTTGACTCAAGGTTTGATTGTATTCCTTGGGTTAGTTGTTGTTCTATCTCAAGGTTTGATGGTGTTCCTTGAGTTGGTTCAATATTCTTGTAAGTATGATATTGTGTAGCGGGATTAGCTCAAGAAGATGGTGTCCCTTCTTGATGATTGTAGTTCAAGGTTCTGTCCAATATCCGGTTCGAGAATATGAGGTTTCCTATCACCTCATCTGTTGAGATATTTATATTCTAAACTTTGATAAATTTGTGACAATCTTTTCAAGATTGGTTATAAATGACTTGTCAAAGTATGGTATGATATCTCTTCAATATTGAGTTTGGAGCGCTCAATATTAAACTTGGTTATGATCACATGAGGTGGCCGTAATCATATAAGACTCAAGCAGATTGAGTTGACACTTTGGTAAGGCACTACCTTAGTGTTATAACTTGAAACATGTTTTCAAGTTAGTTGAGAAATGAGACATTTTTAATACGCTTGAGGGGCAATGGGATACTTTCTGGATTGCTAGGTGTCTAGAGTGAATAATGTATCTTAGTTCAATGTACTGAATTAGATATTTTTCATGTTTGGGGATCTATTGAATTAAGGTATGACTAAACATGAAGTTGATATAACACTTCAGTGTTATGATAATTTATGTGGAGGTTGATATCTTACTAAATCAATTAGATGAACCAGACACTAGTTCATGATTCCTCCTGGTCCCTGAACTGTTGCTTAATGCATTATAACATTATATTTCCGTCTTGAAACTGAAGTTCGGGTAATATCAAGAACTAAGTCCTCATTCCATAATAACTACCGCAGCTTGATATTTTGATAGTTCATGTAGTTATGTTTGATAATGTAACTATATGCGTTCACAAGAGCAAAGCACTTGAGTATGCGAAGTATTTAACAAACCCATCACTTGTTAAATTCTGAACTTCAAGGTTAGTCAATGATCACGAGAACAAAATATTATCAATATCAAGAATGCAAAGGTTATATGAAATAAGGATGTTTGAAGGTATTTCACGAACACTAATTGAATTAGATGAAAAGCATTACTTTTTCGAAAGTAAGTTACTTTAATTGAATGATTCAAATTAGTGACGCTGCTGTGTTTCAATATTAACTTATTGAAATCTTGTGTAATCAGTTTTACGAGTTGGAAAAGTATAATATTATGATGATTTAGTATTCGAGTTTAGGGAGACTCTTATCATAAAGCTGGACTCTCTTAACTTAATTCTAGGATTAAGTTATGTAGCCTTAGCGAGATTAGAGTTAGGAATTATTGAATGCATCTAGCATGATGTGCTCTTTGGGGAATGAGTACAATGAGAGTGACAATTAAGAGACAAGTTATCTAAAGGTTATCGATGGAGACATTAGAGATGAGTTGAATTTCCTGGTCCCACATGGGTTTATAAGAAAGGTATGTTAGCTTATCTGGTCCCTGAACTGGTCGGTGTTATGAAAGAGTACAAAGTTGGTTGCGAAAGACGAATGGTAAAGCTATCGCACTTGGTTGTAGATTTGACTGAATTTGATTCTTATCGGGAATAAATTATGTTAATGACACACCAAGTGGATGGCATTTGGTAGGCAAGACCTTGTTGTATACATGTGTACAGCCATGCGCCTCTGTGATCGCCTCTGGCCAGATTGACATGTTTACAAAGAACAGGGTTTTACAACTTGTACTCTTATATCGGAAAAGAGCTTGTTTCCGATGAAAGTCTCATACTTAGTCTAGCGTAGCTATATACTAACGGGAATAGATATAGTAGCAGACCCTTATGTAAAGGAGTAATGAGAAACACCGAGGGATACAGAAGTGTGAGGCTATAATACCGTACCATGTGGAAACCATTGGAAAATTCAAGAAATGCAAAGGTGTTGAATTAAGCACTTGAGATGACTCAACGTGCTTGTTGTGCGCTAAGACGACAAGGTCGTCAACAATGTTTGATATTAAAGAATAAAGCAAGCCTTTATTTCTTGTTAACCAAGGGGCCGGCAACAACACTAACTAGAGGCCTCCAATATAAATTCTAGTTAAATAAAGAAATTAACCATTGTGTTGTGTGCGTCGGGTGACAGACTTTGCAGACGTGCAAAAGGTCTCTAGGTGACTTCATGTCGCAGGTGGTTCCTCCGGCAGCTGGGTTTACGACTCAGTGGACGACGGTTCTGAAGTACTTGGTTTCGCGTAATGCAAGGGGGGTAATAAAAATTATGTGAACTTTTGGCTGACTCCGCATAGAGTGATATGTTAGTTTTGGTTAGTTTTCTCTAACATTATCTAGTCTTGGAGTTGGACGTCAACGAGGACGTTGACATTTTCAAAGGCGGGGAGTGTGTCATAGTTTTTACTATGACTCGACCCTTTACTTTGGACGTTGATTGTTGTTACCTACTGTACTATGTTGACGGACCCTAGATGTAGTGAGAAACAGCCCCGCTTAGTGCACTTAGGTGTTTAAGGGTAGTCCGGCCGGCTATCTTTAGATGTCGCGAGAAACTCTAAGCGAAGGTGGCACTTACCTTCTAGAAAACCCACCCCCAATTTTGACGTCCCGAATAAGCTGATTGGTCTTTGCATATGAGTTCGGCATGTTAAGTAGGGTTAGGAACACCCCTAGGGTTGACCTAACCCTAGGGTTGCCCTAACCCACGCCCTAAAACCCCCACCCCCTTGGGTAGGGTTTAGGGGTAGGAGTAAGGGTGAGTTATAGGCTCATATTGCTAATTTATCTAAGGGGCTAGAATTCAGTGCCAGCCCACTAATACAAACAGGAAAAGAGGGGGGGGGGGCTCCGTCACATAAATAAGGTAGAGTATACGTAGGAGAGCTCCTGGGTTCATGAATGAGTTCGTTGCTCTTCTGCCGGTGCAAGCTTCAGCTTGTGTCGTTAAGGTACAACCCTCTGTTGTGCCGCCCTAACTTCCAGATGCCAGGGGTACGTCCCACCTTCGGGGTAGCTTACCCTTAACGTTGGCGAATCCATGCCTGGGAGGTCTTGTCGGGATGCACGTTCCAAGAGGCAGAGGTTGAGGCTTGTCTCCAGCCTCCTCCTCCATGTCAAACTAGGTGTAGCACTCACGGCCAAGCAAGGCACATCCGTGTCCTTATCCAACTGTGGGCGTGGAATCTTGTTTGACATGTTCACGTTACCTGGTTCCTGAGGGTTCATTGAGGGGTTCTAGAGTTGGCATTTAGGAACCACGTTTGTGGTACTTGGTGCAACTCTTGAATCTAAGGGCTATGGCATGATAGCCCACATCTTGGAAGGCAGTGTCACATGGGATGTGACACTGGGCTAAACGTCACATGGTACAACGCCCGAGGCACGCCCTTTGGGGCTATGTCATGGGCTTGTCGCTAAGGGGTTGGATACTCTAGCAAACAGGCATGCTTGTGCTTGCACTAGGGTGCTAAGCCTTGGGCATCCGCTCGAGGGAGGTTAGATCTCGTAACTAGGTGTGCTTTGGCACACTTGGCTAGGGAGTGTTCTCCTTGGAATCCAGGGGTTGAACAACCTAAGCTCATTAGCAGAAGCCCTTTCGTAAGGCACTCGCAAGGTCATGTGCTTAGGGTTATCCCAAACCTAGCCTTAGGGAGTTTGCTTAGCAGAACACTCGTGTTCGCCTACGGCGCACACTCGTGTCCTCACTAAGTACTAGCCCTAGGTCTAGGGTGTAACTTGGCCACTCAAACCCTTAGGGGTTAGTCATGGTTCAGGGTACCCCTTGTCGCCCTAAAGGGGTTGTACTCCCGGATGAGGGTGATTCCTCAAGGGGTAAGTGACAATGCCTTAGCTCTGTCACGGGGGTATGTGTGGAACACACGTCTCCTTGATGGGGGTTAGGGCATGAGCCTGTCTAGGTCTTCTAGGGCAAGACCCTAAGTCAACTAGGGTTATCCCTCAAGGGTTTTGGGGTAGACACTCTAGGGAGACTTAGGCTAAACCCTAAGTCAACTAGGGTTATCCCTCAAGGGTTCTGGGGGCAGACATTCTAGGGAGACTTAGGCTAAACCCTAAGTCTCTTGTCCACTTGGGCATTAGAGTCTAACCCTAGGGGTCGTTGGGGTTGTTCTGGGGAACTTAGCGTTGCTCACACAGGGTGATGACGCCGAATGGCCACCTGGCAGCCACGTGTTGCCACGTGTTGGCCCTTTGGGTTAAAACTCTGACAATGTATCATTTAAATATATTCATAGTCTGTTTATTATTATTATTTTCTTAATTACTCGAGTATTTAGTTTTCATTTCCTAGTATCAATGGGATATTCTTTAATATTTTATTAATATTTGAAGAATATTCTAATATTAAACCTGATTATCATAATTAAATTAGTCTTGTTCTTAATTATTGCAGTAATTATTCTACATTTGTATATATTAATGGGATTTTCTCAATTAATTTGTTATTATTTCAAGAATATTCATGTGTTAAACCTTATTATCAATATTAAATTAATACACACTATGAACATATTTTAAATTATACATAATAATACATCATTTTATCTAATATATAGTCATATATAGTTTTAATAATATATATATTAATATCATTTCCTTAATTACTTGAGTAATTAATCTTCTTTATATTAATGGGATATTCTTTATTATTTTCTTATTATTCCAAGAATATTCCAATATTAAACATGATTATGATAATTAATTTAGTTAATTATTTGAGTACTTAATTTACATTTGTATATATTAATGGGATTTTCTCAATTAATTTCTTATTATTTCAAGAATATTTCAATGTTAAACCTTTTTATCAATATTAAATTAATATATATTATTAAAACTATATATGGCTATATATTAGATAAAATCATATATTATTATGTATAATTTAAAATATGTTCATAGTGTGTTTATTAATATTATTTTCTTAATTATTCGATGTTTGTTTTGCACACATATATAAACACAATCATAAATTTACACACGCATTACAAGAACTTACAAAAACACATATGCACACACATGCACAACCCTAAACCAAACTGAAGAAATATGTTGCTTCTTTACATCATGTTCAACGCATGTATGATATATGTACTCAATCTGTGTGTATGTAACACATTGAATTTACATGTGTAATATTTATATTAAGCTTGTTGGGAGCAAACCCTAAACCCTAAACCCTAAACCCTGTGTATACATGTGTGTACAAAAATAATTTTTCAACACTCTCTCTTCACACCATGCATGATCCATCCTAAACCCTAAACCCTAAACCCTAATATGTAACACAATGAATTTACTCATGTAATATGTATGTATGTCTGTGTGTATACACGTGTGCATGTATATATGTGTACTCTGTATGTATATATGTGTACTTTCTGTCTTCTCTCATACATACACACCATGCATGATCCATGTTAAGTATGTCTCTCTTCTCTCAAACATACACACCATGCATGATCTATAATATGTACTCGGTCTCTCTAATATTATGTACTAATATGTATGTATGTCTGTGTGTATAATACACACCATGCATGATCCATAATATGTACTGTCTCTCTTCTCTCATATACTATGTATGTATATCTGTGTATAATATGTGTAAGTATATATGTGTACTAATATATGCAATGTGTACAAAAATAATTTTTCAACACTCTCTCTTCTCTCATACATACACACCATGCATGATCCATCCTAAATCCAAAACCCTAAACCCTAAACCCTAAACCCATGTAATATGTATGTATGTCTGTGTGTATACACGTGTGTATGTATATATTATGTGTATTAATATATGCAATGTGTATGTATGTATTGATACACATGAAACTTTAACACTCTCATGGACACACACATGTTAAATCCCTGCATGATTTATATTTTTGGGGTGTATGTGATACACCCACGCACACGCACGCGCTAATAATATAATGAAAGAATATTCGTTTAGGGCGAATCTATATTTTATTCTTTTTAGGGTTTAAGTATATTCTCAGAAGGAATATTCTATTAGGGTTAATATATATATTTAATTCCTTTAGGGTTTAGGTATATTCTTAGGGTTTCAAGAGGCGCGGCTGTGAAATCGGCGGGCGGCTGTGCACACAGGTGAGATCTGTGTGTGTGTGTGTGTATGTATGTATATATGTATAGGAGTGTGCGTATAAATTTATTTATTAGTTTTATCTCTCGCACACACACGCACACTCCTGTGTATGTATATGTGTGTGTGGTGTGTGTTTGTTTATCTGTATGATTTTATTTGTTTCGCTCACACACGCATACACACGATATACATATACACATATATATATACCTATATACATATATACATACATATATTATGTGTACCAGTATCTGTAAATTTTTTTTTATTGATCTATCTCTCCCACACACACGCACACTGCTTTACACACACACACACACACACACACACACACACATATATATATAATCAATGCATATTAACAAATAGTATACAACACTAGTTTATATATATGCTTATATATTCATATGGTTATATATCTATACACACATATATATATGTGTGTGTTTATCTGTATAATTTTATTTATTTATTAGTTTTATCTCTCGCACACACACGCACACTCCTGTGTATGTATATGTGTGTGTGTGTGTGTGTTTGTTTATCTGTATGATTTTATTTGTTTCGCTCACACACGCATACACACAATATACATATACACATATATATATACCTATATACATATATACATACATACAACACTAGTTTATATATATGCTTATATATTCACAGACTCTCTCTCTTTCTCTATGGATTATATATCTATATACACACATATATATGTGTGTGTTTATCTGTATAATTTTATTTATTTATTAGTTTTATCTTTCGCACACACACGCACACTCCTGTGTATATATATGTGTGTGGTGTGTTTGTTTATCTGTATGATTTTATTTGTTTCGCTCACACGCATACACACGATATACATATACACATATATATACCTATGTACACACATATATTATGTGTACCAGTACTGTATAATTTTATTTATTTATCTATCTCTTGCACACACACGTACACTCCTATACATACATACATATATATATATATATATATATATCACACACACACATATATATGTGTGTGTTTTTATCTGTATAATTTTTTTATTTATTAATTTTATCTCTCGCACACACGCTAAGCCCCTCGAGCGGCGGGATTAATCCCGCTGCCGAGGCCCTTCACGCAGGCGATGGGCGCGGGATTAATCCCGCCGCTCTACGACAAACCGAAGAGCGGCGGGATTAATCCCGCCGCCCATGGCCTGCGTGAGGGGCCTCGCGGCGGGATTAATCCCGCCGCTCACCCATGCCCTGCGCGGAATGCGGCGGGATTTATCTCGCCGGCAATGGCCTGTGTGAAGGCCTAATGGGCGGGATTAATCCCGCCGGATTCCGCGCAGGGCATTTACAGGGATGGGCGGCGGGATTAATCCCGCCGCTCATGAGGCTAACCGAAGAGCCTGCATGAAAGATCCTGCACGGAAGGCTAACCGAAGAGCCTGCATGACATGTCCTGCGCGTAAGGCGGCGGGATTAATCCCGCCGCCCAGGGAATTCACGCAGGACATGAACGGCGGGATTAATCCGGCCCCACGCTCATGCCCTTCGCGGAGGGCGGCGGGATTAATCCCGCCGCTCAGGCACTTCCGCAGGATATAAGCGGGATTAATCCCGCCCCCACCCATCCCTGTTCAAAATGCCGCAGCCAATATATATGTGTGAGCGCATGATTTACGAGAGGGCGGCGGGATTAGTCTCTCCGAACCTTCATTACCCGGTGGCGGGATTAATCCCGCCACCCTTCTTTTTTCCTCCATTGGTATGTTGAATCAATCCCGACTAACTCTGTCTGAGACGGAGAAGGTTTACAAAATACCAATGGAGGGAACTGAGAAGGGTGGTGGGATTAATTTCACCATCCCTTACATGGTGGGCGGGATTAATCCCGCCGCGTACGCATGCCCTGCGCGGAATCGGGCGGGATTTATCCCGCCGCCATTGGCCTGCCTGAAGGGCCTAGGCGGCGGGATTAATCCGCAAGATTTCGCACAGGCATTGGCGTTCGGCGGGATTAATCCCGCCGACTAAGGCCGAGTGAAGGGCCTGGGAGGCGGGATTAATCCCGCCGGACGCCAATTCCCTGCGCGGAATCGGGCGGGATTTATCCCGCCGCCATTGGCCTGCCTGAAGTGCCTAGGCGGCGGGATTAATCCCGCCCGATTCCGCGCAGGGAATTGGCGTCCGGCGGGATTAATCCCGCGCATAGGGACCGAGTGAAGGCCCTGGGCGGCGGGATTAATCCCGCGAGTCTTCAATGCCTGTTGGAGGAATGAATCCGCCACCCTTCCTTTTTTCTCCATTGGTGAGTCGGACCAATCCCAAACGTTTCTGTCTAGACGTAGAAGGTTTTCAACATACCAATGGAGAGAATTGGGAAGGGTGGGAAATTCATTTAACCATCCTTACATGGTGGGCGAGATTAATCCCGCCCCTTTCTGGAGTCACTGAAGGGGTGTGAGAAATAAATCCTGCCCAGTTCTCTCTGAGACCGAGAAGGGTGGCAAGATTAATTCCGCACTCCCGTTCAAGGCCTCCAGAAAGGTGGCGAGATTAATCCCGCCCACTCTTTCAGGAGGCATTGAAGGGGTGGCGAGATTAATCCCGCCGCACCTTCCATGTGAATATATATGTGTATTAGTATATATAAGTTGCATATCTCATTTTATTTACTTTTATCATCTTATCATAATATTTCGAGTAAAAGCTAGGAATCTATGTAAAACTGTCCAGAGCTCACATTTGTGGTGGTTCTAAAACGAAATGTTATCTTTCTTTTGCACTAACACAAATGTGAGCTTCGGACAGTTAATTACGTCTACTTCTCTCTGTGTATTATTTTTGTATATTCGGGTTTATACAAGTGTGTGTGCGTTTTTATATAATTTATATTTATAGTGTATTATTTTGCAGAAGGACGATTTGATCAAACAAGGAGATCGAGTCATTAGTATGGAGTCGTCGTCAAATTCTGGGTAAGAATTAAAATAAAATCTGTTATACTCGGATACTTGAACTAATCATTTTTGTATTCAGATGTGGAATTGAGGTGACATTAAAGACAAGAGCAGGAGAAGAGATGGGCAGGGGGATTCTGGAATCAACTTGGCCATATTTTAAGATAAATGGGAAGCGCATTGGAGCAACCATGGCTGCTGTCAAATTAACCTCTGTCACATCTCATGGACAAGCAAAACAATGGAAAGTAGATTCGCTAGTCAAGCACCCGAAAGCAGGCTGCGAACCCAGATTGGACGATGCTCGACACATATGCCTTGTTCCATCCAATGTCACGTTCTCGGATCCAGAGGTCGTCAGTTACAACATTAATTCGGGTGGTTTTGTCGACTTGTGGATAATGACGTTCACGTGTTCACTAATGATGTTGACCTTGGAGTTCTTCTTCAACTCAACGAAAGCCCATCTATGGAGGGGATCCATCTGGATGTCTACTTCGAAAATCTTCAGACTCATCGAGTAGGTGTATTGTCAGGAGATATTGCTTCACAATACAGAAAATCAGCAAGTGGAGCAATCTCCCTCTTCACATTGAAGAAGAACACAGCGACATCATAATGGAGATTGAGAGGGTGGCTCGGTCTCAGGTTCTCTACAGATCACGTTCAATTTGCTTAGGGAGCTTTGGGAGCTGGAAGAGTGTACCGAGAACACTAGAACAGCTGCAGTCGGGGATCACACATGTTGATTCGGATCGCAAAAGAAAATCATCAATCGTTTTGTCAGCTGCACCTGTGGCATCTCATGCTGCAATAAGTCACAAGGAAATGATGTTGGATGATAAGATTTATCCTTGTAGGGTTAAATATTGCAGCGTCAACCCAAACTTCAATTACAGGCCACTCAACCAGGAACGTGTAGCTGAGCTCATGGAGAAGATGAAGGACGACAATTCTTATACCGTTCCACATAATGCTGTTTTGTGTCCATACTATGAAAGAAGGAAGGGCGCTGACAAAGTCTGGATCACAACACCAGAACAACTCATGAAGATTCAGACGGAGAATAAAAAATCTATCAAGTACTACATCATTAGTGGCCAGCACACAATAACGGCAGCCCAACGACTTCTCGAGGAACACAACAAAGGAACGATGGCAACAAAACTTTCCGAGCATACCCGTGAGAAGCTGACAAAAAGATCGGCGTTTTTAGCTAAGCCGAATCTCACAATCGAGCAGTACCATAAGTTATCGGCGGAATGGGACGCTGCCGACACCAACCACTACAACAGCAAAATATGGGAGAAGTTTAAACACACGCGAGCCGTGTGGGAATCTCTTCAGCGACCACAAAGAGCTACCGCAGGGAATACACAATCTGCGGAATACCGGGTAAGCAAATTGTTTGGGCGGGATTTATCTCGCCGGTATAATCTGTCTTTTTCCTCAGAGAGTTGAAGAAATTGCAGCAGTTGATTTTGCCCAGGTGGGCGGGAAGGAAACATCCTTTCTGATGATGTTGATTTCTTGCCCCGAAGATAAGATCTTTGCCAAATGGTTGGGGATTATGGAATCCTTTTCAAAAGGAACACTGAAGAAGAAGCAGACAAGTGAAGGGGAGCCCTCAGAAAAGTCTGCAAAGAAACCCAGTAAGACGCCGAAGGCTAAGTCTGTTCAATCTACAAAGGATGTAGACAACGATTTCAAGCTCACATGGTTGAAGCCTTTAAATGGAACAACGATGGAGGAGATGGAAGTCTTGGCTGATTTGGTGATCGATGGCAAACTACAAATTAATAACAGCAGCCCAACCTCTCCTTTTCATCTCAAGGCAATGGAGTTGAAGACGGTCAGGCATTTCAAGGAGTGGTTGGGAATACACTGCCACAAACTGGGTTGGACCTCGACTTCAACATATGAAGAGGTCAGCAAATATTTGCATGTGACGAACGATGATATGCTTGTCGAATGGGTGAACCAATCGGAAGATCTGGGCAAGAATCTATTGCACGCCAACGCCAAAAAGGAGAACATTGGGATGACGCCTTCTCTTATGGCAGTCCTTCAGCAGCGGAGAACCGAATTGAACCTTATAAAGGAGGATGCTACAAATCACGACAAGCCCTACAGATGTTTGTTGTTAGATTCGGAGACTTTATGGGGTAACATCACTGCTTGTAGGAAACCGTTTCAATTGTTCGTGATGGATCGGCGGGTGTCAAAAAATCTTTCGACAGATAGGGCACTAGAGGATCTGGTGGAGAAACTTAGCCGTGCAAGCATATACATAGAAGGTATTTATTATTGAATTCATGCTTGCGCTCTTCACTGATACCTACTTTTTCAGGTATTTATTTCTTGATTCTTGCTCATGTCACCGATACTTTTGCCTTCGCCTTCGCCAAGAAGAATAGACATCGTTTGGACAGGATTTTATATGAACGATGCTAATCCCAAGTGCATTGATACCGTTGTTCACTTGGTTGTTAGGAATGCGCCAAACAATTTCAAGCTTCCAAATGACTGGCCAGGCATCTGTTTGCACTCCAACGGCCCTGAACCTCCATCCGATACACCGATAGGTATGAGTGACGTATTCGACAATGTACGTTATCCAAACATTACAAGTCAAGCGGCACGGAGCATCGTCAACTTGATTAGGGGTCCTCACAGTGATGCGTGGGTTTTTGACTACTGCACTAGGGGGTCCGTCTTGAAGGAGTGTTACCTTCGGCATACATGTGTGTTTGCCGTTGAAAAGGATAAGACCATGGTTGAGGACCTGAACAAGTGGATAGATTGGGTCTCAACTGAGTACCCCAACGATTCCATAAAGGCGTATTTGAGAAAGTTCCCTCCAGATAAGTGCGATAGCTCTGAAGGTGAATCTGGTTCAATCTCGGAGTCTGAGAACGAACTTCAATCAGATATTAGACCGGAAGTTATCTCGAGGAGTACAGAACATTCGCACACTCCAGGACCCATGGAAACATCAATAGAAGATGCAGAAGATCTTGAACCATCTCACAAGCGGCTTAGACCTTCTTCGCCTCACTCAGAAAGGTAAATAGCGAAGAAGAATTGATAATGAATTGATAGAGTGACGAATAGTTGTAAATGAGTGTAACATAAGGCATTTTTGTATATTTTTTTATATTTGTACAGAAAATAAATTCTCAAGGATTAATGAAGCTTTTAGTTCAAACATGGGTCACACATTAACAAGGTAAATAATATACCTTGATAATTTTAAGGTCAGCTAATTATCATTTTGCAGATGTAATGAAATAATTGAGAACATGGATTTTCAGCATTGCCATGAGGTAAGAGAGGGGTTTGGCGACAATTTCTTGTGCCACATGTCAGAATGACAGAGTTCATGCAGGAAATGGATAATAATGCAGCTCAAAACATCGTTACCATGGGGGCCACTTCATCATCATTTTTATTGGCTTCAGTTCCGAAATCAATTTCTTCAGCGCATGCAATATCTGAATCTTGTAAGGATGATGTACAATTAAATGATGAAGGGATAGGCAACGAGATAGTGGCAACGGATAAATGTGAAAGGGAGCAAACAAGTGATTTGCAAAGTATTCAAGAGGCAAACGCATCTCATGTTACTCATGGCCATATTGTGTTGTTGGATGTCAATGGTGTTCTGCTTCATCGACAAAGGCCCAGGATAGAAAAAAGAAATCAAACAAGGAGATTTCATTCCTTGTCATGGTAAATTTCGATATGATATTATTTTTCGTCCAGGGTTGGATCGTCTCTTTCAAAAGCTTAAGGAGATGGGTGCGCTTGTGGGGATTTGGTCATGCATGCAGATTCATAACTTAACACCGCTGTTGAATTTACTTAAGAAACATTGTAGTTGCAGAAGAGGTGATTCGTAAAGATTGGATTTTTGACCAGCGAATGTGTCATAAACCTCTCGAATTTCACAATATAAGAAAGGAAAGCAAGCCATACTTCTTCAAGAATGAAAGAATAATTGGGACTCATGGGGAGATCAGTCGCTTAAGGATAATGAAGAACGCACAGATGTTAGTAGTAGACGACTCTCCTCAGAAGGCTATGCTCAACCAAAACATTTTGTATTCATCCAATCACTTTCGATCCATATTCTGATACCGATATCATGGATGAGCTAGTGAACTACTTGGATACGTGCCTCAGAAAGAAGAATCTCGAAAATTTTTGTGAGCAGTATCCACCGTATCATACATTTCCTGAAGCTTTTCTTTCTCGTGATATTGAATTTTATAAAATGAAGGATAGCAACCGGGCGCTTTATAATATTATTCTTAAGGAACGTCAGTTTTTAGATGAGCCTTTATGCAGACCTTCTCTTATCACATCTTATGTATTAACAAGGATGGCAACTCCCAATTGCATTCGTGAGAGTGTTAAGTGGTGGCAACAACATCAAGATATTGACCAAAATGATTTGATTAATCCGGAGAGTGATGATTTAGACAAAATGAAAAGATTTCTTTGTATGATAGAAAGAAAGTATTTATAAAAAATTAACATGTTGATAAGAAAATGATTTCATTTGTAATTATGTTTGATAGTATTTCTTCATTATTGTAAACTATTTTTAGAATAATATGAATATTCTAAGATATTTTAGGAATATTCCTTACTAAGTAAGGTTATTGAAGGATTAATTAATTAATTAATTAATATTTAAGGCTTAATTACATATTAATTAAATGATTAATTAATAATTAAAACTTAAGTATTAATTAGTAATTTATTTTATATTCCCATTTTCACGTATCATGCCCCACTTAGTTACAACTTGCATTTTTGTATTGTCTTACTTTCATGCATACTTATAGCTTGTAGTTCCATGTGGTGTGTACAAGGGTTTAAGCACGTTTTAGATCTAAATAAGCAAGGTTTTAATATTGCTAAGCATGGTTATGTTATGTTTGGAATGAAATATTACGAGGACCTGTGAATAGGAAGAATTACAGCTTTGTGCTTATTAACTCATTAGTTTCAAGAACTCTAACTTATATACAGGAGTGAGTGGTTCATATTGAAAACCAATCCGACGGTGGATTTGTGTGGGTATGCCACTGATTAGTTCTTTTAAATTCAGAGGGCATGTGTTTGCTTGTGGAAGATCAGTGCACTTGACTAGGCATTTTGTCCAATTTGCAACTGGTTTGTTTGTGTATGGGTATTTTGAATTTTGTTTGCATTATAGTTTGTCTGGTATTATGTGGGGTACATCATATTGTTACTTGTAATGCTAGTGTGTTGGCATTGTGGTTTATGTCGGTTATTTATGGAATGTAACACATTTTTGGATTATGATTTTTTGGTGGGAGAGATAGTTCTTTTACGAGGAATGACATCCAAAATATGGATTGCATGTTGTAATGAAAAAGCTATGATTGATTTTGTAAATAAGCTCTATTTAATAAACATTCATGTATTAACATGTACATGCTTTGCGTTCATACTATCATTTGGTCATTTTTAAAACCACCACAGCTCAAACTGCTATTGTCTTGTCAAGGTGTTTAGTAACAATTTGGCGCGATGATAGTAGTGAACCATTGGTTGGTTTTGGAGTTTGGCATTTGGCAAATGACAATTAAATTTGGAATTTTGCATTTGGAGGAGCTATTATATCGATAGCACATATACACATAATGCAATTACACTCTAAAAACTCAGGCAAAGCAAACAAAAAAAACTATGCAATAAACATGTACTAATAGACTTAGGATTTGGCATTGAAATACTGTATTCGGTATATGGCTTTGGAATATGGTACTTGGCATTTGGTACATGGAATTGTCATATGGCATATATGGGATATAGCAATGGATTGTAACAACAACTACATCATACGGAATAAGGCATTTTACGGAATATGGCATATGGCATATAACATTTGGCATTGGAATTGGCTTTATGCCTATTAACACAACATATGGCATGCAAACCACATAACATTGACATGCAACTTAGTCACATAATAAAGCACATGCACATGATTAATCTTAATTGAATTGCTGTATATGCTCATGCTCCTTTAAAAGCTTAGATACTGTAAAAGCAGAGAAATTCATGTCATAAAAGAAAAAGTGAATAATTAAAAAAAAACTCCTTAAGGAGGTCAAAATTTCTCTTTTATTCTTTCTAAAAAGTTGTCTAGGTATATGTTTTATATAACATCCAATTCATAAATTAAAGTTAAGACATGTAACAAATAATCTGGATGAAAAACAATGATAAAAATAGAGAAATTACCTCATCAAATGCCAATGGCATGTGTGGGATGCAATAGTAATTATTAAAACTACACACAAAAGACAAGCTTAGAAGAGCCAATAGAGCCTAATAATTAGGCCAAATAAAAAAAATCTAGGGGAATTTGGAATTTCGCATTGTGTATCAGCATTATGGCATTAGAATACGACATTATATGGCATTGAAAAACGGCATATGAATACAGCATTTAGCATGTGGACTAACCTTAATTATAGTATTACCATGCGTTCACGTTGATGAAAAAAGTGATTTCTTATAAAAACAAAAAACTATGTGAGAAAGTAAGTAGTAAATAAAATTAAAAATAGAGCATCTAGGAGGTGGAATCTTACTTTCATGTTTTCTACAAAGTTGTCCAACACTATGTTTTACATCACTTCCAATTAACAAATTGGCATTTGGACATGTAAAACCAAATCATATAAAAAGAGTCATTGCATATTATAAATCAATTTTGAATATGAAAATTAAGAAATTAAAAGTTGAATTTGACTTTCATTGAATTTAATTGGAATAATAATTAACATTGACAACCCGAATTGAAAAAAATATACACAATAACTAAATGGATGTAATTACCTTATAGTTGATAAGACTAAAACCCTAGAATTAAGTTTTAAAAAGGAGCTTATGTAGTAAGATGTTTGCAATGGTAATATATACTATGCATGTGAAATTAAATTGAAGGTTACAATATTGACATATTGGTTAAGTTGGTTGCCTATAAACCTAAAGGTGTTTAATTCAAATCTCATAAATGTAATTTTTATATGATAGGTTTAAGAACATTTTAGATTAACACTTAATTAAGCAGCATAAGCATAATATGATAAGCTAAGCATGGTTAAGAAGAAATTACTTTTCAGGTTTTATTGGATAGAACATACATATAATGTGCATGGTAAATTGCCTTTGTGTTTAGAAAATTGGCAAGATTAACACTACATGCATCTAAATTTGTCTCTCTCTCTCTATATGTGTGTAAAAATAATAAACAATACAAAACAAGTCAAAATGTATGACTTAGTCAGGTGGTTACTGTGAATTGTGGCATGTACTGGTGGTTGACATGTTGAATCATGACATTATTAGCAGATTGTTTGACTAGTTTTTTTACTATGTATAGGGTTTTTTTAGATGTTTTACATGATTTTTTAATTTGCTCTTTAATAGGGTTATGTTTTTTTTCAAACAAACTCATACAAAACCAAAACCAAATGTGATTTTTGCAAATCACATGTCAACTAGTTTTTTTTTTAACAGTTTTATATACGACTTTTTCATCTAGTATTTCATGTAATCTTTTAATGTTTTTTATTTTGTTGTAACATATTCGATGTGGCTTTTGTATAGTTACATCTCTTATTTTTACCTAACTTTGGATATGATTTATTATATGTTTTGATATGTGATTTAAGATGTGGTTTTAATGTGATTTTTCATTCAACTTTTTGTATTGTTTTGAAAATGATTTTTTGGTAGTTTTTCATATGTTTAATGATATAATTTTAAGAAGCATTTATTAAAGTGGTTTTTCATATTCTCAAATATTCAGAGTTTTAACCTAGGGGCTAACACGTGGCTATCAAATGGCTTTCCGACATCAATTTCGTATGTGAGCAATGCCAAGTCTTCTAAGACAACCCCTAGAGCCTAACTTAGATGTCCAAGTAGGCATAAGACTTAGGGTTTCACCCTAAGTCCTTTATAATGACTATCCTCCAAACTGTAAAAGATAACCTGAGTAGACCTTAGGATCTTGTCCAAAAGACTTAGACAGACTCATGCACCAACCCCGTTGAGGAGACATGCCTTGATAGAGTTAAGGCATTGTGACTTACCCCTTAAGGAATCACCCTTATTGAATAAACTTTTCATATTCAATCGAAACCTTTTCACAACCGTCAAGAAAAACTAAACGTTTTCCTTTTTGACTATCTTTTTTACTACATGCGAAAATATTGTTCATGCATAGAAAAGGAAAGTTTACTTATTGCCCATGAATGCTTATTTCATTCCTCAGACCCATCTTCAAGGTCAAGGATAAGGATGGCATAGGCTATTGAATGAAAAAGAATCATATATATATGACTTAGACATATATATTGCAAAAAAATACAAAAATTTGATGTTGATCCAAATAATTGGAGGCAATATGAAACAATTGGTTTAGAAGAGAATGTGAGAGGAAGGGAAAGAGTGCATGTTCATATACTAAAATTGCAAGGAAAAGGATCTCATGAGAACAGGGAGGAAGGTGTAAGAGGAAGTACACCAGAGCAAAGGATTATTTCAAATATGGCACTTTTTTCCGGGAATGTTTGGGGTAAGGTGATGTATACCACATTCTCTACAGGAAAGAAAGAGAATCCAAAAAGACATTTACAATAGTTCAAAGAGGTAGTAAAACTATATAAGGTGACGGATGCAAAAAAACTAATATTTCCACATATATTGAAAGGAAATGCTCTGATTGGCATTATGATCTTGAAAAGAAAATCAAAGAGGATTATCGAAAGGTTATTGATGGTTTTAAAAAATATTTTAAAAATGAGGAATTGCCTGAGGAACATTCAAAGAAGTTAAGAACCATCCTTTATGGCAAAACAAAAAGATGATGAATATACACATTGTTTTAAGAAACATGAGAAAAGTCTAAAGCATATGTAAAGATGGATGTCTTTATAAGCAAGGGTTGCTAAAACCATATAGAGATTTAACACTCACTATCAATGAAAAGGATAAAGAGGATCTTATTAATTAATTAAAAATATATGAGAAGGAGTAAAAAAAATTGCAGAAGGAAAGTTGTAAATATATAGAAGAAAGGAAGAATCCTCTGATGAAGAGGAAGAAGAAGCTGATGTAATAAAGGTTTATAAATATCCAATAAATGAGAAAGCATTGACTCAAAATGATGAAAACTTTTAAAGGGAATGATAATTAATGAGGAGATAAAGGCAAAGGTATGATGCACTAAGTGTAATAATCTTGGCCATACAATGGAAGAATGTAGGTTGCAACTGCCTACGTGCCAAAATGCAAAAAGGAAGGATATGTGACTCGGAATTATAAACATTTCTTGAATTAGAATGTGGCTCATATAGAGAGAGAAAAGAGAACAGATGAACGTCCACTTCTTAAAAGGTTCCCACCTAATAGGAATCGTGGGAATGATATAAACGATAATGCTATTCCTTATAAGAATAGAAATAATATATCATATGGTATAAGGAATGAGGTTCCTTATCAAAATAGAAATAATGAATATTATGAGAGAAGGAATGATATTCCTTACATAAATAGAGAGGACATGTATTATAAGAAAGAAATGGTCCATAAAATGGACGACAAAAGGGTTCATGACTGAGTTCGTTGCTCTTCTGTCGGTGCAAGCTTCAGCTTGTGTCGTTAAGGTACAACCCTTTGTTGTGTTGATATAGAGAAAGAAATGACAAACAATATAAAAGAGTATTAAGGTTAAAGAGGTAGAAATGATCAATATAATCAGACAAGTGATAAGCAAGGACCACAGGGTAGGAATTATACATGTGGTGAAATAAGACATCTCTTTAGGAATGTCCTAGGCAGAATGGACAACCTCCTACTTCTACTAGGATGAATAATGTGCACCCTACAACACGGTTAATTCAAATGGAGGAGGGAAAAGATGAGTATCTACTGGTAGCAAGGGTAGTTTCAGCTCTTCAAAGGAATGAGAAGGAATATTCTTGTTAAGGAGAAGGAGAGATAGGTATTATTCCTAACAAGAAGGTGGGTTTGTTACAAGAAAAGGTAAATGATCAAGAGCGAAACCCTAACCAAAAAGGTTGGATTGATAACGAATTAGATAGTTCCATGATAGGTGCTATAGACAAAAGTAAACAAGGTTTTTCATTTTTATTATTATAGGATAAGACAATGGATTCAATGTATCACTAAGTTATAAATCAGGAGGTAAAAGTTATGCTTGGACAATTGATACATGTAGCTCCTTACATAAGAAATTAGATATTGAATGCATTTAAGTTTGATTCAATAAACATCACCTTCAAATGAAGGATGTACAATTTGTAAAATGCATAAGGAAGTATTGTATAAAGGTCATTATGATGGATAACTTCCTTGTACCACAGTATATGTGGGTAGGAATAAGTTAACGAGAGTGTTAATAGATAGAGGTTCAAGTGTGAATTTTATTAAAGCGGGTGAATGTAAAAGAATGAGTTTAGGACCAATTCAACCTACGCCATTTAACCTTAAAATGGCTGATCAACAAAATGTAAGGCCATTAGGCATAATGAGAACAATTACCATATTTGTTAAGGACTTAAATTCAAATATTCTTAATAGTCTTACGAATGAAAGGACATGACACAACATATACTATGTTGTTGGCCTGACCTTGGCTTAAGATTGCCCAAGTTGTGCAGGACTAGGGTTTAAGAAAAATGACAAGTGATATGAAGGTGGATATCTA
Organism: Selaginella tamariscina; assembly: GCA_003024785.1. Classification (NCBI taxonomy): domain Eukaryota; kingdom Viridiplantae; phylum Streptophyta; class Lycopodiopsida; order Selaginellales; family Selaginellaceae; genus Selaginella; species Selaginella tamariscina. The sequence continues at coordinate 456,406 of PUQB01000047.1, read as the reverse complement.
TACTCATGCTAAGAGATATCTAGCAAAGAAGGATAAACCAATTGCATTGGAAGAATATGATTGGATGCATGGCTATGATCAGGAAGAGGAAGAAATTTTAAAGACATATCCTAATCTGAAAGCCCTTGTAGAGATTGATCTATATGTTATTGTGAAGGAGAAAAGGAAGATCTCCCAAAAGGAAAAGAGACGTGATAAGTTGGGGTTGTACCTTATGAAATTAATCTATAGGAACAACCTGTAAACTACACTTATATTTATATTAACAATCCTTTAGAACAAGTCAATATAAGTACAGAGAAGGAACCTAAGGTGCTGACTATAGCTCAAGACTAGATTCTGATTTTAAAGATAAAGGATTGACATTGTTAGTAAAGTATAAAGATGTATTTGCATGGTCCTATCAAGATCTAAAATAAATACCCCTAAAGTTGTTTATGCACACTATTCAATTATGGTCGAGATGCCAACTGGCTAAACAAAGTACATACATGATGAATCCCAATTATGCGAAGTTGGTTAAAGATGAAATTAATAAGTTGTTACATGTTGGCTTTATATATCTAATATAAGGAGCACAATGGTTATCACCAATTGTGATTGTCCTTAAAAAAATGTGAAGCTAAGAGTATGTGTAAATTATAAAAAGTTAAATGATGTTATAGCTAAAGATACTTTTCCTATTCCTTTCACATAGGAAATGCTGAATAATGTAATTGGACATGAAATATAGATGGCTTTCAGGATATAATCAAGTGATGGTAGCTCTTGAAGATCAACATAAGATGGCTTTTATAAGTCCATGTAGTGCATATGCCTATTGGGTTATGCCTTTTGGCTTATGTATTGCACCCTTTACATTTCAAATGATTATAACATATACCTTTCAAGAATATCTTTTAGATTTTATGAAAGTCTTTATGAAAAACTTTAATGTTTATACCTTATCTATAAAAATGTTTTCAGAAATGTAAACAGAATTTAGTTACTTTGTCCAGCAAAATGTAACTTCTTTATCAAATTAGGAATCCGTTTAGAACATGTGGTTATAAGGAAGGTATATTGGTAGGATAAGGTTAAGGTTATCATGGGCTTATAACCACCACATGATATAAAGGAGTTACAAAGGTTTTTAAGCAATATAGGCTATCATAGGCGATTTATAAAGCATTATGCTGATATCGCAAAACCTTTAACAAATTTACTTAAGGCGGATGTACCATATGATTAGACATCAGAGTGTCAAGAAGTATTTGACCAACTTTGGAAGGCTCTTATTAAGGCCTTGAAATTGGTTAGTCCTAAGTGGGATCAGAAATTCCATGTACAAGTAGATGCCTTTGATATTGTTATAGAAGTCATCCTTACGCAAATGCAGGAGGACAAAAAGGATTGTCTTATTTATTATGCTAGCCGTAGGCTGACACTTGCGGAAGTAAATTACATTACCATAGAAAAGGAAACATTGGGGATGGTATATGCTATTCACAAGTTTAAACACTACCTTTTGATTAATAAAGTTAAAATTTTTGTGGATCATAAGGCTTAACTATATTTACTTAATAAATTTGTACTTACAAGAAAGTAAGCCAGATGGTTTTTACTCTGCAAGAATATGATTTTGAGATAATTCATAAACTAGGAAGGTAGCATAAACAAGCTAACCACTTAAGTCGCATTAAAACATGCAAAGTTCCTATCAACACTATAGATGATTTCTTGACGCAAATTTATTTTGTGTAGGTGTTACATTAAGGTGGTTAGTTCATATAACACAATATCTAACCACTGAAATAAATCCGCCTATTTATAAGACAACAGACGAAAGAAAGTTATTTGTTGTGAGGACACGACACTTTTCTCTCGTGGAGGAAAGTTATATAAATTGGGATTTGATGGAGTGTTACGAAGGTGTGTAGACCTTTTAGATGTCTCAGAGGTTCTTAAAGAGATTCATTTAGGCATTGTAGGAGGCCATTTTGCAAAGGAATTAACAAGAAGGAAAATCTTTTAAGCATGATTATGATGGCCTACCTTATGGAGAGATGTAGGTAGCTATTGTACGGCATGTGATAAATGCCAATGTGCACAATTGCCCCCAAAAAAACAAATACAACCTTATAATCCAATTCTCCCATTACAACCTTTCAAGAAATGGGGAATAGACTTTATATGACAAATTAATCAAGTTCAAGGAGGAATCAATATATATTGGTTTTAATAGATTATATGACTAAATGGGTAAAGGCAGAGCCTATAAGAAGGCTTGATGTGTATAATATAGCAAAGGTTTATATATAATACTGTAATAGTATGTTATGGTATTCTTAAGGAAATTGTGAGTAATAAAGGAAAGCATTTCATAATGAAACGATAGAAATGCTCATGAAAGAGTTTGTGATAAAATAAAAAGTCCACACCATATTATCCATAGGGTAATGGACATGCTGAGTTACAAACAAAGTCCTTAAAAATGTTTTAAAGAAGGTGGTTTAAGAAAGTAGAAAGGATTGGGATGAAAGATTAGTAGAAGTCTTCTGGGCCTATAGGATCGCTTATAAAGTGACTACAGGCATGACACCTTTTAAGCTCACATATGGATTAAAGGCCATAACTCCGATAGAGTATATTGTGTCGTCCATGCGAATGGCTGTTAGGACCCAATACAGGATGCAGGATTCTGGATATAGGATATAGGATACAAGATACGGGATATAGGATATGCTTACAGAATATACCTACAAAATATTCCTATAGGATATATCTATAGGATATTCTTATAAGATATTTCTATGGGATATGCCTAAAGGATAAGGGTCACCATTTTTAGCTCATGACTAGATTAGGCTCATGACCAGATTAGCTCTTGGAGTTGTGAGCATAAAAGCTCCGACCTAATTGTTGTATAATCAGTTACTATCAACACCAGTCTTTCTACAATCAATCTTGTCTTGTCTTGTTCTTGTCTCGCTCCTTGCCTCCTACTCTTGTCTTGTTCCTAGTTCATGTTCTCTCCTTGTCTTGCTCTTGGATCCTGTCCTGCTCCAGTCTCGTTCCTGGTTCTTGTTCTGCTCCTGTCTTGCTCCTAGATCCTATCTTGCTCCTATCTTGCTCTTGAATCCTGTCCTATTCCTGTTTTGCTCCTAAATCCTGTCCTACTCCTGACTCCTGAGTTCCTAGTTCCTGTCCTGCGCCTTGTTCTGCTCCTGAGTTTCAGTTTCTATCCTGCTCCTGAGTTCCAGTTCCTATCCTACTCCTGAGTTTCAGTTCCTATCCTGCTCCTTATCCTGCTCTAGTTCCTATCCTGTTTCTTGTCCTGCTAACCTGCTCCAGTTCCTATCCTGCTCCTTATTCTGCTATCTTGCTCTAGTTCCTATCCTATTCCTTGTCCTGCTAACCTGCTCCAGTTCCTATCCTATTCCTTGTCCTGCTAACCTGCTCCAATTCCTATCCTGCTCCTTATTTTACTATCCTACTTTAGTTCCTATCCTGCTCCTTGTCCTGCTTCTAAGTTCTTAGTTCCTGTCCTGTTCCTTGTCTTGCTCCTGAGTCAAGCTTCCTTGTCCTACTCCTGATTCCTGAGTTCCTAATTCCTGTCATGCTCCTGAGTTGCTAGTTCCTGTCTTGCTCCTTATCTTGCTTCTGAGTCAAGCTCCCTTGTCCTCAGAATCTTACTCTCTTCTTTGTTCCTGGGTCATGGCTTGATAGTTTGATAGTAACTCCTTTCATAACTTTCCAATTTCCAGTTACTTTTTTTTTTTTGTTCCTTGGTTCTTCTCCTTCGTTTCCTCTTTTTTTCTTTCATAGATCATGGCCGTTTTTGAGCAATTTCAACACGAGCACCAAATATTGCTTCATGAGCTGGCCACTTTGCGCCAAGTGATCACAAATCTGCAAGGTTCCACTAACGCAGCGCATGCAGCTGCTGATGCATCCTCCAAGGCTGCTGCGCAAGCTTTCTCTCAAGCATCCGTGGTTTCCTCTCCATCGAACTCTTCTTTAGAGCCAAAGATCAGCCTGCCAGAGAAGTTCAGTGGCAATCGTGCCGATTTCCAAGGTTTCCTGAATCAGATCAAGCTTTTGATCTGCATGTAACCACGCTGTTACTTGATTAATGCACAAAAGGTTGGCCTTTTAGCATCCTTATTAGTTGGATCTCTACGGGCTTGGGTTGCCCCTTTGCTGAAGCATGATGACCTATTGATGGAGGACTTTGAAGGATTTGTGGCTGCATTTGAAGCTTGCTTTGGAGATCCTGATAAGTACCATTCTGTATGCATGAAGTTATGCAAGCTCACACAAGGATCCTGACCAACTTCTGTCTATGCATTCGAATTTCAGCAACTTTGCACGAACGTTCCATGGGACGAGACTACATTGATCAAACATTTCCGTTTTGGGTTGAGGATGACGTGAAGGACCTTCTCCTTACATTACCGGATGCCCAAATCTTAGCAAAGATCATGCAACATGCCGTTCACTGTGACAACCGTTTGTTTGAGTGTTGTCAGGAAAAATCCCGTCAACAGTCCCTGCAAGTCAATCCTACAGTTGTAGCACATGTTCTTGCGACACTTTCTGGAGTAGTCCCTATAGAGGTTGAGAAATACAAGCGTGGTCCACTTTTAGTTGCGGAGAAGTAACATTGTCACGATGAGAACTTATGCTTGTATTGTGGTGAAGCAGGACACAAGGTGGCAGAATGTCCTGCTAAGCCAGGAAGTTCAACACGCATGAAGTTGAAGCTGAAATTCATGTCCACTTCGTCTAGGAGCCGTGAAGTTGGACATAGGTGAAGGCTCTATTGGTGTTGCTCATACTATTTCATCACTCAAGTTTCCTATACACATTCGCCTCAACAATCGAGAGTTTAAGGAGTTTGCCTTGTTAAACACTGGTGCAAATGCATGCTTCATGGATGACACTTTTGCAGCTCAGCATGGCATTTCGGTGGTGAAGTTGAAGCGTGCAATTCCTGGTAGGAGTGGCCGATGGTTGTCTAATTGCTCAGGCGCAGTTACTATACTACCACCTCTCTCTTGCAGTCATGGTGCATTCAACTGTTCGTTTCCTTCAACTTAATCAAGACTCGGTCGACTCCCATTGTTTTGGGCATGCCATGGTTCATGTTGCAAATCCTCAGATTAACTGGAGGTCTAGGATGCTCACGTTTTCCTCTCCGGCAGCCAGATCAATCTTGTACCTTCATGCGTGCAGGATACGTCCTTGTGTTTGAGCAGTACAAGCTACAGGATTGACCGTGCTGTTCCTGTATCAGTGTTGAAGATCCCCCTCGATAGGATTCACCTCATGTCAGTTCCTTAGCACATCCGCAAGCTTTCTCTACTCCTGTAAGTTTGCGGATTCTTGTGCAGGGTTTTCTTCCAATCCTGTATCAGTTTTGAAGGTTCCTCCTCAACAGGATCCACCTTTGTCAGTTCGTCAGCACATTCTCAGGCTCTCCTCACTCCTGTGCATTCACAACTTATATGGGTTCTTCCAATCTTGTATCAGTGTTGAAGATTCCTCCTCAACAGGATTCACCTTATGTCAGTTCCTCAGCACGTTCGCAGGCTTTCTCCACTCATGTTTCACCTTATGTCAATTCCTTATCACATCCACAGGCTCTCTCCACTCCTGATTCACTCTTGTCAGTTCATCAGCACTACAGGTTCATCTGGCTCTAGCAGATTCAACACTTCTATAGGACATCTGTTTACAATTGGTTACAAACGACTTGGCAAAGAATGTGTTCTCACACATTAGTCCTGACATCCAAGTTCTCTTCCTTTAGTTCTCGTACAGACTATAAGTTTTGCCATATATGACGGACTCCTGTATCAGGAAGGTCTTTTGTACATTCCTGTTGGTGTTTGCAGGACTCGTGTGGTACAAGATTGTCATGATACCCCGGCTACAGGACATTTTGGTGTGGCCAAGATAGTTGTGTTGGTGACTTGCAACTATTGGTGGCCTGGGTTGCGAGGTTTTGTGGAAAGGTTTATACGGAGCTGTGACACCTGTAACAGGTCAAAGATGCCTCGTCATGCACCCTCTAGTCTTCTTCATCCTCTTCCTGTTCCTTTTGCTCCTTGGAGATCCATTTCTATGGATTTCCTTTCAAATTTCATCCTTCTCTTCCTATCGTGCTTTTTCTCCTCCCCTCCTGTGGTCCTTGACAATGAACCTAAGTACGAAGTGGCAGCCATCCTTGATTCTTGTCTTCATCGCCGCCAACTTCAATACCTGGTGGATTGGAAAGATTATTTGCCTACCGATCGCACTTGGGAACCTACATCCAACTTACTCCATGCTTCTTTTAAGGTTGCTGTTCCATCAGCGTTATCCTGTTAAACTAGGTCCCAAAACTCGTGGAACTCGTCCTTAGGGAAGAGGTGCTGTCATGACCCGATACAGGATGTAGGATTCCGGATATAGGATATAAAAACAGGATACGGGATACGGGATACAGGATATACCTATAGGATATTCTTACAAGATATTCTTACAAGATATGCCTAGAGGATAAGGGTCACCATTTTTAGCTCATGACTAGATTAGGCTCATGACCATATTAGTTCTGGAGTTGTGAGCATAAAAGCTCCGACCTAATTGTTGTCAATCAGTTACTGTCTTTCTACAATCAATCTTGTCTTATCTTGTTCTTGTCTTGCTCCTTGCTTCTTTGTCTTTTCCTAGTCCTATTCCTTCCTTGTCTCACTCCTGAATCCTGTCCTACTCCTGTCTTACTCATGTCTTACTTTGGTTTTTTGTCCTACTCATGTCTTGCTCCTAAATCCTATCTTGCCCTGTTGCTCCTGGATCCTATCATGTTCCTGTCTTGCTCTTGATCCTGTCCTACTCTTGACTCTTGATTCCTAATTCCTAATTGGATAGGCCCTTTTTAGGTTAAATCTATAAAGGAAGGAGTGGTAGAGTTGGAAACGTTGGAAGGAGAGGAAATTGAGGGTGGTTGGAGGTGGGAATGAGATGTATGATGCAACGCAGTTAGCAATGAGCCTTTTCAACCATCTGGTCAATATAAGGTATATAGTCAAGGATATCTAGCAACTAATTATTCAAGCAGTGGAGAGTGTTATGGCGCCCAAGATGACTGCCATCCAAGGGATGGTGAACAAGGGTGTTCAATGGCAAGCCAAATAGAGGAACCCAAGATCAGTGGTGGAGATCAAGCCTTCGTAGACAGTGTAGGAGCCGGTGACCTTATTTTAGAGGTTGGTGCGAGCTCGAGATGAGAGCCAGCAAACCACTACTATTATGTCAGTAATGGTGGATGAGGTTTAGCATCTCCAAGAGGAGAATGAGCAACTCAAGAAGGATAGGCAGGCTTTTTGTCTTCAGGTTATGACAAAGAGAAAGCTGAGTTCTAGAAGTACAAGGACCATGAAAAGGTGGAGTATCAAAAGGATGCTCAAGATGTGTTGCCGTGAGGACACAACAATGAATAAGGAGAGGACAGTGTTAAAGGTAAAAAGTTAGAAGCATAGGACATCCTACTGTGAAGAGAATAAGGGTAAGAAGGTCCGTAGGAAGCATAGAAGGAAAAGCTATGAAAAAAGACCTTATTGAGAGGAAAAGGGAATAAAGAAAAAAAAAAGGATGACATGGCGAGAGGAAGAGTAATTAAAGGTAGTTAGGGCAAGGGAGAAAGGGTCTCCACAAGAAGTTCCAACATGAGGAAGAGTCTCCACACTTATTCTCTTGTATTCATGTTAGAAATAAAGGTGCATATTATAAGATCTTGTGTGTGTGATATGTATACTTCCAATAAATGGATTTAAAAAGGCAATAGCCAAAATCTGTTCTTGCCTTTAACTTTGGAGACTAGTCATTGTGGCACTGGGAGAAGGTGATATGATATGAATATATATATATATATATATAATTATAGAGAAGAGAGAGAGAGAGAGAGAGAGAAAGTTGATAAAAGGAAAGTGTATAGCCTTTCTTGACGGTTGAAAGAAAAGAAATGGTTAAATAAGAAAAGGTGAGTTTTCTTGTTTAACAACACACTTGCTTTAAGAATATGAATAAGTACAATGACGCAAGTGGGAAGACTCCCATATAGAAAACTCCCATATGGAGAAAATCCCCCTTTTCCCCATACCTACCTACTCTCCATATCTCCATTGCCATGTTAGTTCCAACTATCACAACTGTCCTTCCTTCCTGAGACTTCCATTTCATTTCCTTTCAAGATGTTTTTTTCCTTTTTTTAAATTATTTTCCTCTCAGTAAGGATTTCCTTTTTATGTAGAAATTAACTATGGACCTTCCTACCTTTATTCTCTCCCTTGTCACCCTAACGGGGTTGTACTCCCTAATGAGGGTTGTTAAAAGTAGAAAGTTAAGAACATAGTGTCAAGCCACAATCCAGGAACCAGGAAGGGAACAGGATTCCAAGGACAGGAAGGCCTGACTCAGGAACAGGACCGAGAGTAGGACAGGAACTGGAAATAGGAACATGACGGATCTAAGAGCAAGACAGGATTAGGATAGGATCCGGGAGCGAGACATGAACAGGACAGGATCCTGGAGCAGGATAGGATCCAGGGGCAGGACAGGAAACAGGAGCGAGACAGGAACAGGACAGGAAACAAGACGAGAACAAGACAAGACGAATTGATCGTAGTAAGACTGGTGTTGATAGTAACTGATTGTACAACAATTAGGTCGGAGCTTTTATGCTCACAACTCCAAGAGCTAATCTAGGCATGCATGCAAAAGTGGTTTGCATGCATGCAATGAGGCTAAGATGAGTCCACATGTCCCTTATCCTCTAGGCATATCCTGTGGCATATCCTGTAGGAATATCCTGCAACCGAATCCTGTGTCCGGAATCCTGGTAGGAATATCCTGTAGGAAAATCCTGCAACCCATATCCTGTATCCGGAATCCTGTAGGAAAGTCCTGCAACCCATGTCCTGTATCCGGAATCCTGTATTCTGTATCGGGTCGTGACAGCACCTCCTCCCTAAAGACGAGTTCCACGAGTCTTGGGACCTGGTTTAGCAGGATAATGCCGATGGAAGGCAGCAACCTTGGAAGAAGCATGGAGTAAGTTGGATGCAGGTTCCCAAGTGCGATCAGTAGGCAGGTACCCTTTCCAATCCACCAAGTATTGGAGTTGGTGACGATGAAGACGAGAGTCAAGGATGGCTGCGACTTCGTACTCAGGTTCCGTGTCAATGACCACAGGAGGGGGAGGAGAAGAAACACGACCGGGAAGAGAAGAAGGATGATACGGCTCCAACAAAGAGGTGTGAAACACAGGATGAAGTTTCACCGTGGATGGTAACTCGAGTCGGAAAGCTACAGGATTTACCTCCGCCACGATCCTATAAGGGCCCAATCGTTGAAAATCCAACTTAGAAGAAGGCCTGTTGGTGCGAATGTGTCGACGAAGAAGCCACACGAGATCACCAATCTTGTATGCAGGTGCCGGCTGACGGTGAGCATCAGCATGATGCTTGTATCGTTCCTGTGCCTGTTGAAGATGAACCTGGAGATCATCCTGTACCTGCCGAAGATGCTGAAGACGATCCTGTACTGCAGGAGCGGAAGAAGGAGAAGCGGGAGCAAAGTCAAAACGTGGATGGTGGCCTGTAAGAGCAAAGAAAGGTGTTGTCCTGTAGATGCGTGGATGGAGTTGTTGTAGGCAAACTCCGCCATTGGAAGGAGGTCCAACCAGTTGTCCTGCTGGTAACTGATGAAGCAACGAAGATACTGTTCTAAGGTCTGAATTGTGCGTTCGGACTGCCCATCGGTTTGTGGGTGATATCCTGAAGAAAGATCCGCTTTGACCTGTAGACTCCGAAGAAGCTCTCGCCAAAACTTGGACATGAATTGTGGACCTCGATCGGAAACAATGCTCTCAGGAAGACCATGATGTCGGAACACCTCGCGGATCACCAACTCGGCAGTTGTCTGACCTGTAGCTGTCTTGTTGCAGGGTAGGAAATGAGCCTGCTTGGTGAAACGGTCAACAACCACAAGAACTGCATCAAATCCACGAGAAGGAGGAAGATCTGTGAGGAAATCCATAGAAATGGATCTCCAAGGAGCAGACGGAACAGGAAGAGGACGAAGAAGACCAGAGGGTGCATGATGAGGCATCTTCGACCTGCTACAAGTGTCACAACTCCGTACAAACCTCTCCACAAAACCTCGCAACCCAGGCCACCAATAGTTGCGAGTCACCAACTCCACTGTCTTGGCCACACCAAAATGTCCTGTAGCCGGGGTATCATGACAATCCTGTACCACGCGAGTCCTGGAAATACCAACAGGAACGTACAGGAGACCTTCCCGGTACAGGAGTCCATCCTGTATGGTGAACAGGTTGTAGTCTAACGGGAACTGGAGGAAGAGGAACTTGCAACGTCAGGATGAATGTGTGAGAACACATTCTTTGCCAAGTCGTCTGTAGCCAACTGCGAACGGACGTCCTGTAGGAGTGTTGAATTTGCTGGAGCCTGATGAACCTGCAGTGCCGCAAGCCGGAAACGATCAGGACCCAACAACACTTGCCTTTGACCGTCAAATGCAGGATCGCCCGGGCTTGGTGCAAGGTAAGAGCGCCTAGACAATGCGTCCGCCTTGCCATTCCGAAAGCCGGGCCTGTAGACGATGACGAAGTCAAAACGTGATAGGAACTCTGCCCACCTAGCCTGTCGCCGACTGAGGACCCGAGCCGTTTGAAAGTACTCCAGGTTCTTGTGATCCGTAAGAACTTGTACAGGATGTGCAGCACCTTCCAGGAAATGCCGCCACTCCTCAAACGAATCCACAATGGCCTTGAGTTCCTTGTCATGAATCTCGTAGTTGATCTCCGCCGACAGGAACTTACGAGAGTGAAAAGCTACAGGATGAAGCAACTTGTCCTCTCCAACTTGCGATAGCACGGATCCTACTGCAAAATCCGAGGCATCTGCTTCAATGAAGAAAGGATGAGAAGGGTCAGGATGTGCTAAAATCGGAGCTGTCGTGAAAACGTCCTTGAGTGTTGTGAACGCGTGTTCCGCCTTGTCGGACCAAGAGAAAAGTCCTGTGCGCTTGGTGAGTTCTGTGAGTGGAAGTACACGCTTGGAGAAGTCCTGTATGAACCGCCTGTAGAAGTTTGCAAAGCCAAGGAAACATTGTACATCTCGTACCGACTTGGGCCTCTCCCACTCCACGATGGTCTTCACCTTGTGCATGTCCATGGAAACGCCAGCAGGAGAGACGATGTAGCCCAAGAACTCCACCGAATCCCTATCGAAAAAACACTTCTCCAACTTCGCGTACAGGCCATGCTCGCGAAGCCGCTCTAAAACTAGTCGTACATGCTTGTCATGTGCCGCCTGGTCCTTGGAGAAAATCAAGATGTCGTCGAGGTAGATCACCACAAACTGGTCCAAGAAGTCACGGAAAATGTCGTTCACCATGTGTTGGAACAGCTGGGGCATTGGTAAGGCCGAAAGGCATTACCGTGTACTCAAAATGTCCATACCTTGTACGAAAGGCAGTCTTCCACTCATCGCCGGGACGAATCCGTACAAGGTTGTAGGCTCCTCGTAAGTCGATCTTCGTGAACACCTTTGCTCCTCGCAGCCGATCGAGAAGTTCCGGGATCAATGGCAACGGGTACCGATTCCGAATGGTGACTTGATTCAAACCCCTGTAGTCCACAACCAAACGTAAACTCCCATCCTTCTTCTTGACAAAGAAGATAGGAGCTCCTGCAGGGGACTTTGAGTGACGAATGAAGCCGGATGCCAAGTTGTCCTCGATGTACTGACGAAGAACCTCCAACTCTGTGGGTGACAATGCATAAATCGGTCCGAATGGTGGAGTCTTTCCTTCCGCAAGATCAATAGGACAGTCGTAGGACCTGTGAACAGGAAGAACTGCAGCCTTGTGCTTGTCAAAAACGTCCTTAAAGTCGTGGTACTTGGATGGTAGGGAAGAAGGAGGAGAAGGAGAAGGAGAAGGAGAAAAAACAGGGGAGTCGGATACAGGAAAGGTAGAAGAGGACGTAGGAGTTACTTGAAAGGCAAAAAGGTGGAAGGGAGCAGGATCAGTGGCGAGTTCATGCATGGTAGTGGTAAGAACTCGGAGAGGAGAAGGAGGGAGCTGTGACTGAAAAAGAGGAAGGATCTTGGGGGATGGAACAGAAGCAGGGTAACAGAAAGAAGCAGGATTGGAAAAAACCTGTGTGGGTGATGAGTGTACAGGATTGGAAGAATCCTGTACAGGAGTCCGTGGTTGCGCAAGAGTGGAAGAAGCCTGCGAATGTGCTGACGAATCAACAGGAGGTGGATCCTGTTGAGGAGGAACCTTCGACACTGATACAGGATTGGAAGAACCCTGTACAGGACACCGCAACTTACAGGAGTGGAGAGAGCCTGCAGATGTGCTGAGGAACTGATATGAGGTGAATCCTGTCGAGGAGGAGTCTTCAACACTGGTACAGGAACAGGCACGGTCAATCCTGTAGCTTGTACTGCCTCAGATACTAAGGATGTATCCTGCACGCAGGAAGGTACAGGATTGATCCTAGCAGTTGGAGAGGAAAACGTGAGCGTCCTAGACCTCCAGTCGATCTGCGGATTTGCAACAACGAACCATGGCATGCCCAAAATGATGGGAGTCGACCGAGTCTTGATCAAGTTGAAGGAAATTGAACAGTTGAATGTGCCATACCTGCAGGAGAGAGGTTCGGTAGCATGGGTAACTGCACCAGAAGCAATTAGACGCCCATCGGCCACCTCTACAGGAACTGCACGCTTCAACTTCACCACCGAAATGCCATGTTGAGTTGCAAACGTGTCATCCATGAAGCATGCATTTGCACCAGTGTCTAACAAGGCAAACTCCATGAGCTCTCGATTATTAAGATGAATGTGTACAGGAAACTTAAGTGACGGGATGGTATGAGCAGCACCAATGGAGCCTGCACCTACGTCCAACTTCGCGGCTCCTAGACGAAGTGGACATTGGAGTTTTCCGACTGAACTTCAGCTTCACTTCACGCGTCTTGAAGTTCCTGGCTTTAATAGGACAATCTGCCACCTTGTGTCCTGCTCCACCACAATACAAGCACAGGTTCTCACTGCGACGACGTTGCTTCTCGGCAGCGGAAAGAGAGCCACGCTTGGATTTCTCAACCTCCATAGGAACTACTCCAGAAGGTGGTGCAGGAACATGTACCACAGCTGCAGGATTGGTTTGCAGGAACTGTTGACGGGATCTTTCCTGACGACGCTCGAACAAACGGTTGTCGCAACGAACAGCTTGTTGCATGATCTCCGCTAATGTTTGGGCATCCGGTAACGTAAGGAGAAGGTCCTTCACGTCGTCCCTCAACCCAAAACGGAAGTGTTCGATCAATGCAGTCTCGTCCCATGGAATGTTCGTGCAAAGTTGCTGAAATTCGGATGCATAGACGGAAGCTGGTCGGGATCCTTGAGTGAGCTTCCGTAACTTCGTGCATGCAGAACGGTACTTATCAGGATCTCCAAAACAGGCTTCAAAGGCAGCCACGAAACCTTCAAAGTCTTCCATCAATGGATCGTCACGCTCCAGCAAGGGGGCAACCCAAGCCCGTGGAGATCCACTTAGTAAGGATGCCAAAAGACCCACCTTTTGAGCATCAGTCGAGTAGCGCCGTGGTTGCATACGGATCAAGAGCCGGATCTGATTCAGGAAACCTTGGAAATCGGCACGATTACCACTGAACTTCTCTGGCATGCTAACCTTCGGCTCCGAAGAAAAGTTTGATGAAGAGGAACCACCGATGCCTGGGAGAGAGCCTGCGCAGCAGCCTTGGAGGATGCATCAGCAGCTGCATGTGCCGCAGGTGGTGGAACTTGCAGGTCGGTGACCACTTGGCGCAAAGTGGCCAGCTCATGAAGTAGCATTTGGTGCTCGTGTTGAAAACGCTCAAAATCAGCCATGATCTAGGAAAGGAAAAAAAGGAGGAAAATGAAGGAAAGAAATCAAGAAAAAGGTAGCTGGAAAACGGAGAACTATGAAGCATTACTATCAAACTGTCAAGCCACGATCCAGGAACTAGGAAGGGAACAGGATTCCAAGGACAGGAAGGCCTGACTCAGGAACAGGATCGAGAGCAGGACAGGAACTGGAAATAGGAACAGGACGGATCTAAGAGCAAGACAGGATCAGGATAGGATCCGGGAGAGCGAGACAGGAACAGGACAGGATCCGGAGCAGGATAGGATCCAGGGGCAGGACAGGAAACAGGAGCGAGACAGGAACAGGATAGGAAACAAGACAAGAACAAGACAAGACGAAATTGATCGTAGTAAGACTGGTGTTGATAGTAACTGATTGTACAACAATTAGGTCGGAGCTTTTATGCTCACAACTCCAAGAGCTAATCTAGGCATGCATGCAAAAGTTGTTGCATGCATGCATGCAAAGGCTAAGATGAGTCCACATGTCCCTTATCCTCTAGGCATATCCTGTGGCATATCCTGTAGGAATATCCTACAACCGAATCCTGTGTCCGGAATCTGGTAGGAATATCCTGTAGGAAAATCCTGCAACCCATATCCTGTATCCGGAATCCTGTAGGAAAGTCTGCAACCCATGTCCTGTATCCGGATCCTGTAGGAAAGTCCTGCAACCCATGTTCCTGTATCCAGAATCCTGTATTCTGTATCAGGTCGTGACACATAGGACATCTTGCTCTGAACCATGACTAACCCCTAAGGGTTTGAGTGGTCAAGTTATACCTTAATCCTAGAGTTAGTATTTAGTGAGGACATGAGTGTGCAATAAGGTGAACCAAGTGTTTTGCTAAGCAAACTCCCCAAGACTAAGTTTGGATAACCCCACAAGTGTTTCATGAAAGGGCTCTTACTAATTTTTCAACCTTGGATCCCAAAGAGAACACCCCATAGCTAAGTGGCAATTAGCACACCTAGTTATGAGACCCAACCTCCCTTGAGCCGATGCCCAAGGCTTAGCACCTTAATAAAGACACAAACACGCCTGCTTATTAGAGTATTCAACCCCTCAACGTTAACCCCCATAAGACAACCTTAAAAGTGTGTCTTAAGTGTTATATTATGTGCCATCTGGCCCAATGTTACATTTTCATGTGGCACTTTTTCTATATGTGGGTTATCATGTTATAGCCCTTATATTCGAGAGTTGCACCAAGTGCCATGACTGTAGCTCTCCAATGCCAACTCTAAAACTCCTCTCACTTACCTCACTAGCCAAGGTCCCAGGCCCAAAGCACAAACATGCCATGCTTAACTGTGAGTTTTAATCTTAGTTTGACGTGGAGGAGGGAGGCTGAAGACAAACCTCAACCCTTGACTCTTGAAATGTACAATTGGACAAGACCTCCTAGCATGGATTTGCCAATGTTAAGGGTAGGCTACCCTGAAGGTGGACATACCTCTATTGTTAGGAGTTGAGGCGGCACGACAAGGGTTGTGCCTTGAACAACATAAGCTAGAGCTTGAGTAACGAACTTAGTCATGAACCCATGAACCCTCACTCCTACATATTGTACCTTATTTATGTGACAAAGCCTCTTTCCTATATATGTAAGTGGGTTGGCATGGAATTAGTTAGCCCTTAATTAGTTAATTAAACTTAACCTTACTTTTTACCCCTAAACCCTACCCATGGGGGTTTTTAGGGCATGGGTTAGGGCAACCCTAGGGTTTTTCTAACCCTACTTAACACATCAAACTCATTTGCATTAACCAATTAACTTAATTGGGATAGGGATGGGTTTTCTAAAAGGTAAGTTCTAGGCTTCGCTTAGAATTTTCTATAAATACTTAATGACACTTGACCGGATCATCATTATATACCCAAGTGCACTAAGCGGGCTTGTTTCCTACTACATTATATTGTTTATGAAGATGCATGTGCCACACTTGGTTATTGTATAAGACAAGTGTCAATACTTATTATGTGTGTGTGTATAATGATTGGTGTGTAAAATGTATTTATGTATGTTAGCACATCTATGAATTCTTAAATGTGTATGTTTGCATGTAGTGATTATTATAAAACATGCATATTTACCTTTGTTTACAACCATGTTTAGTTCTTCTTTCTTAACTAGTTGACTGTTAATTTGTTTGTTTGATACACCTATTAAAAAGCATTTATTCAAGATATAAAGGAGTAATTTACCTTTGTCAAGAGCCTTTTTGTGGTCTTGTTTTTTTTAATTACATCTCTTACTTCTTCTTCAAATGTTGTTTTTATGCTCCTGTTTATTGGTGTTTATCTTTATTTTCCTCTTTCTTCAAAAAAGTTACAGAGGGCTTGAAAGTTCCACATGATCATTTTTTGATTTCTATAATATATATATCAAATTAAGAAATTATAATAAAGTTCAAAAATTCTTACCTCAACACTCTCATTTTTATATTATTATCATCATTATTAGATTTTAAAGTTAAAATCTTAAACACGCTTCAAATTAGCACACTGACATCTCCATGAATATAAGAGGAAAAAAGTTTACATAAATGGAAAGGTATTAAATTGTGTTAATTATAAATGATGATCATGTATTTGTGTTATATGTGTGAGATTACATACAAAAAGAGAAGATCTTTGTTTGCACGCATTTGTGTGTGTGTGAGAGATAGGGAGAGAGAGATCGTGTGTGAGCATGTGTTTGCATTTGTATGTGTGTGTGATTATAGAGAGAGAAAAAAAAGATTGCGTGTATACATGCATTTGTGTTTGTGTGTGTGAGAGAGATAGATGGTGTGTATGCTGTTAGGATCATAGTTAGACATGATAGGATTTCTTGTTATTTCATGGGCAATATAATGGAAAAATATCAAAAAAAATATATATTGTTGAAAACTGAGAGTGGGAAGATATATCGGAGTACGAGTTACTAACATAATACCGCAATACGAGTTATCATCGCAATACGATACCAGCAGAGTATGGCATGTTTGGATAAGGATAAAAAGAAGTTACAGTAACTGAATGGATAAGGTTGAGAGGTAGTTGCGATAACTGCTAGTTGGGACCTAGAGTACGGGTAATAAATAGACTAGATTAGGACTAGAAGGGGATCCCAAGTATATTATTATTTTGTACCATGTGCCGTGCGCGGACATAATATAAGTTTTCTTTCTCTCTCAATATGTCTATCTCTTACTCGTATTTCTGTTATGTGGTATACTATTCTTATTCCCAATACTGTGACGGGATCCATAGTACTGCTGCCTACTATATACCTTGCCATCCTTACCCTTTCCCGACCTTTTGATGTCTGATTTCTTCTCTATCTTATTATGGTACACCCTTAATATGGATTTGTCAAAGGCAATCTTACCTATGTGCAGATGGTAAGATTTGAAGGTTCAACATATGGCGACCACGGAGGGATGGTCGTGTTAGTAGGTAATTGATAATGTGTTGTAGAATGTATCAGGATGGGTAGACCGATACCCAAAGGAGTGTTGGAGTTTAAAGAGAAATCGTGACAGAAGAAAAATTGAGGCTAGGCGAGAGTCCTTAATATGATTAGCGCAGCTATTGTGGAAATGGAAGAACATGCACCAAAGACCGCGTGAGAATGGACCTGTAACATATAATAGTAAGTGAATGGATGATTATGGACGTATTCTTGTAGAACGCCAAAGATATGAAGAAATTAAGTAAAGACAGCAAAGAGAGCGCGAGGAGTGATATTTACGACGACAAGCAATAATAAAGACACGGAAGAGGATTGAAGCGCATGAGGAATAGAGAAGGAAGGAGCAAGTTCAAGCTCGAGGAGAGGAGCAACCAACGGCAACGCACGACGAGGATACATAAGAAAAGGATACTAATCAGGAGGGTGAAGATCATGGGCAACGTGTACCAACGCAAGGAAACTGGGATTTGTTGTCAATGGACGTACCTGACGAGATGGGAACACTAACGATTACGGGGAAGGTCATACCATTTACTTTTCCAGGTCTTGAGAATGAGGATATGAATCGGCATATTCAGCAGTTTGAGAAGGCACACGTGAAGCTAACGAAATCATGAATGAACATAATAGACTACGAATATTTTCATTTACGTTGAAAGGAGACGCTAACGATTGGTATTACGAAAATGCTAACACAATCGATAAGTACAGTGTACTACTTGCACTATTCAAAAATTATTATGTACGAAAATATCGGAAGCGAGACTCGACAGTATAGTTACAGGAAATACGACAGGGACCTACTGAGGCAGTGAAAGATTACACTCGATGATTTCGGAGATTATAAAACCGTTGCGAGGTCGGAAATGTCAGTGATAAGTTGGCAAAGAAATGGTATATAAACGGACTACAGGACAATTTACAGCTTCAAGTACGACTAATAAAACTGCCTAATTTAAGTGAAACAATTAAAGAAGCAGAACAACTTGAAGTGTTGATACCTCCAAGATACATCGATGATGATGAACAAGAATCAAGAAGACAATATCGGAGGGAGAGCCAAATACAGCCAAGAACTAAAATAATATTTGTACAACATGCAAAAATGAAGGACATAATGCTTCTGAATGTAAAGTACCCAAGTGTCAGATGTGTGGAGGAATAAGACATGAAGCGAGACAATGTCGGACTACTGGATATAAAACCCAACAAATGATGGGACGTACTGAGAGTTTTCCACCACCACCCAGATGGAACAACAACTGGAATGCGAATTCATATGATTATTCACAGTCACAAAATGCTAATTCATATGATTATCCACAAAGAGCATATAATGGGGAATGTAGGAATGGCAATGGAAAGAGATTTCCTCATGAATCCGGAATATTTTTCCAACAAGGTAATAATACGGAAATGTCATGTAGGGACAATCTTTATTACCAGCCCCAGCATAGACAGGACCACACGTTATTACCACCAATACCACCTCCATCAGCATTACGAGGTCAGAATCCTAATGTGACATGTTTTAGATGTGGAGAAAAAGGACACTATTCTACTGAATGTAATCGACTCAACAGTATTCGTTGTTACACATGTGGTGAGATGGGACATTATTTACCAGAATGTCCACAACGCGAATTTAACACCGGAACATCCTCCACTGAACCAGTGACACGGAGAAGAAGTTCAACAAGAGAATGATCTAGCAGATGACCATCATGAACAAAATTACGAGTGCAAATGGGAGCAAGATACAAAACTACCCTCAACTGAGACATATGCGTAACACGGGTCGAATCAGCAAAAGAAGAACCAATACGCAAGAATTGGAAGAAAGAAAAGGCTACAGTACAAAGAGTGATTGATCAAATTCAGAAAATGCAACAAGAGGAAAATCAAGACTCTATGACTAATGAAATGAGCATGCATTCACAACAATCCACATCAACAGTACCACTTGGAGATTGTATTGTTGCTGTGATTCTGCAACAACATGTACAGTTAACTATAAGGAGTTACTGACATTAGCACCATTTTTGCGAATACAGATAACAAATGCTTTGGATGTGAGCAATATTCAAACCGATACAAGTCAAGTAGGAGTGAATACGACGAAAGTTCTTACAAATGAGAAGGACTAGGATGAAGAAGTGCCAATGATTACGACTCGAATTATGCAAGTTGTAATTAAAATGGCATGGCTATAGTCCCATTTCTTAATAATTAGCAATTTTAGTTATTTAATTAGCATTTTTTAATATTAAAGGAATATTCTTTAGAAATATGTTTGAAACAGAATATTCTTTAGAATATTCTATTTTGTATTTGACCCTTTAATAAATTATAGCATTCATTGGACAAAAATTAATAACATTATAAAAGTAGAAAGTATTAAATTATATAATATATTGCCTAATATAACAATTAAGGAAGAGCATAAGAGCTACATTATATAAATATTAATGTTGTTATTAAAATATTAATATTAAATATAACATTATTAATTAAAAATTTGTAGTAGTAATAATATATATATAATATACAAAATCCTATAATAATATAATCAATCTTCCATATCGTTTTTTAAATTTATATAGTTAAGTAAACAATTTGGTACTATTATAAAGAGTTTATAATAATTATAAATATTAAATATATGATATTTTATAATTTTGTAATTGCTTTAAGCTTCAGAAAACATACATTCCCTTGCAGTTTTGTTAATTGTGACTTTATCAACGCTTATTGACATCCACCCATATCGAATGGATTTAACATTTATAAAACATGCTGGGTCTTTTTGATTGGGAGACCTGTTTTCTTTAGGCATCCATTATATCTTTCGCTCTCCTTCTTGTGTCGCCTTTTTTGTGGTTGAACCATGCAACCTTAACAATACTATTTTTTGTGATTACTTCAGGTGTGTCGATAATTTGATCCATCCAAATAGGCTGATTATATGACGCATCTGGAGTAATGAGAATCATCATTAGTTTTTGAAGATCCTGATAGCAATCAAAGTATGCTTTAGGTTTTTGGTTCCTTTATCCAACAAAGTGTGGGGTTTGCACTTCCACATCACTACTGGCTTCTATGTCGTCTGTGCTCAGTGATGTTATTTTAATCTCTTCTTGCCACCTTGTTTTAGGCTAAAAAAGGGTGTTGCAATTCTGTACTTCTGACAGTAGGCCCTTCCAACTCTCGAACAACAGTCTCCCAATAGTCGACCACATGCTTATATAGTTCTGAGTAACCAGTTGCCTTATTAGAATTTTTTGGCATCGATTTTTGAACCCATGCCACATATTTGCCATCAATAATAACCTCTTGTTTCCTTGAGCTGGGCACTCAATGGAATAGGGTCTAGTGTCCTTCTAGGAGAAGTGGCTTTCCATTCTCTCCACTTTTGAAAAGCATTAACCCCTCTTTTGGTAACCACTCCTGCTCTGATGGCCGTAACTTGTACTGCATAATAGGTATACCATTCGTATGAGAAAAAGAATTGTAGCAGCACAAGGTGACCAACTAAAGAATCACTCCCCTCTTTTATATACTCATTGAAATTTTTTTTAAAGTTTGGCACCTCAGTCACAAGCAAAGCACAACTTTTTTTTGGAGATGCAGTTTTCAAAATCATATGCGGTAAGGTAAGTGCACTTGTCCTTTTGTAGAGTTGGAGACCTTGCTGAAGAACGCATCAATATCTTCATGAGTGTAACCAACCATAAGAAAACTGAGCGTGATTGTCTCAAACACACCTTTGGCAATAAGCATTGACAAGTATGCTAGCACATATCTAAAAATAAAAGTAAGTATGAGCTTGAAACCCTTAACTAAAATGATTTACCTATTTTTGTTCTCGCCTGCACAATTATCCATCTGTAAAAGCAAATGATGAGGAAGCTTATTTGATGTTGAAGACACATGTACACTATTTGAGCTAGATCCCTCCACTGAACCTAAGCTCTCAACAGGGCCATCTGTTTTTGTACAGGCTGCTGACAATGCCTCTCATATTCCCAAGTAGCCTCAAGTGCAAACGTGTTCATGAGAGCATTATGTAAAGGTTGAAGGTGTTATTTCTTCACTTTGAGATCACTGATAGGACGTGTCTGTGAGTGGCTTCAAGGTTTCTGAAACACATGGCCAACGACCCAATAGTGAAATTGGAGTCGCTAGACCAATGGGAAGTGAAAAGTGTCCATATGACTCACAACCGTGTCCATGTGTTAGCACACCTGTCAATGAAATCGGAAGTTTCATGACATTTCCAAGGCACTTTGGTGTTGCAACGAGCTTTGGAATGCTGGTCTTTGAATGATCCATCTTGTCATGGATCAAGCACAGGTACTCTGATGGGCGTGACACAGAAAGCATGCGGTGTGCATAGTACTGAGACCGGCAAGTTTGTTGTGCAATCATGTGGGCCTCCATCTTCTTTTGAATGGCAGTGATCTCCACCAAGGTTTTTGCACAAGCCTCTGCAGCCTTCAATGATGTACAAGTGTCACACTTGGAAAAGCTAGAGTGTTTTGCAATCTCCACATCCTTAAAATGAGTATTCCATATGTTGTTGAAGGTACCAGTGCAGATTGCTTGCAGCCCCATCAAACTGAGGCACTTGTTCACATGTTCACACAGCTTCAATTGAGTGTAGATCGAAGGCAAAACCTTGAGATTTTCCCTGACCCCTGCATTTGTGGTTCGGCATTTGTGAGGCATCCTGTCTGCATTTGCTTCCACAAAAGCCTTGAGTATCTCTATGGCTGCCATAATGTGAGAGCGGGTTTTGACCAAGCCAGTGTTCCCATGTACTGAGGTTCGCGCTCCATCTAACCACTCATCCCTCCGACGGTAGAACGTGGTCTTTGGGATCCCGTATATACTGTACCAAGCTTTGAAGCAGATGGCCACCTTATTAAATACCATGGATGTACTCTATAACCTGTGTCCGAGCCATTCCATCAATACACCCAGTTAGTGCAGCATATACAAACTCATGCCTTTGCTTTTGGGTGAGCGTACGAAAGACATGTCTACATTGGGTAATTTCATTCCGGTCTGCCATCTGACAACACTTCTTCTTGCAGCAATCAATCGTGGAAATGCTCGTAACACTTTCGGAAGATGTAGGATCCATCTTCACCCTCTTGCTGAAACTTGCAGGGGAAGATCTGCAACCCATGAATCGCCTTTTTCTTACAATAGGACCAATGCAAGGAACCTCTTCAAATATGAGTTGTTCTTCCGGGTTGTTATTATTGAAATCCAACCCAGAATATGTTGAACCATCTTGCCGTCTTAATTCAGATGTTCGCCACCTCACGAGGGATCCAGGATGCAAAGTGCCATTAGGTGAAACCTCTGTCACAACTACACCCACGAAGTCGGACCCTAGTTTCTCTTCTGACACTGCTTCCATTGGATTTATAGCTGTGATGATGCCTCTCCCAACCTCAATCTCATGAAGAAAGAGAATCACCTCATCCATCACAGCAGGCAAGCCATCATCTGGAAAACTCGTGCTACTGTTTGTTTGTGACTCTGTATATTCTGTGTCAGCCTTGACTTCATCCAAATTCCACAATACAGGAGAACCCTCCTCAAATTCCATTCCAGGAACCTCAACATGCTTGAAAATGGTGTTCACCCATACGTACACACAAGATCCTTGGGCAATATTGTGACATGATGCATTATCATCTCGAACTTCCACAGTTCCAGTGCCAACTATCTCGTTGTTCCGAAGAAGACATACTTTATCTCCAGTATTATACATATTGTCCTGCACATAAATAATTGTGTTATTATATGATATCTGTTTATGCAATATTTTAAGAAATCATAACTGCGGTTGCTTAATAATATGCATGTGCAATAATACATAATTATGTATAAAGATAATATCTCATGCTTTATTAATACAACTGATGGGCGGGATTAATCCCGCCCAGACTATCCGACGAGGAACGTCGGCGGGATTAATCCCGCCGCCGACTCTACCCCTTCGGAGAGAGTCGGCGGGATTAATCCCGCCGACTTACCCTCGGAGGAGCGGCGGGATTAATCCCGCCGCCTCCCTCCGCGAGAAGTCGGCGGGATTAATCCCGCGCGACTCCCTCGAGGAAGAGCGGCGGATTAATCCCGCCGGGCTCCCTCCGACGAGGAAGTACCGGCGGGATTAATCCCGCCGATCTTCCTTCGGGAGTCGGCGGGATTAATCCCGCCGCAAATCCTCCGACGAGGAAGAGGGGGCGGGATTAATCCCGCCCACAACACTGACGACGGAGAATAGGCGGCGGGATTAATCCCGCCCACAACTCTGACGACGGGGAATAAGCGGCGGGATTAATCCCGCCCACAACTCTCTCCGAAACTATGATTTCAAAGAGATTCGGGATGAATTCTGCCCACAAATATTTAAAACAGGGAAGTGGCGAGATTAATCCCGCCACCCCTTCTCTGCCTCCTAAAATGGTTGGCGAGATTAATCCCGACAACTCTTTTAATAAATTCAAGTAAATCATTATCAGTTGAGAGAGTTATCGGCGGGATTAATCTCGCCGCTCTTTTTAAGAGGCGGAGAAGCATTGCCCGAACTAATTCTGCCATAGCTATGAAAGAGATGGTGGCGGGATTAATCCCGCCACCTCTTCAAAGAGGCGAAAAAAAATGGCCGGATTAATCCCGCCGCCCCGGCTAACCGAGAATATTAAGTTAAAAGTATATTTAAACGGGATAAATCCCTAACAGAATATATTGTAATCCTAATGCATTCCTAAATCCCTAAATTCTAAAATTTAAGAGAGAATGTAAGAGAGTGAATCTTTATAAATATATTAAATTTGTTTATAATACTTACTTGTAAACAGCACTGAAGGCGCCGTGCTTTCCTATAAACAATAGCGCACCCAATTTAATGTCGCTCCTGAGCTGATCACTAAGAAGAAAAAGAAAATCTGAAGAGTGAAAATGAAGAAACCCTTGCCGGAGAAAGAACCAGATCTGAATTTGAGTGGGAAATTAAATGTATTTTCAAATTTACATGTCAGACTGATAATACTTATGTCAGAAATTCAATTTGAAATAACAGAAAA
Source organism: Selaginella tamariscina (assembly GCA_003024785.1). Classification (NCBI taxonomy): domain Eukaryota; kingdom Viridiplantae; phylum Streptophyta; class Lycopodiopsida; order Selaginellales; family Selaginellaceae; genus Selaginella; species Selaginella tamariscina. The sequence goes on along the minus strand of PUQB01000047.1, from coordinate 431,866 downwards.
AATATTTAAGATGAGTTGAAACAAATAACCGACAGTCTGACATATATACTCTCCAATTCCAATGAGTGTTTTAAAATTGCATTTAATGTCATTCAAGTGCTTCAAGCTGACATTTTAATATTCAAGTATATATTATTAAGTTTATATTATATATATATATATACACTAATACAATAAATAAATTGATATATTATTATGTATCATTTAAAATATATTCATAGTCTGTTTATTATTATTATTTTCTTAATTACTCGAGTAATTAATTTACATTTTACTATTAATGGGATATTCTTTATTATTTTCTTAATATTCAAAGAATATTCCAATATTAAACTGATTATCATAATTAAATTAGTCTTATTCTTAATTATCTCAGTAATTATTCTACATTTGTATATATTAATGGGATTTTCTCAATTAATTTGTTATTATTTCAAGAATATTCCTATGTTAAACCTTATTATCAATATTAAATTAATATATATTATTAAAACTATATATGACTATATATTAGATAAAATGATGTATTATTATGTATAATTTAAAATATGTTCATAGTATGTATATTAATTCATTTTCTTAATACTTGAGTAATTAATCTTCTTTATATTAATGAGATATTCTTTATTATTTTCTTATTATTCCAAGAATATTCCAATATTAAACATGATTATCATAATTAATTTAGTTAATTATTTCAGTACTTGATCTACATTTGTATATATTAATGGGATTTTCTCAATTAATTCTTATTATTTCAAGAATATTCAATGTGTTAAACCTTATTATCAATATTAAATTAATATATATTATTAAAACTATATATGGCTATATATTAGATAAAATCATATATTATTATAATATGTTCATAATGTGTTTATTAATATTATTTTCTTAATTATTCGATGTTTGTTTTGCACACATATATAAATACAATCATAAATTTATATATACACGTGCACACGCATTAGAAGCACTTACAGAGACACATGCACATTGCCTTAAACCAAACTTGAGAAATTATATGTTGCTTCTTTATTAAAAAACATCATGTTCAACGCATGTATGATTTATATGTACTCAATCTTGTGTATGTAACACATTGAATTTACACATGTAATATATATGTATATCTGTGTGTATGTATATATGTGTACTAATATATGCAATGTGTACGATTTTCATTTGTTAACACTCTATCTCTTCTCTCATACATACACAGTGTCACCATGCATAATCCCTTCTTCATACATACACACCATGCATGATCATGATCTAATATATGTAGCCAGTCTCTTCTCTCATACATACACACCATGCATGATCCATAATATGTACTGATGTTATAATATTATGTAATATGTATAATGTATATTTGTGTATAACACTCACTCCTCTCATACATAAACACCATGCATGATCCATCCTAACCCTAAACCTAAACCCTATGTAACACATTGAATTTACACATGTAATTGTATGTATGTCTGTGTGTATACATGTGTGTATGTATATGTGTGTACTAATATATATAATGTGTATGAATTTAATTTGTTAACACTCTTTCTCTTCTCTCATACATACCACCATGCATGATCCATATTAATATGTATGTCTCTCTTCTCTCAAACATACACACCATGCATGATCCATAATATGTATTGTCACTCTTCTTTCATACATATACACCATGCATGATCATGTACTCTGTCTCTTTAATATTAATATGTACTAATATGTATGTATGTCTATGTATATAATACTATGTGTGTGTATATGTATCGCTGCACGTGAACTTTAACACTCTCATATATAAAAAAGAATATTCGTTTAGGCGAATCTATAGTTTATTCTTTTTAGGGTTGAAGTATATTCTTAAAAAGAATATTTGATTAGGGTTAATATATATTCTATGCCTTTTAGGTTTAGGTATATTCCTAGGGTTTTAAGAAGTAAAGCGATGGAGGCGGTGGCTGTGAAATCTCCTTCTCTCTCTCACACACAGGTGAGATCTCTCTCTCTCTCACGCACACTCCTGAGTTTATTTATTTATTTTTATTCACATATATATTTATATGTGTGTGCATCTTAATAATATAATTTAGATCTCTATCTCTCGCACACACACGCACACTCGTATACATATACACACACAGATATATATATATATATATATATATATTTGTGTGTGTTTGTGTTTGTGTATTTGTATAATTTTATTAATTTATTAATTTTATCTCTTGCACATGCACGCACACTCCTGTTTATCTATATGATTTTATTTGTTTCGCTCACACGCATACTCACGATATACATACACACACACATATATATATACCTATATACATATAATATACATACATATATTATGTGTACCAGTATCTGTATAATTCTATTTATTTATCTATTTCTCGCACACACACGCACACTCCTGTATATTATATGTGTGTGTGTGTGTTTGTTTATCTGTATGATTTTATTTGTTTCATACACACATACACACAATATACATATACACACACATATATATATACCTATGTACATATACATACATATATTGTGTACCAATATTGTATAATTTTATTTATTTATCTATCTCTCGCACACACACGCAACACTCATGTATATACATATACATATACATATGTGTGTGTATCAGTATAATTTTATCTGATTTGTCTATCTCTGGCACACACACCTACTCTCCTACACACACATACACACACACATACATACATACATACATATATATATGTATGTATGTGTGTGTGTAGCGACGGATTAATCTCGCCGCTATATGGTGAGACGTGTATAGCGGCGGGATTAATCCCGCCGCTATATGGTGAGACATGTGTAGTAGCGGGATTAATCCTGCCGTTATATGGTTAGCCCCTTGGCGGCGGGATTAATCCCGCCACTATATGGTTAGACCTTCGACGGTGGGATTAATCCCGCCGTTACCCTCATGAGCGGCGGGATTAGTCCTGTCGCCATTCAGGCATGCTATTCGGTTAGCCTCATAGGCGGCGAGATTAAACCCCCGCCTACGCATGCCCTGCGCGGAATCCGACGGGATTTTCCCGCCGCCATTGGCCTGTTTGAAGGGCCTGGGCAGCAGGATTAATCCCGCCGAGCCTTCAATGCCTGTTGGAAGGATGAATCCCGCCACCCTTTGTTTTTTCCTCCATTGGTGAGTCAGACCAATCCCAAACGTTTCTGTTAAGACGTAAAAGGTTTACAACATACCAATGGAGGGGACTGAGAAGAGTGGCGAGATTCATTTCACCATCCCTTACATGGTGGGCGAAATTAATCCGCCGCCTTTCTGGAGCCACTGAAGGGGTGTGCCAAATAATCCTGCCAAGTTCTCTCTGAGATCGAGAAGGGTGGCATGATTAATCCCGCACACCCGTTCAGGTCCTCCAGAAAGGTGGTGAGATTAATCCCGCCCACTCTTTCAGGAGGCATTGAAGGGGTGGCGAGATTAATCCCGCCGCACCTTCCATGTGAATATATATGTGTATTAATATATATAAGTTGCATATCTCATTTTATTTACTTTTATCATCTTATCGTAATATTTCGAGTAAAAGCTAGGAATCTATATAAAACTGTGCAGAGCTCACATTTATGGTGGTTCTAAAATGAAATGTTATCTTTCTTTTGCACTACTATATAATGTGAGCTTTGGATAGTTAATTCCGTCCACTTCTCTCTGCTATTATTTTTTGTATATTCGGGTTTTATACAAATGTGTGTGCGTTTTTATATGATTTGTATTCATAGTGTATTATTTTGCAGAAGGACGATTTAATTAAATAAGGAGATCGAGTCATTAGTATGGAGTCGTTGTCAAATTCTGGGTAAGAATTAAAATAAAATCTGTTACTCGGATATGTGTTTGAAGAATTAATCATTTTTGTATTCAGATGTGGAATTAAGGTGACATTAAAGACAAGAGCAGGAGAAGAGATGGGCAGGGGGATTCTGGAATCACTTGGCCATATTTCAAACTAAACAGGAAGCGCATTGGAACAAACCATGGTTGCTGTCAAACTAACCTTTATCACATCGCATGGACAAGCAAACAATGGAAAGTGGGTGTGCTAGTCAAGCATCCGAAAGCATGCTCCAAACCCAGATTGAATGATGCTCGACACATATGCCTTGTTCCATCCAATGTCACGTTCTTGGATCCAGAGGTCGCCAGTTACAACATTAATTTCGGGTAGTCTTGTCGACTTGTGAATAATGACGTTCACGTGTTCATAATGATATTGAC
>PUQB01000047.1:305651-426937 GCA_003024785.1 Selaginella tamariscina | reverse complement strand
ACACAACAAAGGAACGATGGCAACAAAACTTTCTGAGCATACCCGTGAGAAGCTGACAAAGATCGGCGTTTTTTAGCTAAGCCGAATCTCACAATCGAGCAGTATCATAAGTTATCGGCGGAATGGGACGCTGCCGACACCAACCACTACAACAGCAAAATATGGGAGAAGTTTAAACACAGGAGCCGTGTGGGAATCCTTCAGCGACCACAAAGAGCTACCGCAGGGAATACACAATCTGCGGAATACCGGTAAGCAAATTGTTTGGGCGGGATTTATCTCGCGGTATATTAATCTGTCTTTTTCCTCAGAGAGTTGAAGAAATTGCAGCAGTTGATTTGCCCAGGTGGGCGGGAAGGAAACATCCTTTCTGATGATGTTGATTTCTTGCCCCGAAGATAGGATCTTTGCCAAATGGTTGGAGATTATGGAATCTTTTCAAAAGGAACACTGAAGAAGAAGCAGACAAGTGAAGGGGAGCCCTCAGAAAAGTCTGCAAAGAAACCCAGTAAGACGCCGAAGGCTAAGTCTGTTCAATCTACAAAGGATGTAGACAACGATTTCAAGCTCACATGGTTGAAGCCTTTAAATGGAACAACGATGGAGGAGATGGAAGTCTTGGCTGATTTGATCGATGGCAAACTACAAATTAATAACAGCAGCCCAACCTCCTTTTCATCTCAAGGCAATGGAGTTGAAGACGGTCAAGCATTTCAAGGAGTGGTTGGGAATACACTGCACAAACTGGGTTGGACCTCGACTTCAACATATGAAGAAGTCAGCAAATATTTGCATGTGACGAACGATGATATGCTTGTCGAATGGGTGAACCAATCGGAAGATCTGGGTAAGAATCTATTGCACGCCAACGCCAAAAAGGAGAACATTGGGATGACGCCTTCTCTTATGGCATTTGTTGTTAGATTAGAGACTTTATGGGTAACATCACTGCTTGTAGGAAACGTTTCAATTGTTCGTATGGATCGGCGGTGTCAAAAAATCTTTCAACAGATAGGGCACTAGAGGATCTGGTGGAGAAACTAAGCCGTGCAAGCATATACATAGAAGTATTTATTATTGAATTCATGCTTGCGCTCTTCACTGATACCACTTTTTCAGGTATTTATTCTTGATTCTTGCTCATGTCACCGATACTTTGCCTTCACCTTCGCCAAGAAGAATAGACATCGTTGGACAGGATTTTATATGAACAATGCTAATCCCAAGTGCATTGTTACCGTTGTTCACTTGGTTGTTAGGAATGCGCCAAACAATTTCAAGCTTCCAAATGACTGGCCAGGCATCTGTTTGCACTCCAACGGCCTGAACCTCCATCCGATACACCGATAGTATGAGTGACGTATTCGGCAATGTACGTTATTTAAACATTACAAGTCAAGCGGCACGGAGCATTGTCAACTTGATTAGGGGTCCTGACAGATGCGTGGGTTTTTGACTACTGCATAGGGGGTCGTCTTGAAGGAGTGTTACCTTCGGCATACATGTGTGTTTGCCGTTGAAAAGGATAAGACCATGGTTGAGGACCTGAACAAGTGGATAGATTGGTCTCAACTGAGTACCCCAACGATTCCATAAAGGCGTATTTGAGAGAAAGTTCCCTCCAGATAAGTGCGATAGCTCTGAAGATGAATTTGGTTCAATCTCGGAGTCTGAGAACAAACTTCAATCAGATATTAGACCGGAAGTTATCTCGAGGAGTACAGAACATTCGCACACTCCAGGACCCATGGAAACATCAATAGAAGATGCAGAAGATCTTGAACCATCTCAAAGCGGCTTAGACCTTCTTCGCCTCACTCAGAAGGTAATAGCGAAGAAGAATTGATAATGAATTGATAGAGTGATGAATAGTTGTAAATGAGTGTAACATAAGGCATTTTTGTATATTTCTTTATATTTGTACAAAAAATAAATTCTCAAGGATTAATGAAGCTTTAGTAAACATGGGTCACACATTAACAAGGTAAATAATATACCTTGATAATTTTAAAGTCAGCTAATTATCATTTTGCAAATGTAATAAAATAATTGAGAACATGGATTTTCAGCATTGGCATGAGGTAAGAGAGGGTTTGGCGACAATTTTGTGCCACATGTCAGAATGACAGAGTTCATGCAGGAAATGGATAATAATGCAGCTCAAAACATCGTTACCATGGGGCCACTTCATCATCATTTTTATTGGCTTCAATTCCGAAATCAATTTCTTCAGCGCATGCAATATCTGAATTTTGTAAGGATGATGTACAATTAATGATGAAGGGATAGGCAACGAGATAATGGCAACAGATAAATGTGAAAGGGAGCAAAACAAGTGATTTGCAAAGTATTCAAGAGGCAACGCTATTCATGTACTCATGGCCATATTTGTTGTTGGATGTCAATGGTGTTCTGCTTCATCGACAAGGCCCCAGGATAGAAAAAAAGAAATCAAACAAGGAGATTTCATTCCTTGTCATGGTAAATTTCGATATGATATTATTTTTCGTCCAGGGTTGGAGTCTCTTTCAAAAAGCTTAAGGAGAGGTGCGCTTGTGGGGATTTGGTCATGCATGCAGATTCATAACTTAACACCGCTTGAATTTACTTAAGAAACATTGTAGTTTGCAGAAGAGGTGATTCGTAAAGATTGGATTTTGACCAGCGAAGTGTCATAAACCTCTCGAATTTCACAATATAAAAAGGAAAGCAAGCCGTACTTCTTCAAGAATGAAAGAATAATTGGGACTCATGGGAGATTAGTCGCTTAAGGATAATGAAGAACGCACAGATGTTAGATAGTAGACGACTCTCCTCAGAAGGCTACGCTCAACCAAAACATTGCTTGTATTCATCCAATCACTTTCGATCCATATTCTGATACCGATATCATGGATGAGCTAGTGAACTACTTGGATACGTGCCTCAGAAAGAAGAATCTCGAAAATTTTTGTGAGCAATATCCACCATATCATACATTTCCTGAAGCTTTTCTTTCTCTGATATTGAATTTTATAAAATGAAGGATAGCAACCGGCGCTTTATAATATTATTCTTAAGGAACGTCAGTTTTAGATGAGCCTTTATCCAGACCTTCTCTATCACATCTTATGTATTAACAAGGATGGAACTCCCAATTGCATTCGTGAGAGTGTTAAGTGGTGGCAACAACATCAAGATATTGACCAAAATAATTTGATTAATCCGGAGAGTGATGATTAGACAAAATGAAAAGATTTCTTTGTATGATAGAAAGAAAGTATTTATAAAAAAATTAACATGTTAATAAGAAAATGATTTCATTTGTAATTATGTTTGTAGTATTTCTTCATTATTGTAAACTATTTTTAGAATAATATGAATATTCTAAGATATTTTAGGAATATCCTTACTAAGTAAGGTTATTAAAGGATTAATTAATTAATTAATTAATATTTAAGGCTTAATTACATATTAATTAAATGATTAATTAAATTAAAACTTAAGTATTAATTAGTAATTTATTTTATATTCCCATTTTCATGTATCATGTCCACTTTAGTTACAACGTGCATTTTGGACTATCTCTGGAGAATGCAAGCTAGTGCAGTAGGTTTAGATGAATTTAAACACCCACAATTTAATACACAGACAATGCTAAACTTAACGCGCTCACGTTTCCAATAGGTAGAGATTAGAGTTTGGGCACTGGGTTCACGGTTAAGGGATTCAGCTAGGCATCATCCGATGAAACAGATCGTATACACGTTGATATCATATATGTATGTGTATTTCACTTATATAACAAACCGTCTTAATATTACAAAGTTTGTTGCATAGTATGTAAGAACATGGTGAACATACATCACATGTACACACTTCTCTGTCTCTTGTTAGGCGAGGAAAAAAAAAAATAAAAATAAAAAAAATAGTGTGCAAAAGCTAGCCATCTTTGTCTTCTCTCTTCTCCTGTTATTTCCCTTTCGTTCGTCCCAAGAGACGTGCAGAACCCTAAACTCATGTTTAAATGTTTGTTCTCTCCATCGTGCATAGCACACTCTGCATCCACCCTGCCAAACAAATACAAACGAGATGAATGGAGAACGCAGAGAGACAGAGAGAGATCGTACCTTGTTCTAAAGGTGACAAATCCAAATCCCGTTCCTTGGCCTTATATGCAGATTTGGGCCATACTCCTGAAGGACAATTTAAGAGTGTCCCCTGTCATATTGTACGGCAAATCTGTAACCTTCAGCCTCTTCTCATCGTCACAGTAACCGTCGCCGTGAGGTGCACCACGCTGGGACACGCTCCACGGGCAATGGAACATTCTATGTCCCTTGGCACCGCAGCCGTAACAGCTCCCGCTGAATGGCTTGTTTGCACACTGGGCCGTCGTGTGCCCCTCTCTTCCACATGCCTCACACGGCAGGGCTTGTTAGGGCACTCATGCTTCTTGTGTCCTTCCTCGCCACACACGTGACACTTTGATCGGTAGCCTTTCCTATTTGGCACTGCATGTACTTGTGTCCTTGTTGGCTGCAATAGAAACAAATGCGGGAGGAGCCTTGGTGAACATGACTTGTTCTTTAGCCTAATCCCCTACTAGGGTTTATAACTGCAAGTTAGGCTTGTTATGGCGTGGGATCCAATACATCTACATATGCATCATTAATTACAACGCTTGTTTATACCGTATCTGTTTTTAAAGTGAGAAGAATAATATGTGGAATGGGCATTAGCCACAATGAACTTTACCTATGTATTACTTAATGTATTTGTGTTTGTTTGCTTGTTGTGCTTTCGCACGTGCCGAATGGTGCGTATATTCGAGCCACAATAAATTCAAGTTATCCTCTATCCTCTCCACCGTCCCCCTGTAACTGAGAACCTCTCGGCATCGACAAACCCATGTACCCTCTATTCTCCGGCTTATACGGGCTGAATGTTTCAACGCGCTTGTGAATGCTCTTGCAGGCGTACATATCATTCTATATCATGCGCAATTGGAGCATACGCACCTAAAGAAATGAATAAGAATCTGATGATTTAGAAAAGCACCTATTGCTACAATCAATATGGGATGGTCCATATTTGTTTAGGTGAGTAATATAAATGAATTGCTTTAAATTAGAACGATTTTAGTTTTTCAAAATGACAACACAACGGCATTTATTTTATGAGAAGAAATACATTAGGTATTCCGCTTGATATAAAAACGATGTTCTTCAAAACTTTTGGATACATATTAAAGCCGCACACAGTGGCACACATATTCACGCTCACCCTAGTACACAAGGTTTCTATCAAGCATTTACAAGATATTAGCTGTGTGTAGGTTTGCAGTATGGGAAGCACCTACCACCAGCGATTAAAATTACGTGTAGCTAGGATGCAATGTGGCCAGGAGAGCCTCCGAATTTGAGTTTTTGAACTGCTTTATGTGAATTGACTATCACATACTCATTAATTTGAGTGATTTTTAACATATTTATTTGGTATTGTTTAAATTGAAAGTGTGCATTTTAAATTTGTTTTCTTCTTCTTGCATATGAATATATACAAATCCATGTGAACGGTTGGAATATGCTCGTAATCGGTTTTAAACCATTATCAGTATTTATTAAGAATTATTAAATATGGGAAAGTGGAAAGTGTCGAATTAATGAACGCCATATACGGCAAGGACACTTGTGTGTAATCACGTTTGTGGGGAATAAAATATATGTCAAGAGACTTGCAATTAAGAGAGCTTGGGACACCCCATGTCGTCAAAAGAGATGGGTGACTGCTGAATCCGTATAAAATACGGTTTGACATATACATGAAAGCGGTGGAAATACTAATTCATGCTGCATAAACGGATGTACGGATAAGGCGTTTCTTGTGTTTTCTATTGTGTATTTCATGGATATATATAAGCGCTCCCTTCCGCATGTGCAGATGCGCGCGCGCGTCTCTCCCTCTCGGCAATAAATCATAATTGCTTTAGACATAGAAGAGCACAAAATTGTTAGTTTTAACTATCAAATTATAATGAATGAGAGGCTCCAGGGGATTCAAAACATCTTTTTTCGTAAGGATGTCCACAATTAAGTACAACCAAAATTAATGGACATGGAGTAACTAACGACACTCATTAGGAAGGTGCAAGCCAAGAATATCAACAATACTAATCCCATAAAATAAAAAATGATGTAATGAACTAAGTCATGGAATTTCACCAAAGAAACAACTTGTGGTACTTGACAAGGGGTCTGTGGATGAACTTGCTTAGTAAGAACTCTAAGGTCTCCTAAAAATAATTCTTAATAATTAATAATTACTTATCTTTTTTGACTTTAATGATGTGTTAATTTATTATGAAAAGTGGGGATTGGAACATAAAGACACGTGCCGTAAGTTCTTTGTGTTGACCTCTAATATATAATCCATTTTTGTTTGCATAAGGATGGACAACCTAAAACTCTTATTTTAAAATGTTATTTCCTTCTTCAACTCAATTTTTTATACAGTAGGAACATCAATTAACTAAGATTACCATACGAATTGGAAAAGGTGGCCAAAGTTATTAAATTCACCATTAAAATTCGAAATGGTCAAAGATACAAACTTGGTTAAAAACCTCAAAGAACACAAAAAACCAATAAACTACTCAAATGATCTAAAAAATCAAAGCAACTACACAAAATAATACATCATCAATGCATGTGGGTTGGACTTTTATAAAAGAAAAATTCCAATCAAACGAGAGATAAGATAGATACATGACTATTTATTAATAAACATTTATTCAATAATTTAAGTTTTACATATAAATACAAGCATATTCGATAGTTTACTATACTTTCTTATATAATTAAAAATAACTAAAATAGATATTTTAAATAATATTAATTAAATATTAAAATTAAATAAAATCTCAAATTGACTAATTATTAGTTATCTAGAGAAAGTTGATATTAACTTTGAAGGTGTCTTTTAAAAAATAAGAGATCTATGGTAATATGCTTGAACACGGGAGTGTTGGTGAGGGTGTATCTAATATTGCAACCGTACTACTGTATGCGTGTATAAATAAATTTGTGCCTTATACATACATCGATGTCGTTTTAAAATAGATAAAAATGTGATAATTAAAACAGTGGATACTACTAATCAATATCATGATCAATATTTAAGTAAATAACATAAATCAAAATTAATAATAGTGATTTCAAAGAAAAGCAATATGAGTTTACTAAATGAAAATCAGCATTATGAGATTTAATATAGCTGACATTCTCAATTTGCATACACCTTAATATAACTTGATTTGATAGAAGTATAGTAATTGGTGCAATCCTTTTGTTCCTTTCTTATAACTCTTAAATTACGGTTGGGGGACTATTCATTGCAAAGCCAAATGTTTACTAAATCAAGGTATATTGTGTATATGTTAAACGATGTGGTTAACTTTTGTAGAGATCAATGAATATATATATATACACACACATACACACATTACGTACACATATAAAGGAACTTACCTATTAATGTATGTATACATTGCATTATAATGAGATACAAAGAATAATTATACCTACACATACATATGTGATTATCTATTTTACAGATAATATTATATACAATACATTTTGAATCATATTTGTAACTTTGTAAACTTTAAACTTCATAATGAAAATTTAATGTTATTAAATGTTATTATATTAAAGATATTGTAAATAGTAAACTAGACATATTTCAGTTTATTCAATAGATTTTTGACCAAGCATTGAATTCCTAACATAACTAATTGTATAATGTAATTTATATTTTATAAAGTAACATTAATAAATGTAATAAAACAAGCTTGAATGCACTTCATGTTTCTCATTTATATTATAGATAAATTAAAATATATTATTATTGTTGTATATATCGAAATAAATGATGTAAATAGATAAATCACAACACGCATGTCATGTAAGTTCCTCTATATGTGTATGTATGTATGTTGTACATTTATTAAATGAAAAATCTAATGTTACTTTCTCATAATGCATTTAAAGACCTAATATTGTTTTTATTTAAAATCACTATTATTATTATAATTTATGTTCTTTACATAAATAAATAGGGACCATCTGACATTGGCTGTAGCAACTTCCACTGTTTTAATTATTACATTTGTATTTACTTTAGAATATATTAATGTATGATATATATGTATTTGAATATACACGCATATGGTATCGTCAACCGTCTTTGTTTGACGATAATGAGAATATTTATATGTATTTTTAATATATCATATTATTATTAATTCTCTATAAATCTGCAAAATTAAAAATTCATATTAACAATTTAAAGATTATTTATTGAACATAAATAAGATAGTAAACTAGACATAGTTCAGTTTATTTGATTATAATTTGCAAGTGTGTTCTAATGATACATTAAATTAAAAATGTGAAATGTTTAGGGCACAAAGCAGGTGCCCTAAAAACAGGGGATATGGCACTGGCACAGGGCGCCTCTTCCGTGCTGAATCCGGGTTCAGATGGGATTATTTGCAGAAATTGTTTTGTTCAACACAAAAATTGTGTTAATTTTTCACGCAGCAGAAAATTTCGAGTTTTTCTTCAGAAGAAATGTTGTGCAAGTGCGAATACACTAGTTGAGCATAAAACCAGCTGGAAACTTCCCCAAATCAAGGTACATAGACACACATTTATGTCCCAAATCCAGGTAGTTTATACATATCAATATATATGCATTACGAAAGTTCAGACAATTTGAGTTCTTGGTATAACACAGACACAGACGCAGGCGCACATGTATTATAACACTTATGAATTAGAACGTATGAAGTTTCAATTTGGAACGAAACTTGCTTAAATCTAAATTAAGTTTCTCATTGTTTATGAGATGTTAATATTTATAGAATCTCTCTCTCTCTCTCTCTCTCTCTCTCTCTCTCTCACACACACACACACACACACACACACGGTGTTTTAGTATGGTTGTTTTATAAACACTATATCATAATGTTTGATATAGTTTGAGGTTTATAAAAATTGTACTTTGCCCGCTGCCTACACATAAACTACACCCGGGCACAGATAAGTGAGCGGGCACACAACCACTTGTGTAACAAGTGCTATATAATGCAGCATGTCTTGCTTAGTCGCATTAAACTTGCAGGAAAATGCTGGAAAGTTTCTAAGAGAGAAGCTTAGTATGAACAACTGGATTTTGGTGACTACTACAAGCTTGTAGCAGATGTCAATAACATGGAACCTGAAATGAAGCTCTTATCAGACAAACAGGTTCTCTCTCTCTCTCTCCTCTTCTCTCTCTCTCTCTCTCTCTCTCTACACACACACACACACACACACTACACTACTTATTACCTGAATTTTCACAGCTGACAGCAAAGACGGACTATTTTCGTGAGCGTCTTCGATCTGGTGAAACGTTAAGTGATATTCAATCTGGTAAGCACTGCTAGAATATTCATAAACACATGTATTAATATACATTATCTACATATACCTCTTTTATCTTATATAATATATCCAATTATGGACTAATTCCACTCTACTGTGTATGCATTATATGTATACTGGGACACAAAACACATAACACACACACGTAATAATAGTATATTATGGGCTATGCAGAAGCATTTGCTGTTGTACGAGAGGCAGGGCGAAGAGTGTTAATATATGCGGCATTTTGATGTGCAGGTAAATATCATTAAAATGTTCATCATGAATATTTTTTTTCAAATGAACTCCATATGTTATAGTTGTAGGTGGTGCTGTGCTACACGACGGAAGCATTGCAGAAATGAAAACTGGCGAAGGAAAAACTTTAGTTTCTACATTAGCAGGTCTCTATAGATATGTATATACCCACATTTATCTGTATACGATAGTTTTATACTCACCAATATTTTGATATGCAGCTTATCTTAATGCTTTAACCGTGAAGGTGTCCATGGTATGTCAACTCTTGATTCATTTCATAGTTACACGCTCGCGCATTTCATTTGCTTATTCAGCTGTTTTTATCATAGTTATAACTGTAAATGACTACTTAGCCCAACGAGATGCTGAATGGATGGGACAAATATATCAGTTACTTGGTCTTTCTGTAGGCCTTGTAAAGGTACGTAATGCATATGTGTGTGTATGTGTATTCGTATAGGTGTGTATATGTATTAATGTATCTTATAGCACTCACTGGAACGGGAGGAGCGGCAGGCAGCATACGCTTGCGATATTACGTATGGCAATAATTCAGTGAGTTCATCGTTTTAAAAGGAAGAGTTAATGACATTGTTTTTATCTTATTCTATGCAGGAGTTCATATTTGATTATCTACGTGATCATACTTGTGCAACAAAAGAAGAAATGGTCATGCGATGGTACGCTTTTGATATACATATATGACGATGCGCGACGTGCGCGCGCGTTCTTTAGATGCTCACACACATGCCTACGAAAACAAGCATTTCGATAATAAACTTTTCTAACTAAATATTTTAATTTCTTGAATAATCCTTGTTAGTTTATTAAATTAAAAAGAAAGGTTCACACACGCACACACATGCATGCCTCGCGCACACGTATTGACTATATATACTTTCTTTCCTTAGGCCGAGGCCGCTGCATTTTGCAGTAGTAGATGAGATAGACTCTGTACTTATTGATGAAGGAAGAAATCCGTTTTTACTAAGTTCAGAGGTTTGCCTCCTTAATTACATATATACAACTATTATACGTTAAGTATTTATTATCTATATATATACTTAACTTAATTATATGTATTGTATCAAACTAAACACCTTTCAAATGTTCAGTCTACGAAGAATGCTTCTCGTTATCCTGTCGCTGCCGAGGTTGCAGACTTTCTTGTGGTTGATCAGGTAAAGTATGATATAGTATATAAATGTATAGTGTGTGTGGGCGTGCGTAACAAAACTGATGCATGCACAGTGTAAGTGTTATTGCACGAAACAACACACGGACACACCAGACGCACGCATACACACACGCGCAGACATTCATATACTTGTATGCGTGATATTGAGTTATTAAGGGAGTAATTTTAATTACTAGCCAAGTTTTTGCAGCATTACACTGTTCAGCAGAAGCAGAGAACCGTGGAGCTTACAGAAGAGGTATTCAGATGGCAGAGTTAGCACTCGGTGTCTAATCTATGGATGGAAAAAGACCCATGGGCACGGTATGTTATCTGTATGCATGTGTTGCATGCATGTCTACTGCATATATACAAGTTTAATATATAGATGAATATAAAGTTTTGGTTTAACATGTTTATTTTTTTAAATGCAGTTTTGTGATAACAGCTTTGAGGGCTAAGGAATGCTACTTCCGTGACGTCGACTACATTGTGAGAGATGGACAAGTACAAATAGTTGATGAGGTATCATCTCTCTGTCTCTCTCTCTCTCTCTACACTCACATACACCCACTAATTACTAATTACTTAAGTACTGTTTTATTTATAGATATTATATACATGTATGCACACATCATTCTTGCTTTTACAGTTTACAGGCAGAGTTGCGGTAAATAGACGTTGGTCCGATGGTATATCAAGCTGTGGAGGCAAAAGAAGGCCTTAAAATTAATGTAAGCTGTGTGTGTGTGTGTGTGTTACATGCGTGTAGATATATATTAGATTTGGATGCCTGTAGAACTACGTACGCGTTATTATTTTATGACTTATTTTCACGTGTTGACAGCCAGAGACTGTCATGTCAGCTCACATGACTTATCAATCTTACTTCAAGTTATACTCTAAATTTCTGGAATGACAGGCACTGCAAAAACAGAGGTCTTTATATAATACTAACAATTTATATAGTTCAGTTCAATAATTTGTAAAATGTATATCTAATAGGATATTTGTCCCAGAGTGATAATTATTAAACATTTTGTTGCAGGAAAAAAGAGTTTTTAAAGCTTTTTAACATGCCTGTGGTGGAGGTACCTACAAACTTGCCAAATATACGTCAAGATCTACCTCTCTACATATTTGCGGTATGTAGTCTTTATCCTCTTTTGATATTATATTAATATATCCTTATATATATCAGACTGCTCGTGGAAAATGGAGTAAAGTGAGAGAAGAGATTGAAGAAATGCATGCTATAGGACGTCCGGTTCTCGTGGGAACCACTAGGTATACATATGCATATATTTAGTTGCGTGCGCACATATATACATGTGTATTCGTTTATTTGATGCAGCGTGGAAGAGTCTGAGCATCTTTCGGCACTTTTACATAAGCGTAACATTCCACATAATGTACTTAACGCCCGTGCAAGGTAATGTTTCATTTTTGAATTTTAAGCTAGGCATGTTCTTCGTTAGTAAGTTTCTTAGATGTTATTTCAATAATTATCAAGTAAATATATAAATATTACTTATTCAAACAGTTATACACATATGCCTTTGTATTTGTATGTTATACACATATGCCTGTGTATGCACGCGTAAGTAATTCGAATTATGCAGTATGCAGCTAGAGAAGCTGAAATAGTTGCACAAGCGGGGAGGAAAGGTGCAATCACGATCGCTACAAACATGGCAGGGCGTGGCACTGACATTATTCTTGGTGGAAACCCCGAGGTGCGTGCTTGCCCGCGTGTGCACACGTGTTCAATATAATATAAGAACTCATAGTTGCATGATTATATAATCACTATAACCAGCGTATACACATACAGAGACACAGGTGCCATGTTTAATAACTAACAACAAAATACTAGATATATTGGTTTAAATGCAGATGCTTGCAAAAGAGATACTTCAGGAGAGACTGCTTCCATCTTTGACAACAGATACTCTGGATGTCGATACAGATGGTGCCCCGCTTTCACAAAAGGTTGATTGTTTGTCTGTGTATGCATAGAGACTCATCGTACAGCTTATATTGTTCGATATATCAGGGACTGACAACTATTGCACTTAGTGCTTCTTCAATGACCAGAATTCTAGAGCTCGAGATGCAGGTACTGCCGTTTTCCCCCTAATTCACACACACATACATACATTTCATGTGCGTATATAAATGTTTTATTAACTAGTTCTCTGCAGCCAAACTTGTTTGTGGAGGAGGTGGGGAAATCTGGAACTATAAGGAAGCAAAAGACAGGCTGTTAGTAACATTCAACGTTGTTCACACGGAAGATGAAAACATGTTATTGGACATTGTTAAAGGTAACACTGATGAAGACATGTACCTTGTTAAAGGTAACATTGTTTATACGTGTGTGTACGTGTGTGTGTGTGTGTGTGTGTGTGTGTGTGTGTGTGTGTGTGTCATCACACTTGCTTGCGTATATATGTGTGTGCAGTTCTAATGAAGTCTTTACAGAAAAAGGGGCAGAGAGTGTGATACTTGCACCTGCTATTGCACTTGCATGTATATCTGTTCTACGCGATTGTCGAAACACTGTCAAAGAGAAGGTGCCGAAGTTAAACAACTTGGAGGTCTTCATGTCATAGGGACTGCTTGCATGAGTCTCGTCGGATCGATAACCAGGTATTATATATGTGTAAACACTGACTCAGACTCACACGCATATACATATATGTTATGTGTGTGTATGTATGGCTAAGTGTATACACATGAAGGATATTATATAAACCACGCTGTTTATTAAATCTAACTTCTTGCGTGTGCGTGTGAGAGAGAGAGAGAGAGAGATGCATGTTGTTAATTTCGTGCTGTATCAGCTGCGTGGAAGAGCAGGAAGGCAAGGAGATCCAGGTTCTACTAGATTCATGATAAGGTGCTTAATAATCTGCACGCGCGCACACACACACAGCTCTCTCTCTCCTCTCTCCTCTCTCCTCTGTGTGTGTGTGTGTGTGTGTCTCTGTTATATGCATGTGTATATAAACGAGTGTCGATGTATTTTGCAGCTTTGAGGATGATATACTTCAAAAGTACGGTGGTGAGCTTGCGTATAGATTAATGAGAGCAGTAGGGGCAGATGATGTCGAAGTTGGCTCCAGTCTTACAAGACACCAGGTACATCTCCTCTCTCTCTCTCTCTCTCTCTCTCTCTCTCACACACACACACACACACGCACGCACGCACGCACGCACACATTTGCTGCTTTTTAAAGGTATTATCAATACAAACAAGCGTTGAGAAATATTTCTCAGCGTTAGAAGGCACATGGTGGAATACGATGCAGTGTTAGAGGTAATTCATATCAGTACCGTATTATTAAGTTATATTGTCTATTGATTTTATATATATTTTTTGTAAACCACTTGCTTTTGATTCAGGTGCATAGAAGTCACGTTTTTAAATTGCGAGAAGCATTGTTATGGGAGATTTTGAGACTTGCCAGCAGTTGTTTCATCAGTAAGCAATGTGTGTGTGTATGTGTAAATACATGCTATGCATGTGTGTGTGTGTGTGTGTATATATATATATATATATATATTCAAACACGAAGTTATGAAGTTATTCAATCTGTTTATAATAAGACACATTATATATCAGGTACATTCAAGGTGTTGCGATGAAATGGTTTTCTGCCACACTGATCCATCAAAAGTAAGCGCTCTCTCTCCTCTCCCTCTCCCTCTCTCTCTCAATACTGTTGTGTTCTCTAGCCACCAAGGTGCTGGAATTTGGACATGTTTTTGGACGAGTACGATGACTTTGCTTCAAGGACATTGCACAGGGCTCTGGCTCACGTAAGACGCTGTGTGTGTGTGTTGTGTGCGTTGACATAATAGCTAGGTAGCCACTTGTTTGAACGCACCCTCATGAAAACCGTGTGAAATTAAACGTGATTTAGATAAATTAGGAAAAAAAAATTAGTTTATATTGATGAATTGTAATTTTAAATAAAGGTAACTTGGAACTAACTATACAGTGAAGTTAATGACTTCTATAGTTCAGATAATGACACTTTAATAGATTTTATCTCGTATAGAAATAAACTAATTATTTAAAAATGAGAGTCTGATTTCAACAACATCATTTAGTAATTAATCACACACACACACGCAGAAATAAACTAATTATGAGTCTGATTTCAACAACATCATTTAGTAACTAATAGAATTCAGTCATAAGCCGTTCACACGCACACGCTAATACGCATTTTCCTTTGCAGATATACTATCAAATGTGACCGAGGAAATGATTATTCGTCTCTTACAAGTTTGAGGAGCATGAAACCGAAGAACTCCCATTTTTGCCTTCGACCGGACTCGAACTTGGGACGGTCATTTGAAAGCAGCTTCTCTTAGCAGATGGAATCCAGACGATTTATCAACGTAAGCATTATTCTTTAAAAACATAATGATAATATATATTATAGATACTATATTCGGTAGACTGAAAAGTATACTGCGAATGCTCACACACACACACTGCACCCCTTACTTTCATGTATTTTATTTCATTGTTGTGTGTGCGGACTTTTGTACACACCGTACAACGTACATATCGTAAACCAGCTTATAACCATATATTCTAATTTTTTGTATGATTCACGTATTTAATCTTTAAATTTTTTTTTTATAAAAGTGGTGGTTATTCTCGTGAAGTACACGCTTTACGCCGCATATAGGGAATATATTCATTGCTGAGTATTACCAGAAGAGCCAAATATCTCAAAATTCCGTGAAGATTGCAAACGAAGTCGAGGTACATTCCGTTTATGTATGTATGCGTGTGTGTATGTGTGTAGGTAATAAAATAGGGTGTTATACTTATTTTTTCAGAGGTATATGGCAATAAGTGCTTTGGATTACTTCTGGAGAATGCATTCTTGCCAATATGAGCAAACTTTCTAATGCAGTTAAGTTTAAATGAACTCACCCACACACACACACATTAAAAAACTTAATTTACCAGGTACAAGTTAGGGGTTTGACACATGAATCCGTTGGATGAGTACAAATTGGACGGTTCCCGTTTCTTCATCAAAATGCTAAGTGCTGCGAGACGAATGACTGTTTGAATCTCTTCTTAAACCTGGACATCATCTGATGAGGCTGATTAATTTTATTTACATAAAAAAAAATTGTTGCGTACAATATTTAAAATGATAAATTACATTAATAATCTTCATATAGTTCTACTGTGAACTTTAATATATAAACTTTGATAAATAAAATTCCTCGTTTGAGTTATTTTAAACATATACTACATAATACTTAATACTAGTAGTAATAATAATCATTTATTATGTATGTTAATAATTTTTTGATTGATAGAAAATTCATTTAAAATAAAGTTGTGATATATATATATATATTAGCCATAAACTCAGTGAAATGATAGAGCACTGAAAAGCAGATATATATTCAGAAATGTCAGATGTATTAGCTACAAAAACCCTGCTTATACAGGAGACTCTCTACCAGTGGCCACACATGTGACACGTGGTGCTGACACATGAAGCTAGATCACCACCCATGTGTCACTACGCATGTGTGTATATACACATGCGTATATACAGTATGTTATATATATATAGTACTTACATTATCCTCCCCCTGCAGCTGTGTAGATGGTGATGGATCTGACGGTCTTGGATCCGTGTGAGCTGGGCCATCTAAGGTATGACCAAATGTACTCAACGAGTCTCCGAACGACAAACCGTTTTCATTCGAACCATGTGAACTATCTCAACCTCATGAGATCCCACCAACTGTACTTGAATACCTGAGGATCAACCTTTCGAAGTACTCAGTAGGGACCAAGCCACTTATGTAATAAACCAGTTGCAAGCCAGGTGCAATCAGCTTGGGAAAAATGTACCAAGACTAAGTCACCATCAGCAAAATCTGTGGAATTTGATGTCGTGCATTGTAAGAAGATTGCTGCCACATTTGAGCTCGACCAAGATGTTCAGCAGACTCTGCATGCAGAAGAGGCAAAACAGCATCCAAATGTCGAACCCACATCTTTGCATCCTCGGCACGTGCGATTCGAATAACCCCAATTCACTAAGCAACTTAGGATCATATCCATACAATGCCTTGAATGGAGAGATACCAATCGAACTCTGAATGCCTGTTACATAAGCAAATCTCAAACATCGCAAATACCAATCCCAGTCCGTGTGATTGAAGTTCACATACTTCGAGATCATACCCTTGAAGGTCCGATTCAATCGCTCCACCAAACCATCAGTTTGTGATGATACGAGAGGCAAATGAATGTTTTACCCTAACCTCTCACACAACACTCGGAATACCTCTGCAATGAAAGCGGGGCTTGTTGATAACATCCGCTCTGGACAAGAATGCTGCAAAACCACATTATCGAAAGAAACAAAGCTGTTGACATGGCAGTTGCATCTGGAAGAGCACCAACCTCCACCCATCAGTTAAATAATCGGATACAACAATGATGTACTGGTTACCTTGAGAAGAACGTGGAAAAGGTCCCATTAAATCCATTGCAATTAACTCAAAAGGCAGAGACATTGATGGATTTCCAACACCCCATGGCCCGAATCATAGAGGAATTCCGAGTTTGACAATGGGACAGCTTTAAATATACCTGATTACATCACCACGCATGCTGAGTCAATAAAATGATCAGTGCAACTTCTCCAACACTCGTTGGTGACCAAGATGACCTCCAACAATAAGTGAATCATGATATGCTCGAAGAAGATGTGGAACATATGTAGAGGGTATAGCCAAACGCCATCTATCCTCTGATTTGTCCCAATAAAATACAATAAATCATCCTTAAGTCGAAACTGAGCATGATATTGTCGAAATCGAGGTTCAGAAGACGGATTTGCAAACGCATCGCGTAATTGCGGTTCATGTTTTTGAGCATCCTGCCACTATTCCAAGATGGTAAGTCGACATCGAATACATGAGGGGCTTGTATCAAATCGAACGCTGCAGTTACTGCATGAGCAGGCAAAGTAGAATCGGAGAGGGGTGCTCAAGAAAGTGCATCCGCATCCACCATTATTCGCCTAGGCCTGTGCACCACCTTAAAGTTATATACCTGGAGACATAGTGCCCATCTGGCTACGCAACCCACTAAATTCTTCCGTTTTAATAAGGAAGTGACATCAGCATGATCACACTCCAAAAGTGTTTCACTCCCATGTAAGTAGGCATGAAGTCGTTCAAAACCCCAAACAGCAGCAAGGCATTCTTTTTCAGTACTGGAATAATTCCGCTCAGCCGGTGAGTACTCGACTAATATAAGCCACCGGGTGTCGAATTGAAGAATCCACAACATCAGTTTGCATCAATACACCACCAATACCAACATCTGAGGCATCTACTCAAAATGAACGGACGAGTAAAATCTAGGTATTGAAGCAATGGTGGAGTTGTCAGGAACTCTTTTAACTGGTCAAATGCCTGCTGACACCTGCAAGTCCACATGAAAGATACATGTAGACGAAAACTCCCGAAGAGGGGCAGTTCGATCAGTGAGATGATTAATGAATCGACCCAAGTACTGCACTTGCCCAAGAAACACTGGACTTCCTATACTGTACGGGACGAGGGAACTCTCGAACAGCTCACAACTTCATTGGATCCACCTGTAAACCCTCTTTAGATATACAACCCAGTAAGTGGTGTCGGTCGAACCAAACACACACTTTTCAAGTTTCAACTTCAGCCAACTTCTCGAAAATCGATCAAGAACGCGCCGTACATCACGAATGTGATCCTCCTAATAACAGACCCATGAATGAGCACATCGTCGATAAAATCGGCAGTGATATCAGGCATATCGGAAAGAAGCTCATCCATCATGCGTTGAAAGGTGGCAGGAGCTGAAGTCAATCCAAAAGGCATGACCAAAAACTCGTAAAGACCAAATGGTGTCCGGAAGGCCGTTTTTGGAATATCCTCCTCAGCCATAGGAACCTGCCAATATCCTGATGCCAAATCCAACTTAGTAAACCATCGACTCTGACCCAAACGATCTAATAGATCGGCAGAGTTCGGAAGTGGATAGACATCTTTGATGGTAACATCGTTAAGAGGTCGGTAATCCACACAAAATCGGAGAGATCCATCAGGCTTGGGAACCAAATGAGGTTCACATGCCCATGGACTCCGTGACGGACGACACACTCGTTTACCAATCATATCAGTAACACTGTTCGCATGGCTGATAACTCCTTTGGTGACCTGCGTCGAACCGGGACTTTGAAAGGCTTTGCATTGCCGGTGGGTATACAGTGTCGAGTCTTCACACGTGCACCTTGGGACAGATCAAATTTGAACAAACTTGCATACTGTTTCTTAAGTTGTTCGATGCAGTGTGCTCGAACTACGTGACGGATCCGGCATTTGAACCTGTTGAGATGAACACCACCCCAAGACCGGAATCAAAGGAGCTGTATGCGTGATACAAACAAACAAGCTTCTCTGGACGTAAAGGAACAGACTGCAAAGACACAGACTCCAAGCGTAATACAGGAGGAGAGAGTGAAAAATCACATGTACCTTTCGACTGCTTTAACCAATCACATCCCAGAATGAATGTCAAAGACCTGGGAAGGGACAACCCTAAGAGACCCAGAGGGAAACTTACAGTTGGCACCCATAACCAGCGTAGTCAAAGTGGTGTACTGTGATACTGCACGAGACTGCCCATTACCATATAAAATGTGCAAGACCTTATCTGCACGTCTTAAGGGTAATGAGCACCGATGCGCTAGAGAAGCAGTTATGGAAGACATACTGGATCCTGTATCCACAAGCACTGTGACTGAAAGATCATTCACTCGTGCAGAAAATGTGAAAACTGGATGATCTGGTGGAACTTGCAAACCTTGATATGCATAGCGGAAAAAACATGGAGGTGAAGTCTCCATCGCACGGGATCCCTCCGTCGCCCGTACGATTACTGGGTTTTCCGCAACAGATCCATCTGCAAGAGAGGCTTCATCATCTGGAAGCTCATCATCAGACATAATGGCCGCCACAGGCACACCATCCGGAACATATGGTCGCCAGCCTGGATGTGGTGGACGCCAATCAGGATACACATCGCATGCCCGCCAAGTATGTCCAGGCCCCAACAGGCCCAACAATGAACTTGATTGGGTCGACCTGCATTGTTCCGATTCCTCCTGTCACGAATCCGTGGATTTTGACCACCACGGGCAGGAACTGGAGCAGGTGCAGGACGATTTCATGGAGGTGGTCCACGGGCTTGCCGTGCGGGCACATATGCAGCAGCATCAACCTCCATTGGATCAGCACGCTGAACAAGAGGAGCAGGTAACCCAAGGGGACACGGCCCTCACCAGGCACCAACTCAAAACGTTGAGCTAGTGCAAAAGCTTCCTCCAATGTGGTAGGACGAAGAGCCCGAACGAATCGAACAAGTTCGGGTCGCATAGTTGGCCATAACATACCGAGCTTAATGGGCTCAGGCATGTTAGGATATGCACGCCGAACTAAATCCCCGAACCTAATACTGAACCGCATAACAGACTCACCAGGATGTTGTCGTATCGCATGCAGTTGTTGGAAAGCATCATCTGAATCCTCAACTTTGCCAAACGTACGTTTGAGGCATTCCGTCAACCGATTACTATTGGCTTGAATCTCCGCAGCCAATCCATTATACCACTTGAGCGCAGGGCCTTCCAAACATGTAGGGAATTCTCTGAGAGCACGGGCCTCATCCCAACCATGGTAACGAACAATGACTTGGAAATGATCAAACCAGTGGTATACATCATCTCCCGGATCACCACAAAAAGATCGGGGTCGAACCCTCGGATTTGTGGCCTGTGAAGAAGATGAAGGAGTACTAGAAGCAGATCCCCCGGCATGAGGCTCAGGCGGGGAAGAGGAGGACGGACCCTCAACAAAGCGCTCCAACAACTTAGTTTGTCATCAATAGTAGTAGTAAATAATGTTAAAAGCCGTCTCCATGTTCATTGTCATAGAAATAAGAAAATGAAAAAGGTGGAAGAAAGGAGTAACCAACTTCTCCACCAAGATATATATTTAGAAATGTCAGATGTATTCAGCTACAAAAACCCTGCTTATATACAGGAGACCCTCTGCCATGTGGCACACATGCGACACGTGGCACTGACACATGGAAGCCAGATCACCACCCATGTGTCACTACACATTGTGTATATATACATGCGTGTATATACAGTATGTATATATATACAGTATCTTACAGCACTAAGATTTATTAATAATTAATTATGAGTTATTTATGCATATGTTTTATTTATATTCAGCAGTCTGAGTGTGTAGTTCTATGAACTTGATATATATGTTAATATTATTATATAATATTCGTATTTGAACTTGATATATAATGTTAATATTATTATACAATTTTATTGGAGTATTTATGTTAGTCTTTATGATAATACTATATTAAACATAGTATAAAACCACTAAGTTATAGCTATCAACGCACTTTCTATAAGCTCTCTCTCTCTCTCTCTCTCTCTCTACACTAGATACAACACACACACACAACAGATCGTTTTAACGATATGTTCATTTAGTTAATGCATAACATGTCACGAGCATTCTCAGTTGCTTATTTACACAACTGTTAACGTCCAATCCATCAACGAGCGTCAGAATTATCGCCTACTCCAGCCACCCAAAACCTTTGACATTCGTCGCACGGAATTGCGGACCCCTGTAACAATACATACATATATAATACACACATTACGGTTAGTATATAACATTTATATACATGTGCCTAATATGAGATAATTGCAAGTATAACAAATATAAGTTGCTTACTTCTTGCCTATGTAGGTTGTTCGGTGGTCTCCGCAAAATGGACACATGAAATGGCTGCCAGCTAAAACATCAGATATGGATTCGCCTTTGTCCAAGGAAGCCGCCAAGTTGTCCAATTGAGACTGTTGGTTTGCCATGACTCGAGCATTGGCCATGCCGAGTAGTTTATTCACGGTTGCATTAATCTGCAAAATACGCTAGAACACAACACTTGTATATGTGCAAGCGAGGAGTGCCTGTCTGTGACGTGGAAAACCTTCATACTGCGTTCCAAAAAGACATACCTGGTGGAGTTTTGACTTCGAATCTGTTGAGAACGGCTCCTCCTGTAGAACTTTCACACATACATACGCATGCATACATAGGTTCATATAGAATATAAGTGTATATGTGAGATACAGAGACGTAATTATGTATTTATAGATTTCTTTACCTCATCAACTTTCGGTGGCATCGGATCCTGTTTTATCACATAAAAGAGAGAGAGAGAGAGAGAGAGAGAAGAGAGAGAGAGAGAGAGGACAATGGTAAGAGAGGCGCGTTCTCGTGTGTGCATGATAGAAACACACAGATATACACATACCCACAAACATTACAAATAACACACAGCTTGTACATAAGTTACATGTGTGTTTATTGAAGTCTAACTGCTAAAACACACGCGCGCACGCACACGCACACGCACACACGTGTGTCTGTGTGTGTGTAATGTGGAATGCATTTGTACTGCAGCAAAGGCCTTACGCTGTCAAGTTTTGACTTGGTCTCTCGTGAGAACGGCTCCGAAACTTCTGGCTCCTGTTGCTATACAAAACCGTCATATACTAAGTAATATTATTACATGTGTATTTATACGAGAACGTCTGCCTGTATACCTCTTACCTCATCAGCTTTCTCTGGCAGCGTCTTCAAAGCTTTTGGATCCTGATTTTCAATAAAACCTTCATTTCGCATAGATAGAGAGAGAGAGATGTATGTGTGGCCGTGAGGGCATGGGTATACATATTTGTAGTATGTAGATATCTACATATATTGTGTTCGTACGCATCTATAACTGGTAAGTACCTGGTGAACCAGTGACTTTCCATCTCCAGATTTTGATGGCTCCTGCTTCAGAGCTGTTGGTTCCTTGGCCTTAGTTCTGTCAGCACTTAAGTTCTATTAGATGGAAACTGTGTGCGCGTGTGCGTGCGTGCTTGCGAGTGTCTCTCGCGTTAATTGGTCAAACCTGATGCCTGTTGCTTCGTTTTGCTCAGGGGGCTTTCCTACAGTCCATTCCTTTTTGCATTCGTTGCAATAGTGGCGTGGGAGATCTCCCCTGTGAAAATTAATGATAGAAACGATAGATCACAACAACATGAAATTGAACCAATTTCTTGTTAAATAACTACATGTATGTATGTATTACCGTTAAACTAGCACAAATATATAAAATTGAATATTCTTACTTGTTGTCACCGAGATATCTGAAACTCGTATTTTTCGATCTGCAGATCGGACACATGAAATTGTACTTATATATATAGTGCCTCTTGTTCTTCTTGTTCTTCTTCGCACGCGCCACCAGGCTCTCGAATTCAGCCTTCTGTTCCTCAGCAAAGCTCTTTTGATCCTGTACCATGTCGTTTGCATCCTCGTTGCTCACCTATGGGTAAATATACATAATAAATCTCTCTCTCTCTCTTAAGCACGACACTATATGCAATTTTCTATCGATTTAAGCTAGCTTACCGGATCGATCGGGACTATATGGCGGTCATCTTGGGCTTGTGCATCCCGCAGCTGTGCAGTTTCCTCCTGAAGAGAGGATTAGAGACATTTCTAAAGAAAAACAACGGTAGGAGCCTATACCTGAGTCACTGTCTTTTGTTCATCTCGGGCTTGTGCATCCGGCAGCTTCGGATTTCCGTCCTGCAACAAAAAAAACGGTGCATTCTATGTGAAGGAAAATGCGTGCTCTGCTCCAAAATCTTGCGGATTATAGATTATAAGAGCTTCCACTGCGGCAGGAACTTCAAATTTTGAACAAAAATGCATGATTTTGTGTAGAAACCGAGCCAAGAACTGAAGGAAATCTACATTACCTGCTCAGGCGCCGTGCTCTCCAATCCACAGAGCTCCATAATCCTGCGCGTCTCGGGTTGTACATCCGGCATCTTCGGATTTCCGCTCTGCGATAGAAAAACTTAGAAAACAATGCATTCTACACACAAGATTCTGCAGAATGCCATCCTGTTTAGAAGACAAGAAGAGCTTCCAGCTTGCGGAAATCAGGCCAGGATTTAAACAGAAACAAAAATCGATGTTACCTGGTCAGGCGCCTTCGTTTCCGATCCGGAGACCTCCTGCCTCTTGGCAAGCGCAAGCCTGTTGAGCTTCCTTCCCTACAGAGAATTCAAATTGGGGTTTACCGGGATAATAAACTCTGTTTCTAGGGTTTAGGAACCTAGGGTTTATAGCGAGCATGGAAGAGCTTGTGGCGCCGCTGCTCAGCGGCGTGAACGAGGAGCCAAATCGGTACCTTTGACGACACCGGATCTTCATCTGGTACTAGATCGAATGCAGGTACGCACAGAAGAAATAAAAGATCGAGTTTTTGCCACTCTGCGGAAGCACTATAGCGACTTCGTGGAGCTCGTTGAACAGGCAGATTCCGCGGCTGCGGATGTGAAATCCTTGCACTGGGAAGTCGAAACTCTTCTCAAAGATCCATCTTTGTGAGGAACAGCACGGATTCGTTCGATTCTAGGTTGTGGAAGCTCTCCGCTATGGTGAAATCTATGCGGAGCGAGTTTACCGTGAAAGAATTGGCTCTGTGCATGGCAAAATCTATAGCGTCGGACCAGGATGAGCTGCTGAATGGGAAATATATGTTCTTCCGAGGTGACATTGTTGCTGGTGCAAAAAAGATTGTTCAAGTCCAGAAGAATCTGCTCAAGGACGAGGAAAACTCACGTCTTGCGTTCGCTCTTTTGAAGAAATTATGCTTGGTTACTTCGTCTGAGGTAGCTTACAATAATCACAATATACAACACACGCACAGGCACACCCACGCGCGTGTATTATATAATGACGTACTTTTATCTGTTTGTGTTTATGTATACGTATACTTTATATAGTGTGTGTCGAAACCGACAGACTACCACATTTTTTTTCAGGTGGAGAGTGTTCTTGCAGATTTGTTTGCACAAGCCATATGTGTAAACACTACAGATGTGGAGCTCTCTGTTACATCTGTTCCCTTTGCCGGGACACAAGCGAATCTTGCATCAATATTGGAAGCAATGGAGGTAACATCTTGATCATTAGTGGACATATCACACATATGATGAATATATATATATATAAGTTTAATTCCAGGTAGTTGGAATTCTTGACGGAGTTCTTACCAGTCTCACGGATTCAATGTACAAACTTATGGTTATCCTGACGCAAAGACCTTCACTAGTGCTCACTGTGGACGAGGACCCTGAACATGCCAAAATCAGGATATCAGCCAGTAAGACTGTCAAAGTAATTTTTGTTAATCTTTTGCATTTTTTACTCTTTAACTTTGGTTTTGGTTTTCTCAGGAAAGCCAGCTTTCAGTAGAAGAAGTTTATAAAAGAGTGGTCCGTTTTGTAGAGTTTTGTCACCAACATGTGGCTAATTATCAGGAAGAATGGATGCTGAAACTTGGTAAGAAAATCTGGCCACGACTTGCGGATATTATAATACAAGACCATCTTCGCAAGGTACTTGAAAACAATACACACAATACGAGTGTGTGTGTGTGTGTTACACGATCTTCTATATATAATGACGTGTCCGTATTGCAGGCTATACCAGCAGATCATACGCAGTTTCAAAATTTTGAAAGAA
Source organism: Selaginella tamariscina (assembly GCA_003024785.1). Classification (NCBI taxonomy): domain Eukaryota; kingdom Viridiplantae; phylum Streptophyta; class Lycopodiopsida; order Selaginellales; family Selaginellaceae; genus Selaginella; species Selaginella tamariscina. The sequence goes on along the minus strand of PUQB01000047.1, from coordinate 401,311 downwards.
TTCAGATGCTAACGACAGAGTTTGAGGACGCTCTTCATACTGAGAATTTTTTGAGCGAGCAGGGTGGAAAACTTAGCAGTTTCACATCCGATATAGAGGTTCATTTTTCGGCAAATAAGAGAAAGCAGCTACTAGCTAAGGCGAGGAATGTCCTTGTACAGTTTGACTACAGTCTTTTCTTGGTAAGATCTACCTACGTCACACACACACGGACACCCACGCACGCAAAACTCAGGTGGGCATATTTATATTTTCACACGTACCCGGTGTTATTTTTAGAACAAGATATCAACAAGCGAGGAGCATGAAGGCCTGGTTTTTAAGGAGGACAAGTATGTTATATCCTACCTTCCGAAGCAACTTTTATCGATTGTACATGAAGCGTTGAAGGTACTCGCTAATTACCTCAGTATTATTTTATGAATAAACAACTAGTTCAGCAGACGCGTGTTCATGCAGCGCGCACGCCCATCAACTCTGACACAAACTATGTGCAATTATGTTATATTTTGACATGCACAGAATGATAAGGATGTGCATGCACGTTAGGTATGCATAGCATGTTGAAATATATGCATCTGTGTAGATTAAGTATTAACACACTTATTTCAGGATGCTTGTTCCTCAACTCCTAGGATATCTTCGGAGCTTTATAAGGCTGCTTTGGACGTATTGCTTCTCTTTCGGGCAATTGTCCCTCTTCAGGTTTGCTTTAATCGTAACTTATTTTACTTACTCGTGCTGAAAGGTTTCTTATTACTTAGTACGATAAATCTGCGCTTCAGGCAGCACCAATTATTCACAATGATTGTCTATACATTCACAAGAATTAGAAATAATCTCTGACCAGGTATATTTCTATACCACATAGCCTGTCTGTCAGTATGTATTCCTGTATGACATGTAAATATGCCTCACAGACACATACGTGGATGCATGTCTACATGTAAGCTTAATATGTTTACAGATATTGAAATATTATGCAGTATCATTCGTCACTACCAGTGGGTTTACATCAGTCGAGCACATGCAAAGACCTCATTCCCTATTTCCAAACCACAAGCAGTAAAGTACTTTTGGAGCAGTTCAACTCGCTTAATTATCAGCTTATACAGGTTTAGTGATTTGTGTGTGTGTGTGTGTGTGTGTGTGTGTGTGTGTTTTAACTCTGATAAGTTGAGTCCTGCATAGATTTTAGACGAGGCAAATGGATTCAAGTCTACGGACGTGAAATGGCAACGGGAGGTAACACAAGCAGCACTTCATCGAGTAAGTTTTCCTCTGCATTCATCAGATACACCCCGATTGTGTTTGTGAGAGAGAGATCATTTACTTTCGTTTGCAGGTTGTGTCCATACTGAAGTCGGCTGAGGAAACTTGGCATAAGTTTCTTCCGAGAAGCACTGAGAGGAGGCAATTAGTAAGACTTATAGATTCTGCCGTTCGGAGTATACTTTCTGAAATTCTTTCAATAGAGGATATGGCCGTTGAAGAAACTGTTCAGGTACTTGCTTGAACTTTTATATTTGCATCCACCCGTGTGTGTGTAAGATGCATGCATTCACATAAAGATATATACGATTCTGCATTTAAATACAGTGTATATTACCCAGACACACACAGCTTGCGATTCTATGCATGCATTACATAATCCGTTGTTTCGTTTCCTTACTTTTCAGCTGCATAACTTGCTGGAAGAGTTCATTGTCGAGCTACGTCCCGTTTTGTCTTGTTTGCAGAAATCTTCAAAGAAATCAATCGAGATTGTTGTTCCCTCGTGGAGAAAACTGAAATGCTTATCTGGTAAGATAGATACACACACATACACATGTTCTGCATATATGAATAATACATATGGTGTAGGCTGCGTGTGTATTGTTTTTATACTCTAAATTTATTAATTTTATGTTGGAATAGAGCTTTTGGAAATGTCACTTAGGCTTATCACAAAGGCGTGGGAAGATGGAACCCTTCCTGGTGCCGGATTTTCCGCAGACGAGGTAAAACATTTGAAAGCGCTCGTACATATTATATATATATATATATATATATATATATGATTTATTTGTTCATAAAGAAAACTAAAGCCTAATTAACTTTCCAGGTGCAAAGGTTGATCAAAGCCATATTCAATAGCACGTCTTTAAGAACTGAATGCCTTCAGAAAATATACTAAAACGCAAAACGAGTTGAGGTACTGTTGTAAAACTTAGTCTATAAGTAAGTCATTATAGTGACATATAAAATGTAAGAGTTACACCTCTTAATACTAATATAATAATATTAAGCAAATCCTGTATATATTCTCATAAGATGTATATAGTTTACATATGATTTAATAACTATATATGGCATTTTTTGCCAAATAACTGTTAAGGTTATCTCTAAAGCACATGTTAAACTTGTTTTACAACACGTAAACTTATAAGGCTCTCCACTACACACTATTAAATATATGTATATTTATTGTATATCATTTCTTATAAATAACATCTAAACATTTTAATGTATAACTTACTAATTTAAAACCAAAAGACTTTTGGGATTAAATTTGGAACTGGATAACAAAAGTTATTGATTACATAACAGGCCTAGTATAATTTTTTAAGAATAGAAATTTCATTTCAACTTAAAATTTTAATTTAAATATATTAATAATAATATTTTATGTTTTTTAGTAAGGAGACTTAAACAATAATGTTGCTAAAATATACTTCAATTCAAAAAAATTTCAGCCTTACATTATATTTATAAAATGATAATTATATATACACGCTTTCAAAATCAATGAATGATATCTCAAATTCCTTCAATTTTATTAACAAATGTTGTCATTTAAAACTTAAACTTCATAAACCTTAAAACTTTAAAATTTTAACTTTAAAGAGCAACAGCACTATTTAAAACTTGGAACACTTCATGTGTTATACGTGTGTGTGTGTGTCTGTGTGCTATACACACACACACACACACACACACACACACACACACACACACACATACACAGAGAATTCATATATATATTTTAAAATATTCACTACATAGTCATTGTATATTTATACATAAATTTAACATTAACTTCTATGTATATTGATAAATACTTATCTATATACACAAAATTTAGATTTACATGTGTGTTACGTATATTCTATATATGTATTTAATAAAGAAACGTACTTATGTAGAATGTATACATGTATCATCTATCTATAGTCTCACACACAATTACACACACACAAACACATATATATTAGATATACACATGATATGATGCATATGCAACCATTTCTTAAGAAGAGTTGGTTAGGGATATTTTAAAAGTAAATTTTTTTAATAAGACAAGTGCTGCATCCTTAACCAAGGTTAATGCCAATATGATAGATAGATATATCTCCATTTATAATGTAATGGACATCATATGTGATTTATATAGCCAATGCTAAGTCGGTCAGTAATACGATTAAAATAACATTACATAATACATGCTACCACATACATAGATCTATATTATATCATATCTCTCTCTCACACGCTCGCGCTCAAGCACAAAGGTTTATACCATGGTACTACATGCATACGTACGTACACACACATACATCCATACACATAAATACTACCACATGTTAGTGACAAATTCCTATATTATATTCTATACGAGAGATTCCAAGATCACCGAAACGAAAACCTTCATTCCTTCTCGAATCCCCAATAGCAACTGTTTTTCAAGTTGCTCTTTACCAAGTATACCCAGGCAAGTCGATCGTGTTTCCACTACATAACCAAGCAAAGTAAGTAAACAACCCAAAACAATTACATCTTATATCATTTTACATTTAGATATGTATATTAAAAGCTGAGATTGGAAGACGCTGTGGATCTCCTGCCACATGAATTGAAAATTTTCCACCTTTTAAATCCTTGAACCCACCAATTGGAACCTGGTATAAACATGTATTAGCTTTTGAAACGCACGCACAACACACGTTGAACTTCCGGTTGCAAACCGTCCTATCTTCGTGACTCATTGATTTTACCACCTCCCAAAACCACTTGATCACAGGGAGCCAGCAAAACAAGTCCTAGACTAAACTGTATTTGCCATTAGATCTTCCACTGCAAACATAAACAAGCTCAGTGCAAGTACACACATATGTATAAATATGTATATGCATGTATATATACGTACTTACGCTTGTATTCATATACATATTATCGATCTCAGAATGTCCACATATGAGCAACTCCAGCTCTTTTTCATTAAATATTGCAATCAAGCTCTTGGGTATAAATTCATTAAATCTTTTTTGAAATGCCTGAATCTGTGCTCGTATCCCTGTTGTTAACCGGTGCTCCACCACTTCTGTTACATAATCTTGTTTATTTTCTTCTGTCACTTGTATACTGTTACCTTTAGGAATTAATTCATAATCATCCAAGATAAATGTAAAGTCTAGGTCTGAATCATTTATATTGTTCTGCAAACAAACACACATGTATGTGTGTATACAACATCCAATGCAATATATTATAAATACACACGATAATTACCTCTAATATCCATTTTAAACCGTTATAAAATGATGGATCAACAATCTTCATGTCTTTGTTTTGTAACTCTCCTTCCAAGTATATGCTTATAAAAAGAAGAGTGAAGTGCACCTGCAAAACAGGGTTAAGAATACATTTAAGAATTATTACACTATAATCTTAATATTAAGAAACTATAAAAGTTTATAATGTTCCAAATAAAAATTAAAACTTACCAAACGCCCAGCAAGTAATTGTTCCGATGAAGTAGAACTGGGACTTGGCTGATAAGTAAAACTACTCTCTTTACTAAAAATGCATGCGTTACTAATCGATACCCATCATCTCCATGCTCGTCCTCGTTAAACTTTACTTTGAGACCATTATACTGGAGTAACTTAGGTTTATACTTCATGATTTCTCTGTAGGAGATTTGCAATAAAGAAGATCTTTCTATTTCCACTTGAATTATATGTTCATGTGGGAATTCTAAATATTCTAATACTTGAAACGTCTCTTTGAGAAGAAGTCGATTCTCGAATATATGTCGAAATTATCAGTATTGGATCAGCTTGAACAAGGTAAGGTTGTGAGGATTGGTGCCCATGTAACTGTTGAAAAGCTCTTTAATCTTCCTTGTGTGCTTTGGTGGCCAGTCATCGATTGTCACAAGAAAAAGGTTCGTAAAAGTTAAGTGGACTCTCCACGCTTTTGTTCTCAACACTTAAAATTAACATTTCCCACAAAGGCTCTAAGTTCACATGGGTAACCACCTTAGATATTTTGTGTTCATAAATATATTTGTAAAGGATCGTCATAAACTGAAGCACGTTGTCTCTACTTCCATCCTTTTTAGTGTAACCCAATTCATAAACAACAAACTTATAAATGAAGGAAAGTTATTAAGCACAATTTGAAGAGATGCCCCTTGGAATAGCAATCTCTCAATTGAGTTTTTTTAATGTGTGTATAAGTTTAATAATACATAATGCTTGCCCTTCTATATCTCTCAATGCAGTTATCAGGTATCCTTGTAACAATATCACTACTTTTTTCTTTTAATTGTGGAATGTTTGAAACAAAAATAGAAATTCTAATAACACTGCCAATGAATAGTATTCTTCATAAGTTAGAAAATGTTTTGAAAATATTTTTTATTCAAAATGTCCAGCCCCAAGTTCAATTAACGAAAACTATAACGACAAGGAGTTATTATGTGTGCACGTGTGTGAGAAAGATACCTGTTAAATAAAATCTCGAAAACAATGTAAATAGATATTTGTTAAGCATCATCGATTAGACATTTCTTTAATAGTAAATCAAGTTATGCGTTAAACGGCTGCATATTAAAGTATTGAAAAATCTTCCTTATCTAAAGAGTTTTCCAACTTATAACAGTTACTTTTAAAAAATATTAAAAAATTAAGTAATTGGGGTGATAAATTTCTTAATTCCTCTTTTAACAAGTTAACAATGCATGTATAACCACAAGTTAAGAATAAGGATGTGAACATGTAAGAAACTGTTACTGTTAGGGTTATTATACTTATCTTTTGTATTTCTCTAAAAGAAAGTGATGTAAGGAACAAATCCTCTCGTTTTTTTTAAATATTATATATATTCATTGGTTTGCTAAAGCATATGAAATGTATAAACATATACTACAACATCAAATAAACTAGGGAGATCGTTATTATTAAATAGTTTATTAAATAAGTGGTCAATTTCAATATATTGTTCCTCATTATAAACATTTCTTAACACTAAAAAAAACATTATTAATCGTTTCTATAACTTTTAGATAGTTCAAATCTACCATTAAAAGTGTTTTGAACATAGATTTAATCACTTGAGCATCAATTAATTCATAAATTATTAACAATAATTTAAAGTTAGTAATTAAAACATCATTTAACTTCTCCCTTCCTAAGTTAAATATAAAAACTTTTTTCAAAAAGCATATCAACACTTATTTAACATCTTATTCCATAATAACCATTTAATCACTTTGTAAATAACATATTCTTCATTCTTAATAAGAACATTTGTGAATAAAATTATGCATTTAAAACCTTTGTTAATATTTATAATATAAAAGATATTTGAGTAGAAAAAACTTGATTAGCTAATTGTCTTATAAGTGTCTCTATTACTCTATTTAAAATAGTCATAATACTCTTAAGTACTAATGTCATTCTTAGCACCATATTTTAAAATAATAAGGACATCATTATCTATAATCACATATAAGTAACAATTTATAAAAAATAAATGAATCACTTAAAATGGTAAGAAGAAGCTCTTTTAGAAAAAACCATTGATAAAATTAAGAATAAATGTGTCTTTTCATGTTCATAAATTTGCTCTTTTGTATTTAAGAAGATTTTACAAAGTCAAAGATCTAATCTTTATAATTATATCTTTTACAAACCTATATAACTTCGAAAATACTTTAACGAGAATCATTTAACTCTGTAATAAATTTGTAGAGCTACTTTAAAATTTCATTTGATATTGCTGATGTGTTCTTAAAAAATATACCTACCCAAATTATGGAAAGAAATAATGTTTATCATATGATTGATCAAATAGATTCAATTCTCTTTTTTATTATCTTCTTTTTCAATTAATAAAAGTTCTAAAAGAAATTTTATAAAATAAATACTAACCAAAAAGTTACTAACAAATCTAAAATTATATTTACAATTTTTTATTCTTTGTAATTATTTGAACAATTCCATGCAACTTCAATTCTTTAAATATTTTTAAAAATAAGTTAACATATGTATCCATAATCTCTTCCTTTCTTTGTTGAAAAATAATTCGAATTAATTCTAAGAAATACCATTTAAAAGAAGATAATTAAATAATGAAATATTAAAAGTATCACCTTTGATAGAGTTGTGTTCAAAAGAATCAATACCTCCAATGCATATTTATCACATAGTTTTACATGTTGCTTGCATGTTTTAACTAACTTTTTAAAATTAGTGTACAAATTGTGAAATAAATTTTTTCTTCCACTTCGTTTTTGCTTTTTTAGTCCAAAAAATCCATTATCTTTCCTTTTTCTTTTAATTCCTTCTAATACTTTTTATTTTATTTTCTTTTATAATCATTGTGGAACAAACATGATAAACATCAAAATTTATCAGTTATTGAAAATATAAATTATTGAGGAATAAGATTATAGTCTTAACTCTTAATAATTAGTAATAATTATTTAAAATATTTAGTTAACATGTATTAATAATTAATTAATTTTTATTACCATTAATATGTTTATTATTTCTCATTAATCATGTTTAGTGTTTTTAATAATTAATAATTATAAGTTATTCCTATTTTATCATTTTATTCCCAATCTAGTTTGAAGGTGATTTAATTTTTAATATAGTCTATCTAAATAGCTTAGATATATTTCAGCTTTAACTTTATTTAAAAAGTAGTAATTTGTTAGATAATAATTTAAACTTTAGATTTTTATAAAAGGATGTGGGCTAAATTTTTTAATTTTAGTTTTAAATTAATATAAGAAAAGATAATGATAAAACAATTTATCAATACTATCTTACATTCTATATTTAAGATGAAGCAATATAAATTAGAATACTTAATTTTTATTTAAAAAGTGTAATCATAAATTTATAATATAGTAATAATATTTTATGTTTTGTTTAAAGGGGCAGCATTGATGTCTAAAATATCTATATTTTAATTGGTTGGTTTAAATTATTTCATTCTTAAATTTTAATATTAAATAAAAAAATTTAAAGCAACCTCATCTCTTAGATGGTTTGAATATAACATATTATGTAATGCACATATTTATAGGAGTTGTAAATGACTTGTTTAAGAATTTATATTTAAAAGTATAATCCGTATAAATATAATAAAGCACACACATGTATATTCATATCAATATTAAGCATATCTAAGTTAGTTTTCACATGAATACATATTACATAGCGTGTGTTAAATATATAAATTTATTAATTAAGGCATATTCTTAATATATATTATACCACTAATATTCTAGAAATATAAGATATGGATTATTTAACTTTTATTCTAATATTAAATTTTATTTAGTAAAATAATGACAATATGTAAGTAATATTTATCCATTGGATAAAAATCTTAAATAAAAATATTTTAAAATAATTTAGCACTTAATTTTTAATCATTTTTATTTGATAAGCCTCTTGAGATATTTTAATAACAAATATACGTTACTTTAATTATTGTTGGATCATTTAAATGTTAATGTGATTAACAAAAAACCATGTTCAATGTGTGTACACGAGTCCAAGAAAAACCGCATGAACGGAGAAAAACCACAATCGGTTGCATTAATCAAGAATGTAATTTATAATTATAAAATTTTTAAAAAAAAATAAATAAAATAAATAAAAAAGGAAGTGTTTTAAGATACTGATTTATTTTTAAAATAATCATGCAATAAAGATCTATATGTATAATTAAGATTCAAAAATAATTATCCTATATATATATATATATAGCCGGACTTATGTTACACCTTTCCTAATTTTAGCACATATTGTTATTAGATATTAATTGTTAAAAATTTATATCAAACTTCGCTAATCAATTATGTTAAACTCAAGGGTTTAACGACTAATGCAGGTATATCCAAGCGAAATAATATATGGTAAAGCCTGAGTGTTTAATCATATTACTATAATCAATCGAAATAGTCTAGCACAAGATGGATATGGACAAATGTATCAGTCATGTACAGAAGTCAAGATCAAACAATGTTATATTGTTTCGTATACCAAGAAGGTCTTAGAGGTTACATAAAGTCCTTTCCATTTTCAAGGAACATAATATAAAGCAAAGGACTGAAAAGAAAACTGTTTATAGTATTTATTTAGCATATACAAGTTTATATGTACATTATTAAGACTATTAGGTCAGTTTTTACTTGTTTAATTTGAATTATTCGAATGTCACTACTGATTATTATCAAATAATATATTTATTATAAAAATAAAATTAAGAAACGACCGTTTCAATTATCTCACGTAATAAATATATCTTCTTTAATTAAATCAAGTTACTTGTTTGGTTGAGCACACGGACATATATATGTTTGCCCTTGTACTTACATTTGTCTAAAGTTATCTATACATCCCTGGTAATCTCCGTCATGTTATTTTTCTCAGCAGCAAGGAGATAATCCACAACGTGTTCAAGGGCTCCGGACACACCAATCACGACCAAACACCAACACGCCCGCGCGCGTGTGATGTGAGGTTGATTATGCTCTCAATCTTGTGACGATGATAAGATTAAAACTTCTTGCATATAAGCATAAAAGCATTGATCCCTAGCAATTCTATCACCCATCGTGGTAATGCATCCTTCGCACGCTCCAAATTTAAAGTCTACCGCAATTTATAATGCATACCTACTATACATTTAGAGAAGAATGCGACAGCTTGGAAAATGTAACGATATGTATATCTATCAAACTGCATAGAATGTTTTGCCGTGTATCTTTGCATTGCCTAACAAACACTTTGTAGTTTATGCTTTGTAGGCAGGTACTCAAATTTCCATTCTGTGCAATGATGAAAGGTTCTTTTAGCAGAATCAAACTATTAAACAGGATTAAATTACATGTTTGAATGTACTTGAAAAACGTTTTCTTGTTCTTACACATATATAAACAATTGACTTGACAATATAAAGCAATGTTAAATCCATTTAAGTTTGATACAGAATAGGTTGTTCCTTTGACTCTGTAAACACAAAATCAAGCACTTTATTAAATTTCCGAATTCCGGTAACCTTAAGTAGAAACGGGTTTACGATCATAAACCCCAAACGTGATTAGCTCCTGATTAATGTAGTCAGGAACCTCTTGCTTCTTAATTCGCTCTTTGGGTAAGCTGTTGCAATTGCTAATGCAGTCTCTAGGTACTGCCTATGATTTCCGGATATTAAACGTGATTGTAATATGATGCTTTAGTTCTTACTGCCAGGACCTTGTCTACAAACTCTGTCTTGAATGTCCAGTCTCCAGTTTGCCAATTAAAGTCATACATAATGAGAAAACGATAACCATGCTCTGCAACGAATTCAATTGCACATAACAGGAACTCAAACTCTTCCTTGCTCAGAAAGTAAGCAAAGTTTAAACGTGTCCACCCAGGTTTTACACCACTGTAACCCTACAACAGTTTGTGTGTGAGCATGTGTGTGCGTATCTGCATGTGTGTGTACCTTCTGAACAGCTGCTCGGAATTTCAAGGACAGGTTATTATCAACATGAAGAAGTGAATGTCCATAAGGTCCTGCACAAGAGCACCCTCCCCGAGCTTGTATACCAAATAAGTCATTGAGCAACTTTGCAACAAACCGACCATGTAAGACACGGCTTTGGTTGGTATAAACAAGAAAAGACAGAATGGACCCTCTTCACCCTTGTGTTGCCTAGTGTAAACATCAAACGTTTAGCTTAATCATGATTAATCAGTGGTGGTACTTACCTAGTACCACAATGTTTGGAGTCATACTGAGCCTCTTCAGAGCAGTGCCGATGAAATAGTGTTCACGTGAATCAATAAGATTGAATCCCACCTCATCCTGGATCATGAACGTAAGGCCAGCTTTTATTCTTTGAAGGATTGATGGTGTACCAGCATCTTCTCGGGCCTCAACATCTTCATGGTATAGTGTATCCTGCAAGCCTTCCCTTTTAGTTATGAAACTCCCGCACACACACACACAGCAAACTAACTGCTTTAGTGAAGTTGACAAAGTCTACGACGCCACCTCCGGTTGTGGATGGGGCATTCCCATGAAGCTTGTAGAGTTCCAGGCTCATAAGTAACAGTCCAGGAGTTCCAGGCCCTCCAACGTACTTGTGTGGACTCAAAAAGACTGCATCATATCCATCGGGTTGTCCAGATTCATGTCAATCTTCAGTACGGACCACTGCTAATAAGCCAATATTTATCGAAATCAATTAATTATATCGTCGTAAGAATACTTGCAGTCAAATATTGCAACATACCCTGCTGCAAAGTCAAAGCATGCAAATGCCCCATGCTGATGGAGAATTCGAGCAATCCTTCGGTATCAGAAAGAATACCTGTGACATTGCTGCATGCCGAAAAGGAACCAAGCTTTGGACGATTCACATATTTGGGGTTCCTCAATTCATGTTCCAAGTACTCCATGTCAATGAGTCCATCACTAGTCAAAGGAATTTCCACCACCTGCGTTTAACAAATATCACTCTCTCTCTCTCTCTCTCTCTCTCTCTCTCTCTCTCTCTCACACACACACACACCACACACCACACACACGAGCACACCTCGGCTAGACTTTCTCTCCAAGGAAGAATGTTAGAGTGATGTTCATAGGGGCCAATAAAGACCACCCAGCGGTGAGACTCATCAAGTAGTTCCAGCATACGATTGCGAAGTACTGATGTTACCGTGATACCCATCACCTCCTGCAATTTCTTCACTGCAGCTGTAGTTCCGGAGCCGCAAAAGAAGAGTGCATCATTTTTTGTGCCACCCATAAACTCTTTGATATAGGTGGTTGCCTCCTTCACCATTCTTGTTGTGACTGCTCCCACAAAGCTGTCTTCGGCATGCGTGTTTCCTGCATACAAATTAGCGAGTAATCATCACAACAAGACATGTGCCTGTACCTGCAGACACGAAGGCAGACTCATTTACAATATCATATTGTAGAAGCGAACTGGAATGTATTCTTAATATACTCATTAAATATCTAATAGACAACTCATAAGTACATGTATAGATTCTTCTTATGGGTGTGGGTATGTTAACTCACCGTAGTAAGGCATTACATGTTTGACAAGGAATTCTTCAACATACAGAAGGCAGCGGCCTGAAGCAGTGTAATCAGCATAGGTGATCTGTCGGGTGCCAAATGGAGTGGAGAGCTTGACATCTGAACCGATGAGCTGAGACCTCAGCCATGCACACTTCTCCTCGTCATTCAAAGATTTGAAGGATCTGAAGAAATCCAAAATGATGCCATTATCATCATGGCTTACAGGCGCGACAATGGATGGGTTCTTTCTATTGTTTTGGGTGCTTTTGGGAGCAACACAGCCTCTTGTGAATACAGAAAACTTGCCCATCCTCAGTAGATGAAGAAAAGAAATTGAAGTTTATGATCAATCTGCAGTTATTAGACAAAGAAGACAGTAAAATTGAAAATGTGACCACTGCAGTATAGTCTACTGCACGCTTTGATTATTTGCTTGAAACTTTCAAACATTCACTAAGTCAACAATCGCTTGATTAACTTATTAATGTTATTAAATTATATTTAATTGATTAATAATATTAAAAAAAAATTAAAAATGTTTATTGATAATGAATTATATGTATAAATAAAATTTATTTAAAATAAGGGTGGGTGTCCAAATAGTAAGGGGTGTGGAAGTGAAAATTTCAACCATTTTGCCGAATTTATTTACTTTATTGCTTAAACTCTTTTGTCGTTTCCAACATGACCATTGACCATACCATTGTATACTGTCTGAGTCGGTCAATTCTCTGCGTCATGAATTCCGACTTTGACTATGTTTGAGATAAATTCCTTATGTATAATCACTACGGCTGAGTGTCTCAAGTGCTCGAGATGGATGCTGCTTGGAAGAATTTGAGCGTGTCTACAAGCAAGGGACGAGTTATACTTGAAAAGATGTCTGGATATGCTCAATCTGGCCAGATCACCGCGATCATGGTCCTTCTGGTTCTGGCAAGTCCACCTTGCTTGATTCGCTTGCAGGTACAGTTTTGGGTACTCAAGTTCTTTAGAAATGCATACTATGTAACCATGCTCTCTTCTCTCTCTTCTCTCTTTCTCTCGATTATCGATGAATCAATGTATCTTATAACAACAGGTAGATTGTCAAAGAATGCCACTCGACAGGATCTGTTTATGTGAATGGGCACTTACAAGCAAGTTTGAGACATGGAATTGCAGTAAGAATATATAATCCTTGGTTGTAGAGTCAACTTAGTTTTAAAATCTATGCAGGCATATGTAACACAACAGGATACACTCATAGGAACGCTTACTGTGTTGGAAACAATATGTTACTCAGCAAATCTTCGCCTTCCTCGCAGTTATTCACATAAACAGAAGATGGAGGTGGTTGATGATGTGATATCTGAGATGGGCCTGGAAGACTGCAGAAATACCATGGTCGGGAACTGGCAATTCCGTGGCTTGAGTGGAGGTGAGAAAGAAGGGTGAGCATTGCTTTGGAGATTCTTACACAGCCTTCACTCTTGTTCCTCGATGAGCCTACCAGTGGCCTAGACAGGTAAGCTATATAGATATATATTTAAAAAAAAAGAGAGAGAAGAAAAGAAATATTTACATTTATAAAGACTTGACATGTACAAACAGACGAATACGTGTTGCTCGACTCGATCTCTACTTGTGTGCACGTGAATATATATATACACGTTGTCCATACCTACATGTATTACACGCATATATAAACATTATCTGGATGATTTGCAGCGCATCAGCATATTTTGTTGTGAGAACTATAAAGAACCTGCTCATGCTACGCAAGAGAACAGTGATAGCCTCCATCCACCAGCCTGGAAGTGAAGTCTTCGAACAGTTCGATAATTTATGTCTACTTTCGCAAGGAAGTCTTATTTACTTTGGAGATGCCTCAGAAGCTGGAGAAGTATATATTTTAAACTTAATTATTTAATATATATGCTATGATATCAATACTAATTAAATATGTGCAGTTCTTTGCAAACGCTGGATTCCCTTGTCCCCAAGACGCAATCCATCTGATCATTATCTTCACACTGTAAACTCTGACTTTGAGAAAGTCAAGCGAGATTCAAGGTACATATCCAAATGACTTTCTGAAAGATATCATATTAACTAAAATTAATGAATGTTTTTTCAGGAATCTACACAAGATATAGAGTCGTATGGCAGTACACTATCTACATCACAAGTGATCAAAGTGCTTGTTGATGCTTTTCAAACAGAATGTTTACCTGCATTGGAATCAAAAGTTGAGGAGCTATCCCAGAAGGTAAGAACATTAATTGAGTAAAATTTTGTTATTTTAATTAATACTAAAGCTAGTCCTGTTAGAAAGGAGAAGAGAATGCCTACTCTATAGACTTGGCTTCTAAGGCAGGTCCCATAAACCAGGTTATTACGTTAACCAGGAGGTCTTTCAAAAACATGACTAGAGACCTCGGATACTATTGGCTTCGTATCTTCATTTACTTGGTCCTCAGTGTTGTCATTGGCAGTATCTACTTTGACGTTGGTAAAGAATATGGGTCCATTGCTGTAAGTGTGTGTGTGTGCGTGTGTGTTATAGACTAACACTTGATGTTTCAGTCAAGGGTTGGTTGCATATCTTTCATTGGCAGTTTCCTAACGTTTATGTCAATTGGAGGATTCCCATCATTCGTTGAGGACATGAAAGTATGTTTTACTTCACACACACACACAAACACGAGAACTGCAAAAGCTCTATTCATCAGTATAACATGTATATTGATACTACTTGCAGGTATTTATCACGAGAGTCAAAATGGACACTATGGAGAGCTGGTGTTTGTGATTGCAAACACTATATCTTCGGCTCCATACCTGTTCTTGATATCTTTGGGATCAACAGCTATCTTTTACAATATGGTGAAATTGCACCCAGGATTCAACCATTTTGCATATTTCGTTCTCAACTTATTTGCAGCGGTGGCCGTGGTTGAAAGTTTGATGATGTGTGTTGCAACAGTAGTGCCGAACTTTCTCATGGGAATTATCACTGGAGCAGGAATTCTGGTATTTTTTACTAATTAAGTACTCATTCACTAAATTATAAGCTATCTTCTTTACTACATGCAGGGACTCTTTATGCTAGTTGATGGATTTTTCAAGCTTGCTAACGAATTACCAAAGGGTTTATGGAAATACCCTTTGCATTACGTAGCCTTCCACACATACTTGCTACAGGTAAGTTACGTGTATGCTAGGTAGTAACTAACTATGTAATTACGCAGGGGTTATACCAAAATGACTTTCTGGACTAGAGTTTGACAATGTTGATCCTTCTCAACCAAGGCTTACTGGTCGAACCGTGCTAAATCAATATCAAGTCGATCTTTCGAGGTCCAAATGGGTGGACTTTGCAGTGCTGTTTCTCATGATCTTTATATATAGAGCACTGTTTGTTGTTATGATCAAAGTCAGTCGCATCATAAATTTGAAGGACTTGCTTAGCAGCCTCCCTTCAGAAGACATAAGCACCAAGTTGAGCAAGTTGAGTAACCATCTTGATTACTCAGCTAGGTTTAAATAATATAGAAGGGCTGTATAACGGAAGTGTTCTTGTGTCAAATGCTCTAGCAGTAGCGTGTTATGCTCATAATGATATATTTCTAGAAGAAAAAAAGGATTTAGTGTAACTATAATTAAGGGTGTTTTTTATTGTGTTGTTCCTAGACTTTTTTTTTTTTTTTTTATAAGTGAGCAAATATGATGCAACATATTGTACATTAGTAGAGGTCTCATGGATATGAACCCCATTTCACAAACGTTAAGCAAGCAAATATGCTGTCTTTTCTATAGGATTGAATTGTAATTGATGCATCAAGTGATATAATAATTCATTCAAATAAAGAACAGCCTGAACAAAGAATCCTTTCTGGCATGTATAAATTTGGACTCTTCAAAAGAAACGCTTGTGGAAACGTCAGTACTGTACATGTAACGTAGTCTTTAACACACCCAAGGTATTTACGAAATCTGGTAGATACTAGAAGAAATCCGCCCAGACTTGCTAGGGTTGCAATGAGAAGACTGCTCTAGGAAAAGGGAAAGGAAACGACCTGGAAATGAAAATGCAAAGATCTCGTGTATATATAATGACAGTGTCCATTAGCATCCCGTTCGAAATTGTATAGGGTGGAACCGACATTAAACAATACAGTAGAAATTGTTAAACCGTTATAGCTGAATTATTGTCTGCTATGTTATTATGAGTAATAATGCAACTACATCCTTCTTAACGATACATATGGGTATATGTACATTTTAATATTAATATTATCTTGATGTACTAATAGTAATAGCCACTGTAAATTTTGTGATAATAAAGATAACATGAATGATAGTGACATAGTATAATTATGATTTAAAATTTATTGTGTCATATGTAATAACTACATTAACAATGTTAAACGATGTTCTAATGTTATTGTGATGTCATAAGTGGTGAAAAAAATGGTAAGAGAATAAGTATGATTTAGTCATATTTTAATATTATTATGATAAAAAGATAAGTATGGCTTAGTCACAGAATGAAGTCTTACGCAAGTTATATGTTAATATTTAAAAAAACATAATTAAATTATAAATTCTAGTGCAACAGTGATAAAGAGATTAAAAAGGAATAATAACAATAATGGAATTAACATGTAGTATCACAAATAAATCAGTGATATGAAAAATAAAAAATGAAATCAATATACAATATTATAGTACATAATAAAAAATAAAGAATAGGATTAACACATAGTACTATTGAATTGTATTATGAAATTATTTACTTAAATTAACGAGCACTTTCACTTTCTTAGCTTATTATATTCTTTTTCACAATTTATTTTTTTTAAATAATACCATCTTTCATTATTTATATTATTCTGAGTACAATATGCTATTATAATCATTTATATTTTATTATTGATCTTATTATTATTATCATTTCTAAGTGTTTCTTATAACTATTCATATTCTAATATAATAATCATTTTTATTCAATATTAATATTAAAATCTTTTTATTATTATAATGTACTTTAGTTCTAATCTATTAAAAGAGTCACGATTCCATACTTTATTATTTAATTAATATTTAAAATTATATAATATTACAAGATTATGACTTTTCTTAACATTATAATTTATAATGCTTTCTTGATATTATAATGTTATAACCATTATGGTTATTATTTTTAAAAAGGATGAAAAAATAGACTGATTATACGTGTATATAATAATTAAATATCACTTTGTGATAATGACATTTCATCAAACAAATTTATTCACTTTTAGTAATTTTTTTTATACAATTTAAATTTAATTAAGGAAGTTGAATGAATTATTGGAAATAAAAATTTCTAAATGGACACGTATGATCCATGCACAACTCACGTACAGTATGACATAATAAATATTTTATTATTTATTTAATTTAATGACTATTAAATATTTTGTTAGTTGTTTAATTTAATGATAGGGATAGAAACACATATAATACTATGTACTATGTGTAATTAATGATGTTTATTTTGATGTTCCAGTGACACATCGTTCACTCTTTAAAAAAAAATTAAAATTTAATTATGTGAAACATGTTGTATTTTATATATATCCCTTGATTTGAAAATAAATATTCTATAAATATTAAGTACATAATTAAAATATCATTCATAAAATTCATGAACATGCATATGGAAATTAACTAATAATAATATAAAATATGTAATGAAAAAATATATTAATCATTATGTACATAATTAAGAGAAATAATAAATATTAATATAAAATGTTGTATGTGTATGCATTCACAACTAACTAGTAATAGTAAATTTTCTTTACATATTTTATATGGATTTCTAAAATACGAGTTGCCATCTTTTGAAGTCCTGTGTTATATTTACTTAGTATATTACTTTAATGGCATTTTAAATTTCATTTAACATTTATCTTAAAGTTCATTCCACAACATTTGATGGTTATCCTAAATAAATTTAATTATTATTTGAATTCACAAGATTAAAATGGATTAAAGGTTAAACGTAGAGATAAATTCACTAGATTAAAGATAATAATTAATTTAAAAATCGTGTTAAAAATAATTTTACAAAGTTAAAGATAATAATTGAGTTAAGGTTCATGATTATAAATGACGAACCAATTTAAGAATAAATTCACCAGATTATAATTTATGAATAAACTTTGAGTAAACCTATATATATATATTTTTACCGTAGTTACCTTACAATCAATATATATATATATATATAATTCACCTTCGAGAGAATTTGAAGAGATGACACAGCTAAATGCACGGGCAACTAAAGGAACTACAACCTCCCTTCCTCCTGGCATATCGACCTCCCTTTCCAAAAAGTTTAAGACATCTTTAGTTAATTTTCAAATTTATATTTATTTCTTTTGCGGGCTTACGTGATTAGGAACGGGCGTTCACCATTGTAGGAACCATCCTGATTTTTCAATGTGGGCATGCCGTAGAGGGTCTTCATATGGAACCTCTAACCGTATCTCCACCTGAAAGTGTAGAGAATAAAAGTGTGTGCGTGTGCGTGTGTGTGAAAGACCTCATCAAATGGATTGTTGGGAACAGCAAAACCATAGTCAAGTGCCAATGATGCATTTGAATGCTTTCCATAGCAAATGTGAACCTGAAAGCTCCAATGATGTACATTGTATTCTCTCTCAGTATGGATGTGTAACTTCATCTCCTTCAGGTAATCCCGATCAGCCACAATCTGACACAAAAAAAAGAACTATTAAACTAGTTATATGGAGTTCTGCATGGTTTGTTTCTACACACGCGACGCTTGTGCATGCACACACACACATCTTCACTCACCATTGTAGATTTATCATCATCAGAAAACATTGTCCCAGTCATAAAACAATGATTGGCAAAGTCGACAAGCGGAATCTGCATAACTCTCATGTGTGTGTGTGTGTGTTTAGTACACGTATATATTTCTACGAATAAAATGATATGATGATAGCTAACCATTGTCATTTATGAGGTCCATCTCCCCAAGCTCGTGAAGAAACTATAAATAGATAAATAGTGAAATGTGTACGTGTACTACACATATATGCACTTAGGTGTATATGTATCTACATATGTGTAAAAGTCCAACATACCTACTGCAGACGCCAATGAAATAGTTTCACCATATATGTGTGGGTATGATTTTACAACCTGTAAAAGACTAAATCATCAAACACGTACATACACAGTTGTGTGTGCGCACCTCACTATAGACGTAATAAATAGTCCCTTCCCAAGTCCCACAGACAAAGGACTACATTCAAGGTAATCCCGTTCTTTCATGATAAAAATATATATATCACCAAACATAAAATGTGAATAAAAAGCTTTGTATTTCACCATAAGATGGCAAGCAGTCGATATATGTTGCCCATGCTGAATCCTGTATGAAGGCAATGCTCAACACCCGCACGCAAGCACACACGCAAACCTGGCCTTTGTTTTGCTGGGCTAAAAGAAGTGCCAAGCGTGTGCACTCATTCGCTTTGTTTAACAAGTTAGCTATTTATTTAGGACGTTTATCTGGGGTCAGTAATAGACAACCATAAATAATTAATAATTACCAAATCTTGTGTAAATCTCATCATACATTCACCAGCACAAATGGGGCGTGATGCATATAATGCCCTGTAAATACACACACACACGCACACGCACACACCTTCCATGTTCAGACATGTCAATAACAACAGTAGTGGAATCAACATCTTGACCACGGCTCTTCAGCCAGGAGATGAACTCCACATGCTCTACCCGCATAACATACACACACATTTGTTATATACACAGATAAATGCAATTAACAAATTACAGCTTAATTTCATTAATTCTGGATATAATACCTGAAAATGTAAACGAGTGATGGCGGCATGACAGAGACATTGTGCGTATACCGCTGAAATACTTGAACCCTAAATCTAAAATCCTAAACCAATAGTGTTTTTATTTAATGACACCACGCAATTCATTTATGAGTATGACCAAACTAACCACGCAATTCATTTATGAGTATGACCAAACTAACAATTTCAGTTTGTAGTTCTAGTAGGAGTCTCCCCTGGAACAATCCAACCATCTCGTCTGCTTGGTTCCTTTTGCTTATGAAGAAACTGAGCAGCTTTGGGTTGAGATGAAGGAGAACTATGGCAGCAACCACAATGGCACCTACAACAGAGACTCCAGCAATGAACTTGGGATCTTTAGTTACAGGATGACGTGGTGCCTTGTGATTTCCTGAGCAGTCGCTACCACAACATACGTAATCAGACATGGAGGTGGTAGTGTCCTTCATTTCACAAATGGGAGTGAGCGGGGTGGAAGGGCAACTCACAGTCCCGTTCACCTATAATCCAGATTATCTATATCCCGGGTATATTTCAGCACTTACTTGTTTTGGAGGAACAAAATTTAAATATAAAGCTTGTAAGATTATAGGAGGCCTGAACTTTTTTTTCCCAGCCTCTTTCATGAGCACATTGAGCATAACATCCACTGCTGCAACTCCTACCAGCCTCGATTCGCATCGAATGCTGAAGAACTAAGTCGTCAGGATTAATCCGCTAAATGAAACTAATTATAACTTAATAGTCTTATATGAATTTACCAGGAGCGCAGGTGGGTCTCTTTTGCACGCTGACAAACCAAAGCCAAGCAACATAATTAAAGTAGCTCTGCAGTTTCCACATTGGATCCCCGTCGTCTTCTACAGTCTCAAATGTCATGTTGCATCTGAATCAATGCTTTATCATTAGACTTATATCTCCAATCCTATACATGAAGACTACCACGTTGGCTTGATTGAGCTGCATGAAAACGGGACTCATTTCTGTCATGCTAAGATTGCTAGCAAACTGTCGCTGGTTAAAATGAGCAGTACCTATATGTCATATGTTAGTCAATTAAGAACTATACTGTTTATTTAAAGTGCAGAACCACCATACTATAATTGTGTCTTACTTTCAAGTTTGAGCTGGAGCTGAAGAACTGAAGTGCATTAGACATGGCAGTTTTCATATCATTTGGTGTGCTATCCACACTCACATTATTGATCCCATCCCTTAGCGTTTTAATTTCTGGTTGGTCATTAGAAGTTTCTATGCCATCGAGAGACTGAAACCTGCATTATCATCCGTTTTAATTACATAATTGTTATAATTAAGTACTGGCTTACTTGTGTTCCAATAAGACCACCGCTAAGTTTTGAAACAGCGACTTCATCACCAGTGGTAAATGTGTACAAGAGTTCTGTCATATTTTCCTAGTAAAAGTTAATAGGGAAATTATTGTCTGTAGACACAGAATGTACAATGATTGCAAACATATTGTCTTCTTCTGGGGTCATATTCATCACATTTGTTGGTAAAGATAATCCTGCAAAATATTACAACCATCTTAATGTGCGTGTATTCAAACCATAGCCATGTCAAGGGGTTACCACAAGCACCTCAGGCTTGCACGCATATGTAGCAAGTATTCCATAAGGGATTCTTAAGGCCTCCCTATGTCTTTCTTGTGAAGAAAAGGAAAGTTTCTACTGTTTTTAATAAACGGAGGCATGCATACTTACCCGACCGGAAAAACGTAAGAAAATCCCTCGGCAGCTCCAAAGTATGCCCAGCCTTTAGAGGAATCAGTTATACTTTCATACATGGACTATAGTTTTTGGCCAAGTGGTTTCTGAGCACAAATTGACTTTTGAATTGCATCCTCTTGTGCCAAAGGTGATAGCCTACCAAGTTCACACGTTCTCCTTGAAATCTTGTATTTGTGTATATATGTTGAACTTAATGTTATCCATGCATGTACTATCTAACTCATGCATACCGCTGTGTGTGTACATGTGTATGAGATTCTTAAATAAGTTCTTGCAGTACCTGACATAAGAATTCTGGGTTGAGATGCGCGAGCTAGAACAGCCAGGATTACTGTTCATGGGTAAACATTTTGAAAGATGTTGAATTTCGTGTGTCCCTTGAGGAGAAATATCTCTTTTGAAAATCTTGTAAGTCACTATAATTATCTAGTGATTACCACAAACTTTTGCAAGATCAGAAATAACTTGATTGGCGATCTCTTGCACTTGGGAATCTGTCATGTTTAGAAGAGTTTCAATCTTATTGATTTCCTGTGAATATAGTACTTGTAATAGACAATTAGGTGCAGCATTCCCAACGCACATTTAAGAGATCTTATGTACACTACGAACAGTCCAAGTGATTACTATAAGAAAGTCTGAGATCATTCATGCAAGGATTAAGAATTAAGTTTGTCAGCTAAAGTTGTTTGAAAAACAATGACAAAGTGCCAAGTATTGACCTCTTGCCAAAGCACTTGCAAATCATGTCCTTATAAATCGCAATTGCCGTTAAGAAAATTGTTTAAACACAAATAAAGTAGTCTTTCCTAACTTACACTAAATTATTATAATTGTGCATAAATCACAATAGTTATATTGAGATGAGCAGAAAATCTTAAGATATAAAAAATTAAAATTAAAAATAAAGATAAAAAATGTGTAAGTACAAGGATATATGCATGTAATAAACATTGTGTGAAGGACCAAAACAATGTCCACCGCAGCAACCCCCATCAGCCGCATATGCTATGAAAACCTAAGCCACTGCGGAAGTGGTAGCCAGTCCAGTTCCGTCGTTGTAAAATGGCCTATAATAATTATTTTGATTCGATATTGGTATTACGATTTTTTTCTATTATAATGTATTTTCAATTTGATTCATTACAAAAGTTACGATTCCATTCCCATTACCTTATATTATCACATTAACTTGGTTAACTAACGAGACCTGGGCTGTTAACTAACTAATAGCAGACCCTTTATGCAACGGGTAACTAGAAACACTGAAGGACGTTGAATCTAGAATGGTGACCATGAACACATGACTACATATAACTAAGAGTTCATACGTTAGACCGTGCCTTATATGTTCTAAGCTTCATTGTTCAGATCGTTCTACTAAATAATCATTTACTCACTCTCTCTCACACACACGCATCTCACTTTTTACTCGGCGCTCAAGAGCTTGGGTGAATGCAGCTTTCAAGCCAATTTGGTTACTGTCAACTGCCACACTTTTCATAGCATCCTTTAAAGATTTGATATATCAGCTTGATCATTAGAGGTTTTATACAGTGAAATTGAAACCTATAATATCATTAATAAATATTCAAAGTTAACTAAACTATACAGGATAATGTTTGTATTTAGTGTCCACTTACTGTATTACCAATTAATTCACCACTCATCCTTGAAACAGCTACTTTGGTCACATTGATTGGTAAGTGTGTTTAACAGTTCCATTATGATTTGTTTAATGGTAAAGAGACTTAGGATTACCACAAACATTTGCAAGGTCAGAAACAGCTAGCTTAACAATCTCTTGCACTTGAAAGTCCGTAGCATCCAAAACACCTTCGATTTCAATATTACCCTGTGAATGTAGCACTTGGAAAACAAAGAGCAGCTCTAGAAATATAAACAGAGACTTATCAGAAGCCATTGCCATTGACCAGTGAGCAGCTTAACGAGTAATATGTATAATGTCAACTTGCTTAGCGGTCAACTTATTAGGAAAGTCGTCATTCCCTATAGTTAATGAAACTTCAATCCCATGCATATGCTGACTGTGTCCACACACACTCTGGCATGCACATGGAACATAAATGTAGCCGCATAGAGTGAGTGTTCAGGCACCAACAGCTTGGAAGCACGTCTTAAACAGGCAACTTGACTAATACAAAAGAATGTCGTGTTTATGAACAGCACGAATAAGAGTATAATAACATAATATAGTGCGAGTTACAAGCAGAAGCAAGCACAGCTAGCAGCTCCTATGGAGATAACAGACGCCAGCCTTGGACTTTTAAAGAAATGGGTATGTTTGGCAGGAGAACTGTTACTTCCACAAACATAATCTGAGATTGAGCATGTAAAATCGTTTTTCGACAAACAGGAACGAGTTGAATAGTTGGGCAATTGGCAGTTTCCTTCACAATCACCTGAATTAATGTGCTTACGTACACGCATACATACAAATATGTATAAAATGCTCAACTGGTTTTGGTTGTAGACGTGTCATAACTATCTTCATCTTTAATCATCCCAAAAGTCATGTTCAGGTTTCATTTCAATCAAGCTTGCATATTAGAGCTGTCATATCCAATCCTATAAAGAAAAACCTCCACGTTTGCTTCATTCAGCTCTGCTAGAATGGGTAGCCATAACAGTGAGATTGTAGCACTTACGAAGATGAGTAATACCTATGTATTTTCTCATATGTTGAAGTAGGTGTACATGATGCATGTGTGTGTATGTGTATGTTTCTTACCTTTAGGTCAGTAGTCAACTTGAAGAATTGAAGAGCTTTTGAAATGGCCTTTTCCACATCACTATGACTTTTGGGCTTCCTTTAAAGATATAGCATGGATCAATCGTGACAAGTATCAATGTTTTAGAAATACACACACAATATTTCTAGAACAGATTGATGGCATTTTGATCACCACTTAGTTTAGTAAGTATGTTTAAGATCACCTTATAAGATTTAGATACCAATTACGTTACTTCTATATGTAATAAAGATCTTATTTAAATTTTAGATATAGTTTAACATGATTTCTAGTGCATAACGTAGGGCATTAAAATTATGCTAGGATAGATAATAATAATCTATAATATTGTACTTTTAACGTTTATATATTGTATATATATGAAGTGTATATATACTGTATATTTAGAGAAGAATAAACTCTAAATACTTATAAGCATCACGTGTTCAAAGAATATAAACTTTTTTAATTAAGAATAAATATAATAATTTATTTAAGTCATACAAATGTGCATGTATAAATTTAGAAAATATGTAATAAATAATTAAAAAAGAATACAAAAGCATCATTAAAAAAAATCACCTGTGTCAAAGTAAAAACTCTAAGAAAATAATATTATTTTTCTTTAAAATATAATACAATGTATTTAGTCTTGTTTATTTTACATAATCTAATTTAATATTTAAAATATTTATATATTTTAATTTAAACCTTCTTAGAATTACATTCTTATATGTATGATTAATACACAGAGACTGGGTCCTTGCATAATATTTTTATTTAATTTTCACTCTAAATTAATTTAATAAGTTCACCATAAAGTTCTGACATAGCAATCTATCATATTTGGGAGAGCCAGGAACTCTAAACACACATGTGCATATCGTATTTAAAATGAAACTTCCACGTAGAAAATAATGTACTTCAGATAAAACAGATCATATTTAGAATGAAACTTCCATGTAAATAATAAATAATGTACATAAGATGAAACTTCTACATATGAAAATCGTACTTACTTTGGTACGATAAATGTGTTAATATGAAATTAAATCATATACTTAAACTGTAAGACCATTAATTATATTGATATTTCTCACTTAAAATATATATATGTATATAAATATATATATATATATATATATATAGGATATATCTTAATATGGAATGAAACTATAAATTTAATTTTACCAGGAATTTACTTGCAACTAATAAACTCATACTAAACTCACGAAGGGCCATGGCATAATTAAAATAATATATACATATAATTAAGGTAAACTTAAAATGAATTTTGTACGTGTGTGTACTTGAAATAATAGTAATATAAATGTGTAAAAAAAATATCTATATTAACTAGTACACATGCCCACTGTTGTTGGGCTTAACTATTTAATAATATTTATTAATTAATGTATCTTAATTCAATTATTATTTTTATTAATTTGATAATGTATCTTTAAATTAAATTCTTAGCCTAATTATTATCCTTAATTGGATTCATAACTTAATTAATTTTCTTAACCCAATTGTTATCTTTTTAACTTTGATAAACTTTTTTATTATTTTTAATCGATGAGTTTATCTCTTAATTTAAATTTTTATCTTTAATTTAATGAATTTTCTTAGTTATTATTATTTTTAAACCTGATAAATTTATTCATAACCATCTATGTCATATATGTCATGCATGACTCATGGCTCCAATAATGTCACATAAGTTTAAGATTTAACATAACCATTGATGAGTGTTTTATCACTTATAACTATAGACTTAACTTAATTATTATTTTTAACTTTATGAATTTATTTTAATTTGACCTTTAATTCAATTATTATTGTTAATTTAATAAATTTATCTTTATGCTAGATTTCAACTTTATAAGTTTAGATAATGATTAAATTGATTTAGAATAACCATTCAATGTTGTCAAATGAGATTTAAGATGCCACTTAAGTAATATATTAAGTAAATACATAACTTCAAATATGGCATATACTGCACTACATGTATTTTAGTGCGTATGTAAAAATCCATACAAAATGTGTAAAGAAAATTTGGTACTATTAGTTAGTTGTGACTGCACAACACACCACACACAACTTGTTATATTAATATTTACTATTTCTCTTAATTATGTACATAATAATTAATATATTTTTTCATTACACAATTTGTATTACTATTATCATGAATTTTATAAATGATATTTTAATTATGTACTTAATATTTATAGAATATATTATTTTCAAATCAAAGGGATTTATATGAAATACATATAGATAAAACCTTCTTTTGAATGCGTCACTCAAACATGATGAATCACAAATTTTAAAAACACATAAACATCGTTAATTACACCATGATACATAGCATGACCATGCCATGGTCGTCTCATGACATATTATATGTGTCCCTATCCCTCCGTTAAATTAAATAAATAAAAAATATTTAACAAAAATTAAATTAAATAATCCACACTGTGTCATTCACATATGGTGTCATTCCACACCATATGTGGTTTATGAAATGATGCATATTATTAACAAAGTGAATCATGCCTGTTCATTTGGAAAATTTTATTTTCAATAACTCATTCAACTTCTTTAATATTTTAAATTTAAAAAAAAAAAAAAACTATTAAGAACAAGCAAGTTTATTTAGTGAAATGTCACTATCATAATGTGAGATTTAATTATTATATTCACATATATAACGAGTCCACTTCTTCATCCCTTATAAAGATAATATTACCATAATATTAAGAAAGGGTTGTAATATTATAATATCAAGAAAGAATTATAAACCATAATGTTAAAAAAAGTCTAATGTTGTAATATTAAGAGACGTATGTAATTTTAAATATTAATAAAATAATATACTAAAATATGAATAGTTGTAAGAAACACTTAGGAGTAACAATAATAAAAAGATTAATAAGAAGATATAAATGGTTATAACGGAATATTATACTAAAATAGTATAAATAATGGAAGTGAGGGTAAGGACAGTATTATTTAAAAAGAAATCAAATTGTATAAAAGAATATAATAAGCTGTGAGAGTGAGATCACTCATTAATTTAAATAAATAAATTCATAATATAAAAGTTAAATAAAAGTTTCATATTTATATTACCATGTATTATTACTATTTATAGTTTCAATTTCTTTATTTCTCAATATGCATAATTCAACAGTACTATGTGTTGATCCCATTCTTTATTTTTTATGTACTATAATATTGTGTGTTGATTTCATTTTTTTATTCTTGATATCACTTGTTTATTTGTAATACTATGTGTTAATTCTACTACTACTATTATTCTTCTTTTATCCGGTTATCACTATTGCACTAGGATTTATAATTTGACTATGTTTGTGAATATTAACATACACTTGTGTAAGACTTCATTATTGTGACTAAGCCATACTTATCTTCATTATTACCATTATCACAATAATACTAAAATATGTCTCGACTAAACCATACTTATTCTCTTATCAATTTTTTCGCACTTATGACATCGTGAGAACACTAGAACATCACTTAACATTGTTAATGTGATTATTACACGTGGCATAATCATTTAAAGCGTAACTATACTATCTCACTATAGTTCTTATTATCACAAAAATTTACAGTGGCTATTACTATTAGGATATCATTCTTACATCAAGATAATATTAATATAAAATGTACATATACCCATATGTACCATTAAGACATTAATAATTAGGATGTAGTTGCATTATTACTCATAGCACAATAATTCAGCTATAACAGGGGATGTTCATTTTCACGGGTTTAACAATTTCCATTGGATGCTAATGGACACTGTCACTGTATATATGAGATCTCTTGCATTTTCATTTCCAGGTCGTTTCTTTTCCTCTCCCTAGGGCAGTCTTCTCATTGCAGTCCTAGGAAGTCTGGGCGGATTTCTTCTAGTAAATACCTTGGGTGTGTTAAAACTACATTACATGTACAGTAGTGACGTTTCCACAAGCGTTTCTTTTGAAGAGTCCATATTTATACATGCCAGAAAGGATTATCTTTGTTCAGGCTGTTCTTCATTTGAATGAATTATACATCACTTGATGCATCAATTACAATCCAATCGTATAGAAAATTTGCTTGCTTAACGTTTGTGAAAACGGGGCTCATATCCATTAGGCCTCTAGTAATGTACAATATGTTGCATCAGATTTGCTCGCTTATAAAAAAATCTAGGAACAACACAATAAAAACACCCTTAATTATATTTACACTAAAATCCATATCCACCACTATTTGTATTAAAAATACTTGTTTACCATGCCTATTCTGAACTCCTTCGGCATATGTATCGTGATAAACGTACAAACCTCATGCTAATTATTTATGTCATAAGTTTGAAGTGGGCATGATGAAAGGGCCTTTTTCATGTGAATAATTGTATTTCTTTTTTTCTTTTTATTCTAGAAATAGTAAAACCAATATCATTACGAGCATAACATGTGCACTCTGACTAGTGCTAGAGCACTTGACACAAGAACACTTCCGTTATACAGCCCTTCTATATTATTTAAACCTAGATGAGTAATCAAGATGGTTACTCACTTGCTCAACTTTGGTGCTAATGTTTTCTGAAGGGGAGGCTGCTAAGCAAGTCCTTCAAATTTATGATGCGACTGACTTTGATCATAACAAAAACAGTGCTCTATATATAAAGATCATGAGAAACAGCACTGCAAAGTCCACGCATTTAGACTCGAAAGATCGACTTGATATTGATTTAGCACGGTTCGACCAGTAAGCTTTGGTTGAGAAGGATCAACATTGTCAAACTCTAGTCCCAGAAAGTCATTTTGGTATAACCCCTGCATGATCACATAGTTAAGTTACTACCTAGCATACAAGTGGGTGTACTAATGTACCTGTAGCAAGTATGTGTGGAAGGCGACGTAATGCAAAGGGTATTTCCATTTTCTTCTCCTTTTAACAGGAATGAAATAAACTAGCTTTAGTATTGATTAAAATAACAAAATTATTACTCAATTAATGTTCTTACCTTCTGGGATAGCTCCTCAACTTTTGATTCCAATGCAGGTAAACATTCTGTTTGAAAAGCATCAACAAGCACTTTGATCACTTGTGATGTAGATAGTATACTGCCATACGACTCTATATCTTGTGTAGATTCCTGAAAAAACAACATTAATTTTAGTTAATATGATATCTTTCAGAAATTCATTTGTATATGTACCTTGAATCTCGCTTGAACTTTCTCAAAGTCAGAGTTACAGTGTGAAGATAATGATCAGATGGATTGCGTCTTGGGGACAAGGGAATCCAGCGTTTGCAAAGAACTGCACATATTTAATTAGTATTGATATCATAGCATATATATTAAATGATATTAAGTTTAAAATATATACTTCTCCAGCTTCTGAGGCATCTCCAAAGTAAATAAGACTTCCTTGCGAAAGTAGACATAAATTATCGAACTGTTCGAAGACTTCACTTCCAGGCTGGTGGATGGAGGCTATCACTGTTCTCTTGCGCGTAGCATGAGCAAGGTTCTTTATAGTTCTCACAACAAAATATGCTGATGCGCTGCAAATCATCCAGATAATGTTTATATATGCGTGTAATACATGTAGGTATGGACAACGTGTATATATATATTCACGTGCACACAAGTAGAGATCGAGTCGAGCAACACGTATTCGTCTGTTTGTACATGTCAAGTCTTTATAAATGTAAATAATTTCTTTTCTTCTCTCTTTTTTTTAATATATATCTATATAGCTTACCTGTCTAGGCCACTGGTAGGCTCATCGAGGAACAAGAGTGAAGGCTGTGTAAGAATCTCCAAAGCAATGCTCACCCTTCGCTTCTCACCTCCACTCAAGCCACGGAATTGCCAGTTCCCGACCATGGTATTTCTGCAGTCTTCCAGGCCCATCTCAGATATCACATCATCAACCACCTCCATCTTCTGTTTATGTGAATAACTGCGAGGAAGGCGAAGATTTGCTGAGTAACATATTGTTTCCAACACAGTAAGCGTTCCTATGAGTGTATCCTGTTGTGTTACATATGCCTGCATAGATTTTAAAACTAAGTTGACTCTACAACCAAGGATTATATATTCTTACTGCAATTCCATGCCTCAAACTTGCTTGTAAGTGCCCATTCACATAAACAGATCCCTGTCGAGTGGCATTCTTTGACAATCTACCTGTTGTTATAAGATACATTGATTCATCGATAAGAGAGAGAAGAGAAAAGAGAGAAGAGAGCATGGTTACATAGTATGCATTTCTAAAGAACTTGAGTACCCAAAACTGTACCTGCAAGCGAATCAAGCAAGGTGGACTTGCCAGAACCAGAAGGACTCATGATCGCGGTGATCTGGCCAGATTGAGCATATCCAGACATCTTTTCAAGTATAACTCGTCCCTTGCTTGTAGACACGCTCAAATTCTTCCAAGCAGCATCCATCTCGAGCACTTGAGACCACACTCAGTCATATTACATAAGGAGTTTATCTCAAACATAGTCAAAGTCGGAATTCATGACGCAGAGAATTGACCGACTCAGGCAGTATACAATCGTATATTTCTTTCGTTGGTCAATGGTCATGTTGGAAACAACAAAAGAGTTTAAGCAATAAAGTAAATAAATTCGGCAAAAGGTTGAAATTTCATTCCCACTGGACACCCACCCCTTACTATTTGGACACCCACCCTTATTTTATATATATGTTGAACTTTAAGATTAATAAATTCTATTTATACATATAATTCATTATCAATAAACATTTTTAATTTTTTTATATATTATTAATCAATTAAACATAATTCAATAACATTAATACGCTTGGCATTATTCGCTTGAAACTTTCAAACATTCACTAAAGTCAACAATCCGCGTTCAAAGCTTGATTAACTTGCAGTTGACTATACTGAAGTGGTCACATTTTCAAGTTTACTGTCTTCTTTGTCTAATAACTGCAGATTGATCACAAACTTAATTTCTTTGCTTCATCTACTGAGGATGGGCAAGTTTTCTGTATTCACAAGAGGCTGTTTGCTCCCAAAAGCACCCAAAACAATAGAAAGAACCCATCCATTGTCGCGCCTGTAAGCCATGATGATAATGGCATCATTTTGGATTTCTTCAGATCCTTCAAATCTTGAATGATGAGGAGAAGTGTGCATGGCTGAGGTCTCAGCTCATCGGTTCAGATGTCAAGCTCTCCACTCCATTTGGCACCCGATAGATCACCTATGCTGATTACATTGCTTCAGGCCGCTGCCTTCTGTATGTTGAAGAATTCCTTGTCAAACATGTAATGCCTTACTACGGTGAGTTAACATACTCACACCCATAAGAAGAATCTATACATGTACTTATGAGTATTATTATATATATATATATATCAAGAATACATTCCAATTCGCTTCTACAATATGATATTGTAAATGAGTCTGCCTTCGTGTCTGAGGCAGGCACATGTCTTGTTACTCACTCGCTAATATGTATGCAGGAAACACGCATGCCGAGACAGCTTTGTGGGAGCAGTCACAACAAGAATGGTGAAGGAGGCAACCACCTATATCAAAGAGTCCATGGGTGGCACAAAAAATGATGCACTCTTCTTTTGCGGCTCCGGAACTACAGCTGCAGTGAAGAAATTGCAGGAGGTGATGGGTATCACAGTAACATCAGTACTTCGCAATCGTATGCTGGAACTACTTGATGAGTCTCACCGCTGGGTGGTCTTTATTGGCCCCTATGAACATCACTCTAACATGCCAAGTTGTGTGAGTGTGATGGACTCATTGACACGGAGTACTTGGAACATGAATTGAGGAACCCCAAATATGTGAATCGTCCAAAGCTTGGTTCCTTTTCGGCATGCAACAATGTCACAGACATTCTTTCTGATACTCGAAGGATTGCTGGAATTCTCCATCAGCATGGGGCATTTGCATGCTTTGACTTTGACTAGCAGGGTACGTTGATGCACTGCAATATTTGACTGCAAGTATTTCTTACGATGATATAATTAATTGATTTCGATAACTATTGGCTTATTAATTCTTCATTCATTGCAGTGGTCCGTTAGGTCCGTATTGAAGATTGACATGAGATCTGGACAACCCGATGGATATGAAAGTCTTTTTGAGTCCACACAAGTACGTTGGAGGGCCGGGAACTCCTGGACTGTTACTTATGAGCCTGGAAACAAGCTATGGGAATGCTCCCTCCACAACCGGAGGTGGCGTCGTAGACTTTGTCAACTTCACTAAAGCAGTTAGTTGTGTGTGTGTGTGCGGGAGTTTCATAACTAAAAGGGAAGGCTTGCAGGATACACTATACCATGAAGATGTGAGGCGAGAAGATGCTGGTATCAATCCTTCAAAGAATAAAAGCTGGTCTGACGTTCATGATGAGGTGGGATTCAATCTTATTGATTCACGTGAACACTATTTCATCGGCACTGCTCTGAAGAGGCTCAGTATGACTCCAAACATTGTGGTACTAGGTAAGTACCACCACTGATTAATCATGATTAAGCTAAACGTTTGATGTTTACACTAGGCAACATAAGGGTGAAGAGGGTCGCCATTCTGTCTTTTCTTGTTTATACCAACCAAAGCCGTGTCTTACATGGTCGGTTTGTTGCAAAGATGCTCAATGACTTATTTGGTATACAAGCTCGGGGAGGGTGCTCTTGTGCAGGACCTTATGGACATTCACTTCTTCATGCCGATAACAACCAACCGTCTTTGAAATTCCAAGCAGCTTTTCAGAAGGTACACACACACATGCTCACACACAAAACTGTTGCAGGGTTACAATGGTGTAAAACCTGGGTGGACACGTTTAAACTTTGCTTACTTTAGCAAGGAAGAGTTTGAGTTCCTGTTATGTGCAATTGAATTCGTTTGCAAAGCATGATTATAGTTTTCTCATTATGTATAACTTTAATTGGCAAACTGGAGACTGGACGTTCGAGACAGAGTTTGTAGACAAGCCTGGAAGTAAAAATTAAAGCATTATATTACAATCATGTTCTACTATAATGGATAGGTATAATAGCAAACCCTTACGCAACGGGTAACACAAAGGATGCAAAAAAAATATAAGGCTATAATATTTACACCATATTGCTTTAAACGAGATCACCATCTTCTTCCTACATTAATGAACACTCAATTAATCAATACATAGAGTTGGAGATAATGGACATCCTTAACGGACATCCTTAACGAGACGTTCAAGAATAGTTCTTCATATATTGAATTAAGAATTAAGAAAATTACTTGAATCATGAATTAGGTGTTATTTTGCATAAGACTGATGATGAATCATTACTATGTAGTTATAAAAAGCTAATTGTACTTTCTAAGTTATTAGGCACAATTTGCAAAAGTAACTTACTTAATGGGCAGAAAATTTGATTAATGAAGTTGATATAAATTTTTCATGTATTATCTAATAACAATATGTGCTAAAATAAGAAAGGTATAACATCGAGTTAGCTAGTCCATTCCACCGTATTTTAACTTTCTCCGGGCCATATATATATATATATATTGTGTCACCACAGGGACCAAAACAAGGATACTTATTTTTAAATCTTAATTATACATATAGATCTTTATCGCATGATTATTTTAAAAATAAATCAGTATCTTAAACACTCCTTTTTCTGATTTAATTTAATTTAATTCTTTTCTTTTTTGAATTTTATAATTATAAATTACATGCTTGATTAATGCAGAACATACAACCGATCGTAAGAACATGGTTTTTCTTGGTTCACTAATGTACACACATTGAACGTGCTTTTTCCTTAATCACACTAACACAACAGTATCTCAAAAGGTAAAATGATTAAAAATTAAGTGCAAAATTATTTTAAAATATTTTTATCTAAGATTTTTATCCAATGGATAGATATTACTTATATATTGTAATTATTTATTATTATCCCTTCTTAAACAAAATTTAATATTAGAATAAAAGTTAAATCATCCATATCTTATATTTCTAGAATATTAATGGTATAGTATATATTTAGAATATGCCTTAATTTTATTTATGTAATATGTATTTATGTGAAAATTAATTTAGATATGCTTAAATTTTTGATATGGATATACATGTATGTGCTTTATTATGAGAATATTATAAACCTATAGTCGGGATTTTAGAATATTTTAATGTACAACCTTATAAAGTTTGCAATATAAGATATTGTTTTATACAACCTTATAAAGTTTGTAATATAAGATATTGTTTATACTATGTTCTTAGCCAAACTATAGATTAAGTTTGATAAGGTTATTCAGAATGGAAGATGTTATATGTGGTTAAATTTATATAAGAAATAATAATTATATATACTAGAATATATTAATAATAACTTAAGTTCAAAATAACATATGCACATACTTATAAATTCAGACTATTTGCTTTAATTTGTATGATTAACATTAAAATTTAAGAATGAAATAACTTAAACCAGCCCATTAAAAATAAAGATATTTTAGACATCAATGCTGCCCCTTTAAACAAAACCTAAAATATTATTACTATATTATAAATTTATGATTACACTTTTTAAATAAAAATTAAGTATTCTTAGTATTATTGCTTCATCTTCAATATAAAATGTAAGATAGTATTGATAAATTGTTTTATCATTATCCTTTCTTATATTAAATTGAAAACTAAAATTAAAAAATTTAACCCACATCCTTTATAAAAAATCTAAGTTTTAAATTATTATCTAACAATTACTACTTTCTAAATAAAGTTAAAGTTGAAATATATCTAATTTAGATAAACTATATAAATAATTAAATCACCTTCAAATTGGGAATAAAATGACAAAATAGGAATAACTTAAAATATATTAATTATTAAAAATACCCATTAAACATGATTAATGAGAACTAAATAAATTTAAAAAGATAAATAATAAACATAACGGTAATAAAAATTAATTAATTAATAATAAATTTTAATTAAATATTTAAAAAATTATTACTAATTATTAAGATTATATATACGGTAATCCTTTTCATAACTTATTCCTTAATAATTATATCTTTGATAATGATAGACTTTAAATGTTTATTACGAATGTGATTATAAAATGAAAAAAAATTAAAAAGTATTAAATACGGTTGCATACACATATTATTATTACATAATGGACTTTGATAGTTGTTGAATTGGTTTCAATCTGGACCATTCATTTTTATATATAAGCTACAATATACACATTTCTATATTTTTAAAAATTTCACATTAGTAGAGGTGAAGGGGCATTTCTAATTATTCCTACAAAACACTTGGATTTGTATCTTTTTTTTAGATCTTCCTTATCTATTTAGATTTTAGTTTTTTCATTGTCTATATCTGTTTCATTTTTTATAGTTTTATTCTTTATTCTTTTTCATCCGTGTATGTGTAACAAGCAAATCTTTTGTATATGGAACAACTACTCATGCATGCCATGCGAGTGCAATTGAATCAGTCTTAGTTGATGACAGCATTCACAATCCCATGGTATTTTTCATGCTCCTGCTACAAATCTTTGAGTTTGACTAGATTTCTTCCATAGAAATCCCTAGGGGTATGTGTACCATTAGTTTGATCACTTCACCATATTTGTCACATATTATTCATGGGACGATGCTTGATGTTTGCGTGAGTTTTCTACTTGTCTTCAAGGGATAATATTGTAATGGTACAATGGTCTAGACATAGCAACTTGTGAGGATTTATATATTCTTTTAGCGATCTTCAAACATGCATTTGGGCATGCTGATGATTGTGACGATGCTTTTTAATAGTTTCTCATTAGGAGCCATCTGAGTCAGTGAGCAGTTTAGTGTTTGCTTTTGGAGCCTTTGCTACGTGTAGAGCTTAACATGCTTGAGTGCATCAAGTTAAATATGTTGTGACCAACACTTCATCAAGACCTTGTGGGCTTGTGCATGCACTAGCTCTAATGACTCTTAATGATGTTTTGCGGTTGGCACAACAATATGAGACATTGCCTCTCCCATTTATGATTTCACGTTCTTTTAGTTCCTACTTCATGTTGGGGATGGTCTTTGCTCTGACGAAGGTTGATGCTGTCACTACTTGTGTACTAGCACAAGGTTGAGGCTGTGGACGTGCAATCCATTGTTGGCATGATGAGGTTCAACACATGTATAGGCGATGTCAAACGTTTTCCGATTGGCGTCCTCCATTTTTGAGGTGGAGGCCTTGGCGTCAACAACGTCCGGTTGGTGCTGCTATAGTGAAAGGTTTTGATGTGGTCAATTTTTTGGGAAATAAAGAATCGCACAAGTATAGGAGTGTCCTCATGCGAATAAGTTGATGACCCCTCCGTCTTTCTTTTGGGAATATTATTAAGGCGTTCACTCGGCACTAGTTCATTTGGTCTTTACTTTTCAAGTTCAGTTCAATAACATGACATGTTTTATTTTTCTTCCAATGTTGGTTGATTATAGGTTCGAGTTTGTTTTCTATTTTGTAATTTATTACTACATGTTGTAGTCTTCATTCAAGCTTTAGTAATAGACACACTCATGCTTGTTTGCAAAATGAGACTTCATTCAAGCTTATTCTTTACAGCAACAGACACACTCATGCTTTGTTTGCAAGATGAGATTGGCATTGTTATTTGTGTGGACAATCGTGAGCTTGAGCTTCAATCTTTGTGGGTGAGGCTAAATCAAGCTTTTGATCTTATTCTTTATATGGATTGGTTAACTCACAATCATGCCAAGTATAAGTTTGAAAAGTCTCTCTCTTTGACTCTTTCTCATTTTTCTTTTATTCCTCTTATCTTTATTCCACTTCGTCCATTTATTCTACCTTTATTTTATCACTTTTATTTCACCCTTACTTCTTACCATTTTTCCTTCATGTTCTTCTATTCCCTCTTTGGATTCCTTAAATGATTGTCGTGATGCAGTCATTAATCAACTCAAGGAGTAATACTGATCTTTTCGACTTTGACTTGTCGTTTAAAGCCAAAATTACAACACGTCACCCTATTCCAAATGTAGATGCTAGGTTGATCAAGGTATTTATTTGGCATTAGACACTGAAGGAGCTCAAGATTTTGTAGGCAAATGTTAAGAAGATGTTGGAGAAGGGTGTTATCCAAAAGTCTCAAAGTCCTTAAGCGTGCAAACCTCATCTTATGAGAAAGTCAAATGGGAGTACTCAATTCTACATTGACCGTTGCCCATTAAATGATGTGACTATTTCGGATGTTTACCCACTTCCTCATATTATAGATCTTTTGGATCGAATAGGGCGGAGCCATTGGTTCACCAAGCTAGATCTCGTATTGAATATTGACAAGTTTGATGGTTGATATGGACATTGTCGGAGATGACTGCGGACTTCATTGATGATGTTTTTGATCCACTCGAAAGAAATATAAAAGGAGCATGTTTGTGATGTACGCAAGGTTTTGGATCAGCTACAGGAAGTTGTTTAAAAATTGAAAGTGTTTAAGTGTGTTTAGATCCAAGGACACACTTATGTTGACTATTGCATTTTCTCGTGAAGATTTGCAAGTCAATCTTGACAAATTTGTTATAGTTCTAAAGTTTTTACACCGAAGTGTGTGAATGATGTACAACACTTCTTTAGAAAGATACAATATCTTGGCCATTTTGTGAATCATCTTTTGAATCTACTACATCATTGTAGGCATTACTAAAGTCATTAACGTCATCTCTTATCTTGTCTAAGTTGTGAGCAAAGGTTTGCAGATCATAAAGAGCTGTTTACAACTCCTTAGTTTTGGCATACCCTAATTACACTCGTTCTTTTCTTGCACGTGGATGCTTCTAACATTGGTCTTAAGGGCGTATTGATGTAGGAAAGTACAAGTGTACCTGGTTAACGTCATCCCATTGTGTACATCAGCCGTACATTATAGGTGAACTACGACAAAGAAGGAGTTTAATAATGGTTTTTTGTTTGAGAAGTTCCATGACATAAACTCTCTCTCTCTCGCTCTCGCGCACACACACGCACACGTGTATGACCAACCTTGTAGAATTGATGTACTAGAAAACCTACTTGCATAGTTCTCGGATGCTGTTGGAAGGCAATCATGCTGCAGTCACTTCATAGCTTAAGAACTTGGTTGGCCATACTACCCGGTGGGCCTTGAAACTTCAGATTTACGACTTCGAGGTTGTTCATCACTTAGGGAGTTCCATAACTAATGTTGATGCTCTTTCTCGAGCTCCTCTTTCACCTTCTCTCTCTTCTTCTGTTCATGAAGAACCAAATGTTGCAACATTAATAGATTTTCTAAATGAGGATTCAGTACCATCAGCAGTTGCTGTGCTTGATATTCAATGTCCGCAAGGTGTAAAGTTAAATTTGCCTTTGTTGGATGAGGTTCAGGAAGTTCAAAAGGTTGAGTTGTGAATTCGAAGGTTTCGTGATAAGTTTGAAAATCCTACATCACTTGCTGATGACTTGCATTTTAGGCACTTACATTGGTAGTATCGTCTTCAGAACGACCTTTTTTATTTTGTGGGGACTAATCTGGATGATTATTTACGGTTGGTGGTGCCTTCAATCTTTATTCCACGCTTCTTTCATGCTTACCATGACTCTCATGTTCTTAACGAGCACATGAGACATTGTCGTGTGATTGAGAAGCTGCATAGATCTTTCTATTGACTAAAGTTGCAAGGAGATGTGATTTCGTATGTGTGTAATTGTGTGTGGTGTTAAGCTCGTAATACTTCCCATGTACTTCGGAAGTCTATTGTAGTTTTTTGTCTATTTGAGTTGGTACGTTTGATTTGATGAACCTTTTTGCGGTCAATTATTGGCAACAAGTACATTATTATCACTTGTAACTACCTAACTCGTTGGTGGAAGTTAATGCTCTTACTAGTGCGATTACCTATGTTATTGGCCACTTTTTTCCTTAATCGAGTCGTGTTCCATCATTCTTGTTAGGAACAAATTCTTTGGATAATGGTCCTGCATTTATGGCTGAGGCATTTCATATCATAACATCTCGGGGATACACCACACTGTTATAAGTACTTATTATCCTCAGATAAATGGTTTGGTGGAACGGTTCATGAGGACTTTAAAGGGGATAATCACAAAGTACGTAAACTTTCAACATTCTGATTAAGATAATTATTTGTTATCTCTTATTCATTGAAATATAGAGTTTCGTTGGTACTTCACCATTTAAGCTCTTATATGCTCATGATCTGGTGTTGTGACAGAGTTGGGTCTACCTTCTCGCTTGCCACGAGTTACTAATGTTAAATTCTAGATCAATATTCGATGAGCATTTTTCATTGGTCCAAGCGGAGTCTGTAAAACACTAGGCCGCGTACAAGTGGGACAACAATGATGCTACAATTCTAAGGTGGATGAGTTGGTGTTAATTTTTTTCCCAACTTACGGTACGTGGTTTAGTTAAGAGTCTTCTTGCTCAGTGGAAAGGACCATATTGAGTGTTACGGCAGGTAGGTTATAAGTTTATGAGGTTTGATATGACATTCAACCCAATCCTCAAGAGTTTGTGCATGTGATATTCTTCAAATCTAAGCTCATTTACTAGAGAACCATAACTACCTTCCATCCTTTTAAGATGAGGGGATGATGTAAGGTCCATGTGTACAGCTGTATGCACACATTATTATTAACATTAACATAGTGAATTTTGATACTCGTCATATTGTTTTAATCATTTGTTGCGTATATGAGATAGGGTTTTGGGTTAATACAATATACACAATTGTATATTTTGAGATGTCACAGGGAATTAAAGAAAAAGGAAAGATAATGAATTTCTTTTGGAGTCAAAAAAAGAAAAATGAAAGAACATATGTTGCTATGGAATTCTTTTACAACTTATATACTAGTTTTAAAACTAGTAAAAACATACAAGCAGCATGTAAAATTATGTGAATGTGTACTGGAGGTATTGATAGGAGTGAAATACGCCTTAAGTAAAAAAACGCTACGGATTAAAAATTAAAGTAGATTAATAATAAAGTAAATTAAGAATTAAATAAATCCGTAGAAATTTTTTTTTATTACGGCGTATTTCACTGATTGATAGAAAGTAATTCTTCTCTTAATAACACTTATATATTTTTAGAGGTTATAAAATAAGGAATATTTCATTTATACTTAAAATAATGAAGGTAACGCAACCTTTATCTTACAAATTATAGTTGATACTAGCGTAATATTTAAACTCATAGTTCAAATTTGTAAGCACAAAAGTAGCACACGCACTGTTTATTAAAACAGTACAAAACAGTTATATTACTAGGCTGGATTTGTTTGTTATAGCTTCCCAGCTTGTTTTCTCGTTTTATTTTTTTATTTTAAGTTTGATATATTTCAAAGATAGTTTTATATAAAGAATAATAGTGGTACACTGGTTCTGCTTATTTTAAATTGTGTGTTCTTTCAATGGTGTAGTCCCTTTAGATAAAGTGGCGTCTCCGTCTAGTGGGTCAATCCAGACATCATATTGAGGATTAAATTGAGCTTCTCGTTTGCGTGTTCTTCTTTTGTAAATTATAACCACAGCGCCACAGAAGCAGCAGCAAAAAAACTCCAACTCCAATTGAAACACCAAGAATGACTGGCTTGTGATTTAATTTTTGTTCCGTACAGTTTTGACCACAGCATATAAATTCTGACAAGGGTGTTGTTAAATCCTTCCTTGCACATATGGGAGTGACCTGGGTTGAATTACAGGTCACAGTATTGTTCACAACCACCTAAATCATCTGTTGTTAAGAAAAATAATAGGAGGCATTAACTACTTAACTGGTGTTGGATAAACAAAACTTTGTTGATGTGTTGGAGTAGCACTTCGCTTATCAATAGCCTCTTCAACAACTATAATCCCAGCTCATTAATCAGGATGTTCACAACAATGTCCACCGCAGCAACCCCGATCAGCCGCTTATTCTCATCAAATGCTGAA
Organism: Selaginella tamariscina; assembly: GCA_003024785.1. Taxonomy (NCBI): domain Eukaryota; kingdom Viridiplantae; phylum Streptophyta; class Lycopodiopsida; order Selaginellales; family Selaginellaceae; genus Selaginella; species Selaginella tamariscina. The sequence continues at coordinate 359,511 of PUQB01000047.1, read as the reverse complement.
ACTAATATAATATGTTAAAACCCTAAACCTCTAAACGGGGACTAACCTGGATAAGTGGAAGTGGTAACGTTTCCCAACCCAGCTCCGTCCTTGTAAAGAGGCACCCAAAGAGGTCGCTTTTGTACGCTCGTAAATCGAAGCCAAGCTATATAGTCGAAATAACTTCGCACTTTCACAAAGGATTATATGCATCCGTCACTGTTTCAAATGTCATGTTCAAGCTGCTTTTCATTTAAATCAATGTAGCATCGTTTGTTGAATCATATCCAATCCTGTAGAGAAAAACTGCAACATTTCCTTGATTGAGCTGGGTGAAGATGGGGATCATGTCGTCAAGTTTAAAGTGCTAGCAAAGTTTCCACTTGTGAAGACAAGCAGTACCTATAGATTATACTGCACATTAGCTTATCTGGAAATATACCCACACACACGTTTGAATCTAGAACGGTGGCCGTGAACATAACTAAGAGTTCGTCTGTTACAACGTGTTAGACCATGCCTAGCTTCATTGTTCACATTGTTCTAGTAAATAATCACTACTCACACACACACACATCTCACTTTTAACTCGGAGCTGGACTTCAAGTGCTGAAGAGCTTTGGTGAGTGCAACTTTCAAGTCAATCGGCTTACTATCAACTGCCACACTGCTTATAGCATCCTTTAAAAGTTTGATATCAGCTTGATCATTAGAAGTCTCTATGCCTTGCAGTGAAACTGAAACCTATAATTTCATTTTATATGTATTAAATGTATGATAAAGAAGTCATTAATAAACATTTAAAGTTAACTAAACAATACTTGTTTTACATATATAATAATTGTTAACTTACTTGGTTACCAATTAATTCACCACTCATCCTCGAGACAGCGACTTCGTCGCCATTGGTAAGTGTGTTTAACAGTTCTATTATGATTTGTTTAGTGGCATCTAAACATCATGCTCACTCATTGAAGTTGAAGTGTCCATGAGAATGTATAGTGATTTTTTCACTGCAAGCGTATTGATGAACCAAGGTCTTCTTCTGGGATCGTACTCTGTACAATTCCCATCTGATTCAAGATAATCCTGCAAATTATCAGGTAGATATAAACTGCTGTGTATATATAACGTATGTATGTAAAATGCATACTCTTCCTGGGTAAACATATAGAAATCCATCGGCAGCTCCAAAGAATGCCCAGCCTTTATAAGACTCGTTTGTACTTTTCCAGGTGTCTTGCAATTTCTGGTTGAGTGGTTTTTGAGCACAAATTGACTTTAAAAATTCATAATTGTTCTCCAATGCAAGTGGTATCCTTCACACAAAGCTCATATATATGTACCCCCCCCCCACGCACACACACAACACACACACACACGTGTGTGGATGTATATATCTGTGTGTGTGTGTGTGTGTGTAAACAAACCTGATATAAGAATTTGCAGTTGAAACACTTAACTGGTGACAGGAGCTAGAGCAAGCTGGATTACTACTCACATTTAAACATGTCAACGATTTGATTTCATTTCTCCCTTGCGGCCTACAAGGATGCCTTAGGCATGTACTTGGTGAGCAGTTTACTAATGAATCTGTAAAACCAGTAGACTTATTATATATACAAAAGGATCTCTCTCTCTCTCTCTCTCTCTCTCTCTATATATATATATATATATACATACATAACGGTATATACATAAAAGAGCCCAGAAAAGCCAGATAAATAGAAGAGTGGACATTTAGGATTACCAAATATTATCGACGTTCGAAACAGCTGGCCTAGCAATCTCTTGCACTTGAAAAATCTGTTGCATCCAGGACACCTTGAATTTCACTACTACCCTGTGAATGTAACACTTGGAAAACAAAGAGCAGCTCTAGAAATATAAACAGGGACTTATCAGAAACCATTGCACTGTGAGAAACCATTGCACTGTGGGCAGCTTAACCAGTAATATGTATAATGTCAACTTGCGTAGCGGTCAACTTATTAGGAAAGTCGTCATTCCCTATAGTTAATGAAACTTCAATCCCATGCATATCGCTGACTGTGTCCACACACACTCTGGCATGCACATGGAGCAAAATGTAGCCCGCATAGAGTGAGTGTTCAGGCACCAACAGCTTGGAAGCGCGTCTTTAACAGGCAACTTGCATAACCGGTCCTAATACAAAAGAAAGTCATGTTTATGAACAGCACGAATAAGAGTATAATAACATAATATAGTGCGAGTTACAAGCAGAAGCAAGCACAGCTAGCAGCTCCTATGGAGATAACAGACGCCAGCCTTGGACTGTTAAAGAAATGGGTATGTTTGGCAGGAGAACTGTTACTTCCACAAACATAGTCTGAGATTGAGCATGTAAAATCCTTTTTCGACAAACAGGAACGAGTTGAATAGTTGGGCAATTGGCAGTTCCCTTCACAATCACCTGAATTAATGTGCTTACATACACGCATACACACAAATATGTCTAAAATGCTCAACTGGTTTTGGTTGTAGACGTGACAAGGTAGCCAACCACTGTGTGTGTGGATCAAAAACTTTAACGTGCACGTGCAAACATATGTCATATGTAAAGAAAACTTGGACATTACGAAATGAGTGACGTTTGTTTCCAAGTCCACCTATATCATCGTATAGTGGCATCCACACAGGTCACTGTGATGTCACTGAGGAGCTTCCCACTTTTATAACTATCTTCATCTTTAATCATCTCAAAAGTTATGTTCAGGTTTTCATTTCAATCAAGCTTGCATATTAGATCCAATCCTATAAAGAAAACCGTCACGTTTGCTTCATTCAGCTCTGCTAGAATGGGTAGCCATAACAGTGAGATTGTAGCACTTACGAAGATGAGTAATACCTATGTATTTCTCATATGTTAAAGTATGTGTACATGATGCATGTGTGTATGTGTATGTTTCTTACCTTTAGGTCAGTAGTCAACTTGAAGGGCCTTTTCCACTTTGCTATCCACTTTTGGGCTTCCTTTAAATATATAGTATCGAATCGATCGTGACAAGTATCGATGTCTTAGAAGTACACACAGACACACATAATATTTCTAGAACAGACTGGTATAAATGTATTAATATAAATAAAATCATCTTTTTTATAATAAATGTCTTAACACAAAATTGAACCCACTTTGGTACGATAAGTGTGTTAATATGAAATTGAATCATATACATAAGATGTAAGACCATTAATTTTATTGATATTTCTCATTTATAATTTATATATATATATATATATATATATATATATATATATCTTAATATGGAATTGACCTATAAATTTAATTTTACCATGGAATTTACTTAGCAACTAATAAACTCATGAGAGAACCATGCATAATTAAAATATATACATATAATTAAGGTAAACTATAGATATCACTTTAAAATGCATTTAGTTTGTGTGTACTTGAAATAATAATAAATAAATGTGTAAGAAAAACAATCTATATTAACTAGTACACATGGGTTTAATTATTTAATAATAATTTATTAATTAATGTATCTTTAATTTAATTATTATTTTTAATTTGGTGAATTTTTTCTTAAATGAAACTCTTAATTTAATTTAATGAGTTTATGAATTCTTAACCTCATAAGTTTATCCTTAGTTTTTTAATTTTATGAGTTTACCCTTAATTCAATTATTATTATCCTTAATGAATTTATTCCTAACTTAATAATGTTAAATAAGTTTAGGATTTAAGATAGCCATTGATGAGTGTTTTATCATTTATAATTATAGACCTTAACTCAATTATTATTCTTAACTTTGTCAATTTTACACTAGACCCTTAATCCATTAATTTAAGATGTTGCTGGATGAAATTTAAAATCATAAGATGTCATTGAGGTAATATATTAAATAAATACATAACTTCAAATGATGGCATATAATGCACTACATGTATTTCAATGTGTAAGGTTCATGTGGTTGCATGCGCATATATTATTATTATCATTTGATAATCATTATATTGGTTTTAATATTGGACCACTCACTCGTGTATATAATTTAGGGCTATTCTAAACATATTTTTATATTCCGAACTCTCACAAGTGCATATGTGTAATGTAGAAATCCATATAAATCGTGAAAACTTAGTACTACTAGTTAGTTGTGAGTACATATACATACATAACATGTTATATTAATATTTATTATTTCATTTAATTATGTACATAATATTTTATTAAATATGTTAATTTTAAATTATATAATTATATATATACCACACAATATAATTAATATATTTTTTCATTACACATTTTGTCTTACTATTATTTAATTTCCACATGCATGTTTATGAATTTTATAAATGATGTTTAATTATATACTTAATATTTATAACATTTTTAAAAAAAGAGTGAACATGTCACTCAAAAATGATGAATCACAAATTTTAAAAACACACATAAACATTATTAATTACATCATAGCTAAGACACGTCTTGTGACCGTATTATATGTGTCGTTATCCTATCATTAAATTAAATAACTAATAAAATATTTAACAATTATTAAATTAAATAAATAATAAAATATCTAACAGATGTATTTCACACTGTATCTGGTTTATGAAGTGATACATATTATTAATAAAGTGAGTCATGCATAGATCATATGTGTTCATTCGGAAATTTGTATTTTTATTAACTCATTCAACTTCTTTAAATTTTAAAATTTTACAAAAAAAAATAAAAATTATTAAGAATAAGCAAGTTTACTTAGTGAAATGTCATTATCACGAAGTGAGATTTAATTATTATATACACATATAACGAGTCCACTTCTTCATCCCTTGCAAGAATAATATTATAGTAATATTAAGAGAGGGTTGTAATATTATAATATCAAAAAAGAATTATAAACCATAAAGTTAGAAAAAGTCCTAACCTTATAATATGAAAAGACATATGTAATTTTAAATATTAATCAGATAATAAGGTAATAGAAATGAAATCACGACGCTTTTAATGAATCAAAACAAAAGTACATTATAATGGTAAAAAGAAGATTGTAATATTGATATGGAATGTTTTTTTTATTATATTAGAATATGAATAGTTATAAGAAGCACTTAGGAATGACAATGATAAGAAAATCGATAATAAGATATAAATGGTTATAACGGAATATTATATTAAGAGTAGTATATATAATGGAAGTGAAGGTAAGGACGGTATTATTTCAAAAGAAATTAAAGAATATAATAAGCTGAGAGAGTGAGAAAATTCATTAATTTAAGTAAATAATTTGATAATATAGAAGGTAAATAAAAGTTTAATATTTATATTATTACTATTCATAATCTTAATTTCTTTATTTTTCATTAGGCACAATCCATCAGTACTATGTGTTAATCACATTCTTTATTATTTGTTATGTACTATAATATTGTTTAGTTGTGATATTACGTATTAATTACATTATTCTTCTTTTATCTATTTATCACTGTTGCACTTGTGACTAAGTCATACTTATCTTCATTATTACCACTTATCACAATAATACTAAAATATCACTTGACTAAACCATACTTATCCTTGTATCATTTTTTTCACCACTTATGACATCATGATAACACTAGAACATCACTTAACATTAATCTGGTTTGAGAGTCACTTTGGCCAATTGTTGGCCAGTAAAAGCCCATGGCACAGAAATGCCTTGTTGCAAGTATTACTATTTGGATATCATTCCTCTGTCAAGATGATATTAATATTAAAAATATACCCATATGTACTTACTCACAATCATATTTAAAATCACATAGCACACAATAATTCAGAGGATGTTTATTTTCACGGGTTTAACAATTTCCCCTGTATTATTTAATGTCGGTTCCACCCGTTTCCTTTTCCTTTTCCTAGGGCAGTCTTCTCATTGCAGCCCTAGGGAGTCTGGGCGGATTTCTTCTACTATCTAAAGCTGTAGTAAGTAGTTTACATCGGTATCTAAAGCTGTAGTAGTAGGTTTACATCGTTACACGTTTCCACACAACAAATATGTGTAAATATATGTACCAAATCTTGTAAATACCTTGGCTGTGTTAAAGACTACGTTACATGTACAGTATTGACGTTTGCACAAGCGTTTCTTTTGAAGAGTCCAAATTTATACATGCCAGAAAGGATTATCTTTGTTCAGGCTGTTCTTCGTTTGAATGAATTATTACATCACTTGATGCATCAATTACAATCCAATCCTATAGAAAAGACAGCATATTTGCTTACTTAACGTTTGTGAAAATGGGGCTCATATCCATGAGGCCTCTAGTAATGTTGTTGCATCAGATTTGCTCACTTATAAAAAAATCTAGGAACAACACAATAAAAACACCCTTAATTATATTTACACTAAAATCCATATCCACCACTATTTATATTAAAAATACTTGTTTACCATCCCTATTCTGAACTCCTTCGGCATATATCGTGATAAACGTACACAACCATCATGTTAATTATTTCTGTCATAAGTTTGAAGTGGGCATGATGAAAGGGCCTTTTTCATGTGAATAATTTGAAAGAGCAGATATATTAAATGAAAATCTGATATCTTAGTTTACAAAAACCCTGCTTATATACAGGAGGTCTCCTGCCACGTGGCACACATGCGACACGTGGCGCTGACACATGGGGCCAGATCACCACCCATGTGTCACTACGCATGTGCGTATATACACATGCGTATATACGGTACGTTATGTATATTAGTATCTTACACTATCCTCCCCTCTGCGGCTGTGTAGATGGTGATGGATCTGATGGTCCTGGATCCGTGTGAGCTGGGCCATCTAAGGTATGACCAAATGTACTCAACGAGTCTCGAACGACAAACCGTTTCATTCGAACCACGTGAACTATCTCAACCTCATGAGATCCCACCAACTTACTTGATATACCTGAGGACCAACCTTTCGGAGTACTCGGTAGGGACCAAGCCACTTGTGTAATAAACCAGTTGCAAGCCCAGGTGCAGTCAGCTTGGGAAAACGTACCAGGACTAAGTCACCGTCAGCAAAATCTGGTGGAATTTGATGTCGTGCATTGTAAGAAGATTGCTGCCGCATTTGAGCTCGACCAAGATGTTCAGCAGACTCTGCACGCAGAAGAGGCAAAACAGCATCCAAATGTCGAGCCCACATCTTTGCATCCTCGGCACGTGGCAGATTCGATGATAACCCCAATTCACTAGGCAACTTAGGATCATATCCATACAATGCCTTGAATGGAGAGATACCAATCGAACTCTGAATGCCTGTTACATAAGCAAATCTCAAACATCGCAAATACCAATCCCAGTCCGTGTGATTGAAGTTCACATACTTCGAGATCATACCCTTGAAGGTCCGATTCAATCGCTCCACCAAACCATCAGTTTGTGGATGATACGGAGAGGCAAATGAATGTTTTACCCCTAACCTCTCACACAACACTCGGAATACCTCTGCAATGAAAGCGGGGCCATTGTCTGATAACATCCGCTCTGGACAAGAATGCTGCAAAACCACATTATCGAACAGAAACAAAGCTGTTGACATGGCAGTTGCATCCGGAAGAGCACCAACCTCACCCATCGAGTTAAATAATCAGATACAACAATGATGTACTGGTTACCTTGAGAAGAACGTGGAAAAGGTCCCATTAAATCCACTGCAATTAACTCAAAAGGGCGAGAGACATTGATGGATTCCAACACCCCATGGCCCGAGTCGTAGAGGAATTCCGAGTTTGACAAGTGGGACAACTTTGAATATACCTGATCACATCACCACGCATGCTGGCCAATAAAATGATCGGCGCAGCTTCTCCAACACTCGTTGTGACCAAGATGACCTCCAACAATAGGTGAATCATGATATGCTCGAAGAAGGTGTGGAACATATGTAGAGGGTACAGCCAAACGCCATCTGTCCTCTGGATTTGTCCCAATAAAATACAATAAACCATCCTGAAGTCGAAACTGAGCATGATATTGTCGAAACCGAGGTTCGGAAGACGGATTGCAAACGCATCGCGTAATTGCCTCGTCCATGGTTCATGTTTTTGAGCATCCTGCCACTGTTCCAAGGATGGTAAGTCGGCATCGAATACCTGAGGGGCTTGTATCAAACCGAATGCTGCAGCTACTGCATGAGCAGGCAAAGTGGAATCGGAGAGGGGTGCTCGAGAAAGTGCATCCGCATCCACCATTGTTCGCCCAGGCCTGTGCACCACCTTAAAGTTATATACCTGGAGACGTAATGCCCATCTGGCTACGCGACCCACTAAATTCTTCCGTTTTAATAAGGAAGTGACAGCAGCATGATCACACTCCAAAAGCGTTTCACTCCCATGTAAGTAGGCATGAAGTCGTTCAAAACCCCAAACAGCAGCAAGGCATTCTTTTTCAGTAGTGGAATAATTCCGCTCAGCCGGCGTGAGTACTCGACTAATGTAAGCCACCGGGTGTCGAATTGAAGAATCCACAGCATCAGTTTGCATCAATACACCACCAATACCAACATCTGAGGCATCTACTCGTAAAATGAACGGACGAGTAAAATCTGGGTATTGAAGCAATGGTGGAGTTGTCAGGAACTCTTTTAACTGGTCAAATGCCTGCTGACACCTGCGAGTCCACCTGAAAGATACCTGTGGACGAACTAACTCCCGAAGAGGGGCAGTTCGATCAGTGAGATGATCGATGAATCGACCCAAGTACTGCACCGTGCCCAAGAAACGTTGGACTTCCTGTACTGTACGGGGACGAGGAACTCTCGAACAGCTCGCAACTTCATTGGATCCACCTGTAAACCCTCTCGAGATATACGGTAACCCAAGTAAGTGGTGTCGGTCGAACCAAACACACACTTTTCAAGTTTCAACTTCAGGCCAACTTCTCGAAATCGATCAAGAACGCGCCGTACATCACGAATGTGATCCTCCCAAGAACCAGACCCATGAATGAGCACATCGTCGATAAAATCGGCAGTGATATCAGGCATATCGGAAAGAAGCTCATCCATCATGCGTTGAAAGGTGGCAGGAGCTGAAGTCAATCCAAAAGGCATGACCAAAAACTCGTAAAGACCAAATGGTGTCCGGAAGGCCGTTTTTGGAATATCCTCCTCAGCCATAGGAACCTGCCAATATCCTGATGCCAAATCCAACTTAGTAAACCATCGACTCTGACCCAAACGATCTAATAGATCGGCAGAGTTCGGAAGTGGATAGACATCTTTGATGGTAACATCGTTAAGAGGTCGGTAATCCACACAAAATCGGAGAGATCCATCAGGCTTGGGAACCAAATGAGGTTCACATGCCCATGGACTCCGTGACGGACGACACACTCGTTTACCAATCATATCAGTAACAGCTGTTCGCATGGCTGATAACTCCTTTGGTGACCTGCGTCGAACCGGGACTTTGAAAGGCTTTGCATTGCCGGTGGGTATACAGTGTCGAGTCTTCACACGTGCACCTTGGGACAGATCAAATTTGAACAAACTTGCATACTGTTTCTTAAGTTGTTCGATGCAGTGTGCTCGACACTCAGGTGACGGATCCGGCATTTGAACCTGTTGAGATGAACACCACCCAAGACCGGAATCAAAGGAGCTGTATGCGTGATACAAACAGCAACAAACTTCTCTGGACGTAAAGGAACAGACTGCAAAGACACAGACTCCAAGCGTAATACAGGAGGAGAGAGTGAAAAATCACATGTACCTTTCGACTGCTTTAACCAATCACATCCCAGAATGATGTCAAAGACTGGGAAGGGACAACCCTAAGAGACCCAGAGGGAAACTTACAGTTGGCACCCATAACTAGTGTAGTCGAAGTGGTGTACTGTGATACTGCACGAGACTGCCCATTACCATATAAAAATGTGCAAGACCTTATCTGCTCGTCTCAAGGGTAATGAGCACCGATGCGCCAGAGAAGTAGTTATGGAAGACATGCTAGATCCTGTATCCACAAGTACTGTGACTGAAACATCATTCACTCGTGCAGAAAATGTGAAAACTGGATGATTTGGTGGAACTTGCAACCCTTGATATGCATAGCGAAAAAAACATGGAGGTGGAGTTTCCATCGCACGGGATCCCTCCGTCGCCCGTACGATTACTGGTTTTCCGCAACAGATCCACCCGCAAGAGAAGCGTCATCATCTGGAAGCTCATCATCAGACATAATGGCCGCCACAGGTACACCATCCGGAACATATGGTCGCCAGCCTGGATGTGGTGGACGCCAATCAGGATACACATCGCATGCCCGCCAAGTATGTCCAGGTGCCCAACAGGCCCAGCAGTGAACTTGATTGGGTTGACCTGCATTGTTCCGATTCCTCCTGTCACGAATCCGTGGATTTTGACCACCACGGGCAGGAACTGGAGCAGGTGCAGGACGATTTCGTGGAGGTGGTCTACGGGGTGGGCCCCGAGGTCGACCACGAAAGGCTTGTCGTGCGGGCACATATGCAGCAGCATCAACCTCCATTGGATCAGCACGCTGAACAAGAGGAGCAGGTAACCCAAGGGGAACACGGCCCTCACCAGGCACCAACTCAAAACGTTGAGCTAGTGCAAAAGCTTCCTCCAATGTGGTAGGACGAAGAGCCCGAACGAATCGAACAAGTTCGGGTCGCATAGTTGGCCATAACATACCGAGCTTAATAGGCTCAGGCATGTTAGGATATGCACGCCGAACTAAATCCCCGAACCTAATACTGAACCGCATAACAGACTCACCAGGATGTTGTCGTATCGCATGCAGTTGTTGGAAAGCATCATCTGAATCCTCAACTTTGCCAAACGTACGTTTGAGACATTCCGTTAACCGATTACTATTGGCTTGAATCTCCGCAGCCAATCCATTATACCACTTGAGCGCAGGGCCTTCCAAACATGTAGGGAATTCTCTGAGAGCACGGGCCTCATCCCAACCATGGTAACGAACAATGACTTGGAAATGATCAAACCAGTGGTATACATCATCTCCCGGATCACCACAAAAAGATCGGGGTCGAACCCTCGGATTTGTGGCCTGTGAAGAAGATGAAGGAGTACTAGAAGCAGATCCCCCGGCATGAGGCTCAGACGGGGAAGAGGAGGACGGACCCTCAACGAAGCGCTCCAACAACTTAGTTTGTGCATCAATAGCAGTAGCAATAATGCTAAAAGCCGTCTCCATGTTCATTGTCATGGAAACAAGAAAAAGAAAATGCGGAAGAAAGGAATACCCAACTTCTCCACCAATGAAAGAGCAGATATATTAAATGAAAATCTGATATCTTAGTTTACAAAAACCCTGCTTATATACAGGAGGTCTCCTGCCACGTGGCACACATGCGACACGTGGCGCTGACACATGGGGGCCAGATCACCACCCATGTGTCACTACGCATGTGCGTACATACACATGCGTATATACGGTACGTTACTGTATATTAGGTATCTTACAAATTGTATTTTCTTTTTTTTTTTTTCTTTCTTTTTTTTCTAGAAATAAGAAAAGCAATATCACTATGAGCATAACATGAGTGCTAGAGCACTTGACACAAGAACACTTTCGTTATACAGCCCTTCTATATTATTTAAACCTAGCTGAGTAATCAAGATGGTTACTCAACTTGCTCAACTTGGTGCTTATGACTTCTGAAGGGGAGGCTGCTAAGCAAGTCCTTCAAATTTATGATGCGACTGACTTTGATCATAACAACAAAAAGTGCTCTATATATAAAGATCATGAGAAACAGCACTGCAAAGTCCACCCATTTGGACCTCGAAAGATTGACTTGATATTGATTTAGCACGGTTTGACCAGTAAGCCTTGGTTGAGAAGGATCAACATTGTCAAACTCTAGTCCCAGAAAGTCATCCTACTACCTAGCATACACGTGGGTGTAATAACTTACCTGTAGCAAGTATGTGTGGAAAGCTACGTAATTCCATAAACCCTTTGGTAATTTGAAAAATCCATCAACGAGCATAAAGAGTCCCTGCATGTAGCAAAAAAGATAGCTTATAATTTAGAAAAGCATCTATAAGCACTTTCATCACTTGTGATGTAGATAGTGTTGCCATACGACTCTATACTTGTGTAGATTCCTGAAAAAAATCATTAGTTTTAGTTAATATGATATCTTTCAGAAATGCATTTGTATATGTACTTTGAATCTCGCTTGAACTTTCTCAAAGTCAGTGTTGACAGTGTGTCAGATGGATTGCGTCTTGTGGGACAAGGGAATCCAGCGTTTGCAAAGATATTTAATTAGTATTGTAATCATAGCATATATATTAAATGAATAAACATATATAAGTTTAAAATATATACTTCTCCAGCTTCTGAGGCATCTCCGAAGTAAATAAGCCAAATCAAACATAAATTATAGAACTGTTCGAAGCAGTGATATATGCCATAGTAAAAAAATGTTACGGATTAGTAATTAAATTAAATTAATAATTAATAAATTAATAATTAAATATTTTATAGCATTTTTAAACTACGGATTTAATCACTGGTTCAAAGACTTCACTTCTAGGCTGGTGGATGGAGGCTATCACTGTTGTTTTGTGTAGCATGAGCGAGGTTCTTTATAGTTCTCACAACAAAATATGCTGATGCGCTGCAATCATCCAGATAATGTTTATATATGCGTGTAATACATGTAGGTATGGACAACGTATATAAATGTAAATCATTTCTTTCTTCTCTTTTTTAATATATATCTATATTAGATTATAGGCCACTGGTAGGCTCATTGAGGAACAAGAGTGAAGGCTGTGTAAGAATCTCCAAAGCAATGCTCACCCTTCGCTTTTCACCTCCACTCAAGCCACGGAATTGCCAGTTCCCGACCATGGTATTTCTGCAGTCTTCCAGGCCCATCTCAGATATCACATCATCAACCACCTCCATCTTCTGTTTATGTGAATAACTGCGAGGAAGGCGAAGATTTGCTGAGTAACATATTGTTTCCAACACAGTAAGCGTTCCTATGAGTGTATCCTGTTGTGTTACATATGCCTGCATAGATTTTAAAACTAAGTTGACTCTACAAACAAGGATTATATATTCTTACCGCAATTCCATGCCTCAGACTTGCTTGTAAGTGCCCATTCACATAAACAGATCCTTGTCGAGTAGCATTCTTTGACAATCTACCTGTTGTTATAAGATACATTGATAATCCAGAGAGAAGAGAGAGAGAGAGCATGGTTATACATACAAGGTGACTTGCCAGAACCAGAAGGACCAATGATCGCGGTGATTTGGCCAGATTGAGCATATCCAGACATCTTTTCAAGTATAAGTCGTCCCTTGCTTGTAGACACGCTCAAATTCTTCCAAGCAACATCCATCTCGAGCACTTGAGATTTTCCACACTCAGCCGTAGTGGTCATATATAAAGAGTTTATCTCAAACTATAGTCGGAAGTCATAGTCGGAATTCACGACGCAGAGAATTGACCCACTCAAACTAAGTTCGGCAGTATAAAATCGTATATTTCTTTCGTTCGTCAATATCGTGTTGGAAACAATAAGAAAGTTTAAGCAATGAAGTAAATAAATTCGGGAAAATGATTGAAAATTTCATTTGGGCGGACACCCACCCCTCCCACCCTTATTATATATATATATTAAGATTAATACATTTTATTTATACATATACTTTATTATCAACAAACTTTTTTTAAATACATATTTTTATTATTTTATTAATCAATTAAACATAATTAATACGCTTGGCATTATTCGCTTCAAACTTTCAATCCTTGATTAACTTGCAGCTGACTATACTGTAGTGATCATATTTCAAGTTTACTGTCTTCTTTGTCTAACAACACAAACTTCAATTTCTTTGCTTCATCTACTGAGGATGGGCAAGTTTTCTGTATTCACAAGAGAATGTGTTGCTCCCAAAAGCACCCAAAACAATAGAAAGAACCCATCATCCACTGTCGCGCCTGTAAGCCATGATGATAATGGCATCATTTTAGATTTCTTCAGATCCTTCAATATTTAAATGACGAGGAGAAGTGTGCATGGCTGAGGTCTCAGCTTATCGGTTCAGATGTCAAGATCTCCACTCCATTTAGCACCCGACAGATCATGCTGATTACACTGCTTCAGGCCGCTGCCTTCTTTATGTTGAAGAATTCCTTGTTGAACATGTAATGCCTTACTACGGTGAGTTAACATACTCGCACCCATAAGAAGAATTTATACATGTACTTAATGAATATATTAAGAATACATTCCAGTTCGTTTCTACAATATGATATTGTAAATGAGTCCGCCTTCGTGTCTGCAGGCACAGGCACATGTCTTGTTGTGATGATTACTCACTCGCTAATATGTATGCAGGAAACACGCATGCCGAGGACAGCTTTGTGGGAGCAGTCACAACAAGAATGGTGAAGGAGGCAACCACCTATATCAAAGAGTCCATGGGTGGCACAAAAAATGATGCACTCTTCTTTTGCGGCTCCGGAACTACAACTGCAGTGAAGAAATTGCAGGAGGTGATGGGTATCTCGGTAACATCAGTACTTCGCAATTGTATGCTGGAACTACTTGATGAGTCTCACCGCTGGGTGGTCTTTATTGGCCCCTATGAACATCACTCTAACATTAGGTGTGTGTGTGTGTGTGTGTGTGTGAGAGAGAGAGAGAGAGAGAGAGAGAGAGAGAGAGAGAGAGAGAGTGTAATATTTGTTAAACGCAGGTGGTGAAATTCCTTTGACTAGTGATGGACTCGTACTTGGAATATGAATTGAGGAAACCAAAATACGTGAATCGTCCAAAGCTTGGTTCCTTTTCGGCATGCAGCAATGTCACAGGTATTTTTCTGATACTCGAAGGATTGCTCGAATTCTCCATCAGCATGGGGCACTTGCATGCTTTGACTTTGCAGCAGGGTACGTTGATGCACTGCAATATTTGACTGCAAGTACTTCTTACGATGATATAATTAATTGATTTCGATAAATATTGGCTTATTAATTCTTCATTCATTGCAGTGGTCCGTATCTGAAGATTGACATGAAATCTGGACAACCTGATGGATATGATGCAGTCTTTTTGAGTCCACACAAGTACGTTGGAGGGCCTGGAACTCCTGGAGGGCCTGTTACTTACGAGCCTGGAACTCTACAAGCTCCATGGGAATGCTCCTCCACAACCGGAGGTGGCGTCGTAGACTTTGTCAACTTCACTAAAGGAGTTAGTTTGCTGTGTGTGTGTGTGTGTGCGTGCGCGTGCGGGAGTTTCATAACTAAAAGGGAAGGCTTGCAGGATACACCATGAAGATGTCGAGGCCCGAGAAGATGCTGGTACACCTTCAATCCTTCAAAGAATAAAAGCTGGTCTGACGTTCATGATCCAGGATGAGGTGGGATTCAATCTTATTGATTCACGTGAACACTATTTCATCGGCACTGCTCTGAAGAGGCTCAGTATGACTGCAAACATTGTGCTACTAGGTAAGTACTAGTATAGCCACCACTGATTAATCATGATTAAGCTAAACGTTTGATGTTTACACTAGGCAACACAAGGGTGAAGAGGGTCGCCATTCTGTCTTTTCTTGTTTATACCAACCAAAGCCGTGTCTTACATGGTCGGTTTGTTGCAAAGTTGCTCAATGACTTATTTGGTACACAAGCTCGGGGAGGGTGCTCTTGTGCAGGACATTATGGACATTCACTTCTTCATGTTATAACAACCTGTCCTTGAAATTCCGAGCAGCTATTCAGAAGGTACACACACATACAGACACACACACACACATGCTCACACACCAACTGTTGTAGGGTTACAGTGTGTAAAACCTGGGTGGACACGTTTAAACTTTGCTTACTTTCTGAGCAAGGAAGAGTTTGAGTTCCTGTTATGTGCAATTGAATTCGTTGCAGAGCATGGTTATCGTTTTCTCATTATGTATGACTTTAATTGGCAAACTGACATTCAAGACAGAGTTTGTAGACAAGGTCCTGGCAGTAAGAACTAAAGCATCATATTACGATCACGTTTTAATCTCCGGAAATCCTAGGCAGTACCTAGAGACTGCATTAGCAATTGCCAACAGCTTACCCAAAGAGCGAATTAAGAAGCAAGAGGTTCCTGACTACATTAATCAGGAGCTAATCACGTTTGGGGTTTATGATCGTAAACCCGTTTCTACTTAAGGTTACCGGAATTCGGAAATTTAATAAAGGGCTTGATTTTGTGTTTTACAGAGTCCAAGGAAACGACCTATTCTGTATCAAACTTAAATGGATTTAACATTGCTTTATATTGTCAAGTCAATTGTTTATATATGTGTAAGAACAAGAAAACGTTTTCAAGTACATTCAAACATGTAATTTAATCCTGTTTAATAGTTTGATTCTGCTAAAAGAACCTTGCACAGAACGGAAATTTGAGTACCTGCCTACAAAGCATAAAGTATATGCTCAGGCCTGCCTACAAAGTGTTTGTTAGGCAATGGTACAAAGATACACGGCAAAACAATGATAGATATACATATCGTTGCATTTTACAAGTTGTCGCATTCTTCTCTAAATGTATAGTAGGTATGCATTATAAATTGCAACACGATGGTATCTAATCATAAGCTCTTTGAACACTTTATTACTTTCGGATACTCGGTCTGTATCTCCGACGAACTCCTACGTTGAAATAACGTAGTCTTTAAACTTGGAGTGTGCGAAGCATGCATTACCACGATGGGTGATAGAATTGCTAAGGCATAGATGGATGCTTTTATTCTTATATACAAGGAGTTTTAATCTTATCATCATCCAGCATAATCAGCTTCAAATCGCGCGCGCGCGGGCGTGTTTGGTGTTTGGTCGTGATTGGTGTGTCCGGAGCCCTTAAACACGTTGTGGATTATCTCCTCGACTGCTGAGAAAAATAACATAACGGAGATACTGGAGACAAATGTAAGTACAAGGGCAAACAAGTAACTTGATTTAATTAAAGAATATATTTATATATAATTGAAATGGTCGTGTCTTAATTTATTTTTATAATAAATATATTATTTGATAATAAATCAGTAGTGACATTTAAATAATTCAAATTAAACAGGAAAAACTGACCTAATAGTCTTATGTGTATACCCATGAAAATGGAAAGAACTTTATGTAACCTCCGAGACCTTCTTGGTATTCGAAACAATATATAAACTGTTGACGAACCATTCGTTTGATCTTGTACTTCTGTACATGACTGATACATTTGTCCATAGACTATTTTGGTTAATTAAAGTAATATAATTTGTTGTTATAGTAATATGATTTAAACACTCAAGCTTTACCATATATTATTATATACCACAAAGCAAAATTGCATTAATTATTAAACCCTTGGGTTTAACATAGTTGATTAATGAAGTTTGATATAAATTTTTACAACTAATATCCAATAAGAATATGTGGTAGAGTACACATAGTTACGAGACATAACCTCCCTTAAGCGGATGCTCAAGGCTTAGCACCCTAGTGCAAGCACAAGCATGCATATTTGCTAGAGTATCCAACCCCTTAGCGACAAACCCATGACACAACCCTAAAGGCATTATATCGCGTGACATGTAGTCTAGTGTCACATCTTCATGTGACACTGCTTCCACGATGTGGGCTATCATGCCATAGCCCTTAGGTTCAAGAGTTACACCAAGTGTCACAAATGTGGCTCTTAAATGCCAATTTAGAACCCCTCAATGAACCCTCATGAACTAGGTAACATGAACCTATTAAACAAGATCCCAAGCCCACAGTTGGATAAGGACATAGATGTGCCTTGCTTAGTCGTGAGTGCTATACCTAGCTTGACGTGAAGGAGGAGGTTGAAGACAAGCCTCAACCTGTATCTCTTGGAACGTGCATTTCGACAAAACCTCCTAAGCATGGATTCGCCAATGTTAAGGGTAAGCTACTTCGATGGTGGGACGTACCCATGTCATCTAGAAGTTAGGGAGGCACAATAGAGAGTTGTGCCTTGACGACACAAGTTAGAGCTTGCATCAAGAGAAGAGTAACGAGCTCAGTCATAAACCTAGGAACCCTCACTCCTACATATTTTACTTTATTTATGTGACATAGGCCCCCTTTGTTTTCCTGTTTACATAAGTGGGCTAGCACAGAATCTCATTCCCAGAAGGAATATACTTAGTGAGTTATCCATCAACCCTAAACCCTAACCTGTCAAACTTAGGGGTAATTCTAAATATATCCGACATGCCGAACTCATTGGAACTAACCATTAACCCAACCGATACACAGAAAATGAGGGTAAGAGTTTTTTAAAAGGTAAGTGCTACTTTCGCTTAGAATTTCTCGCGATATTTAAGGACAACCGGCCGGACTACCCCTAAACACTTAAGTGCACTAAGCGGGGCTGTTTCTCACTACATCTAAGGCTTGTCAATATAGTACACAATCAACGTTTAAAGTAAAGAAAAGTCATAGTAAAAACTATGACATTTATCTCATGATTATGGCCACCCATGTGATTATAACTAAGTCTCAATACTAAGCGCTTCAATTTCAATATTCAACATATATTATACTATATTTTGCTAAGTCATTTATACCAAATCTTAAGAAGATTGTCATAAATATTTTTAAAGTCTAAAGTATAAATATCTTAATAAATAAGGTGATAGGACATTTTATATTTATGAATCAAATATTGAATTATACACTAAGGACTTTAGATCATGAAACATGCGGACCGTGTATTTGTCGACTGACTCTCCCGCTTTCTGTTTCAAGCTCGTTAGCTTGTGGATCACCTTTTCTTCACTCTTTTCCTCCCGGAAGGTATCCAGAAACGCCGTTCGTGCGTTTTCCTAGCGGGTTCCTTCGTTTGCCTTGTGGAAACGCATCCACCAGCGTGTGCCTTCTTGTCCAAAGTACATGCGAATGCACTCAGCTTCTTGTGATTGTCAATTACACTCCGAAGTTCGCACACATGTTCGAAGTTGTGTACGTGTTGGTATGCGTCTTCCCCCTTTGCTCCACAGAACACAGGTAAGGGCATTGTTACGGTGCTCTCCTGCATCCGCTTGAGCGCGCAGGCTAGTAAGGTAACCGGGTTAGTTCCCATGGCGTCCCGTTGTGCTTGAGAAGTGCTCTGATCCGAACCCTCCACTTCGGATGTGGTGTAGACCCTCCGTCCCGGTATTCTGCGGGTACCTTTTTCCTTCCTCGCGGCCCTATCCTCATGTTGAGGGTGGGTGATGAGGACGGGCTCCTCCAGGCTGTCCCTCGGGGGCCCCCTGCGGGACCAACATGATGGCTGGTGGTGCGGCTTACCTTGGCTGGACGGTATTCCCTCATCCAGTGAGTGGTTTTATAGGACCATGCGCAGAATCCCCCTGCGACGTCTAGACGATCGTGATCAATGGGGCGAATCCTCCTCGCCTTGAGACAATATCCCTTCATCTGGTGATGGTTGCGGCTTTGTCGTGTGCCCTGGCGGATTTCCCTTGTGGGGCCGGTGTGACGTGGTCGCTAGGGTGAATCTCTCCTGCCCTTGAATGAATTCCTCTTGTCCCTTGTCCAGAGTGGCTACTATGCGACCCCTCTTTCTGGTACCTCCTCCCAGTCCATCAGCTCATCGACGTCCAGTTGCCTTCGTGCAGGTGGTCATCCCATGTGTACCTCGGCCTTTCGAAGCCTTGGGTTTTCATCCTGGTAACCACCCTGGCCTATTGCGTCGTCCGATTGGCTGAACTCTGGTGCAGAGGTTGCCTTATTGGCAATCGATGCCCCTCCTTACGGGGGCCTTCCGAATGAGGCTCTTCCTCTGCTCTTTTCGGCAGTCATGGGCCCCCCGCCTCACCCTAGTGGGTGACAGCGGCCCTAGGTTTCCTACCTTACGTCCGTTGTGGCGCTGGCCATGCTGGACCTTCGGATCACGTCCCTTGTCACTATCCGTGTTGCTTTCACCCCCTCGAGATTCCTGCCTCCGCCACAGGCCTGCTCTCTCTTGGGATTGTCCTGTGCATGGTTTTCTCCTTCAGGAGTACTCGTCGAACACAGGTTCTGCTCTTTGGTGTGGGGGCTCATTGTGACCGTCACTTTTGCCTATGTCAAGAGGTGGAGGGCTTCCATTGTCATGCCATCCATCCCACTCTACATCGTAGGTCATTGTCGGGTGAAATCGCTTGTCCAGGTGCTGCTCATACTCGCATGTTGCTGTACCTGACTGACGTCCGGACATGCTGTGGTTTCTTCATATCCTTCTTCGTCGTCGGTGGCATGCGACCGCCTCCACCATTGGTGTGTTGCTGCATGGAGATTCGGCCATGCGGTATTTATGTCGTTCCCTCAGGTAGATGAGGCAGGGGCTGATTGCAGTAACCGAGGTGCCTCGTTGCCTTCCATCAACCTCCCTTGGCCAGCCCGTCGCATCTTCCTGGCCAGCTGTTACTCGTCGATCTCTATTTGTTTAAACGAGTTAATCCCGGCTCTCCTTCGGCCGCAACTCTGCTTGCTACAGTGAACTCCATCCGTGTGTACTATTTATCCCTCCGTGGTTGCCACAAATGGTCGTCGGGGACTCCGCATGCCAGATGTGGTGCTTCTCAGAAAGCCTCAGTGGTCGCCAGGACGTGTGGAGAGCGTTTAACTCCGAAAGTCCGAACCGGCAAGTTGGCCTTACTTCGAAAGTACTAGAAGGTGTTAGATGGCCTCTACCCGGACGCTGCAAGGGTCCGTGCATAGTCTACTATGGTGATTTGGTAGAGAGCGTTGCTCAGCCTAGGAGTGGGTTAAGCGGGGAATCCCCGCTTATAAGGTGAATAGAAGGAGTATGGATATATTATAATGCCTGTCTGAGTACAAACTATCTTCGACAGAGGAGCAAGATACAAGACGCAGACTTGACTCCAAAAAAGACCTTGACCTACTACTAGCCTTCTTGCTTATATAGTGGGTCACCTAACGCTAGACCCTAAGTACAAGTGGCGCTTTCCTACTGGTCTGCCGCCTTGTGATAGAGTCCTATTTGTCTCATTTATGCGCCTCTCTCATGCGTGTTGTCCTGCGTAACTTGGGTAGCTAGTCCGAACGATTGGATCTACGCCTGGTTACGTCGCCGCCTGACATCTGTCGCCATCAGTTCGTACCTGTGGTACCTTCCTTCTCCGGCGCTTTGTCCCGTTGCTTGTCCACATCGGCTAGCCATTTGACAGTGTCAAACCACCGTCAACCATAAATCGGTCCGAACGGTGGAGTCTTCCCTTCTGCAAGATCAATAGGATAGTTGTAGGACCTGTGAATAGGAAACACTACAGCCTTGTGCTTGTCAAAACGTTCTAAAAGGAGTGATACTTGGATGGCATGGAAGAAGTAGGAGAGGGAGAAGGAGAAGGAAAAAGAGATTGAAAAAAGAGAGTCATATACAGAAAAGGTAGAAGAGGACGTAGGAGTTACTTAAAAAGTAAAAAGATAAAAAGGAGCAGGATCAGTGGCAAGTTCGTGTATAGTAGTAAGAACTCGAAGAGAAGAAGGAGGGAGCTATGACTGAAAAAAAAGAAAGGATTTTGGGGGGTGGAACAGAAACAGAGTAATGAAAAGAGGTAGGATTGGAAAAAAGTGCGGATGTTGATGAGTGTACAGGATTGAAAGCATCATGTACAAAAGTCTGTGAATGCACAGGAGTGAGGAGAGCCTATGAATGTACTGATAAACTGACATGAGGTGGATCCTGTTGAAGAGGAACCTTCGACACTAATACAAGATTGGAAGAACCATATACAAGAATCCATGAACTTACAGGAATGGAGAGAGCCTGCAAATGTGTTGACGGACTGATAGAAGGTGAAACTTGTCAAGGAAGAATTTTCAACACTGATACATGAATAGGCACGGTCAATCCTGTAGCTTGTACTGCCTCAGACATTAAGAACGTATCCTGTATGCATGAAGGTATAGGATTGATCCTAGCTGCCGGAGAGGAAAATGTGAGCATCCTAAACCTCCAGTCGATTTGAGGATTTGCAACCACGAACCATGACATGCCCAAAAAATGGGAGTCAATTGAGTCTTGAATCAAGTTGAAAGAAATCGAACAATTGAATGTGCCATGGGTGCAAGAGAGAGGTGTGGTAGCATGGGTAACTGCGCCAGAAGCAATCAAATGACCATTTGCAACCTATACAGGAACTGCACGCTTCAACTTTACCACCGGAATGCCATGCTAAGCTACAAAAGTGTCATCCATGAAGCATGCATTTGCACCAGTGTTTAACAGGGTAGACTCCTTGAGCTCTCGATTATTGAGGTGAATGTGTACAGAAAACTTGTGGTGTGAACAGTGCCAATGAAGCCTGCGCTTACGTCCAACTTCGCAGCTCCTAAATGAAGTGAACATTGAAGTTTTCTGACTAAATTTCAGCTTCAACTTCATACGTCTTGAACTTTCTGGCTTTAATAGGACATTCTGCCACCTTGTGTCTTACCTCATCACAATACAGGCATAAGTTCTCACTGCGACAACGTTGCTTCTCAGTAGCTGAAAGTGGGTCACGCTTATATTTTTCAACCTCCATAGGAACTACTCCATAAGGTGTCGTAGGAACATGTGCTACAGCTACAGGATTGGCTTGCATGAACTGCTGACGAGATTTTTCTTGACGATGCTCGAACAAACGGTTGTTGCAGCGAACGGCATGTTGCATGATCTCTGCTAATGTTTGGGCATACGATAACGTAAGGAGAAGGTCCTTCACGTCATTCCTCAACCCAAAATGGAAGTTTTCAATCAAAACAGTCTTGTCCCCTAGAATGTTCGTGCAAAGTTGTTGAAATTCAGATGCATAAACGGAAGCTGGTCAGGATCCTTGTGTGAGCTTCCGTAACTTCATGCATGCAGAATGGTACTTATCAGGATCTCCAAAGCAAGCTTCAAAGACAGCTATGAATCCTTTAAAGTCTTCCACCAATGGGTCATCACATTCCAACAAAGGAGCAACCCAAGTTCGTGGAGATCCAGCTAGCAAGGATGCCAAAAGGCCAACCTTTTGTGCATCAATCGAGTAGCGCATGGTTATATGCGGATCAAAAGCCTGATCTAATTCAGAAAACCTTAAAAATTGGCATGATTGCCACTGAACTTCTCTGGCATGCTGATCTTTGGCTTTGAAAAAGAACTTGATAGAGAGGAAACCACAGATGCTTAAGAGAGAGCATGTGCAGCAGCCTTGGAGGATGCATCAACATCTGCATGTGCCGCATTGGTGGAACCTTGTAAATATGTAACCACTTGGCACAAAGTGGCCAGCTCATGTAATAACATTTGGTGCTCGCGTTGAAATTGCTCAAAATCTGTTATGATTTGTGAAAGAAAGGAAAAAGGAAAATAAGGGAGTAAAGCTAAAGAAAAAAAAGTAATTAAAAATCGGGGAGCTATGAAAACAATTAATATCAAACTGTTAAGCCACGATCTAAAAGCAGGACAAGGACTAGAAACAAAACCAAAAGCAAAGGAGGCTTGACTCAAGAGCATGACAAGAATTATAAATCAAGATGAGAGCAGGAAGCAAGGAGCAAGACAAGACCAAGATAAGAATAAGGAACAAGAATGACGTAGAATGACTGGTGTTGATAGTAACTGATTGTACAACAATTAAGTCAGAGCTTTTATGCTCAAAACTCCAAGAACTAATCTGGTCATGAGCCTAATCTAGTTACTAGCTAAAAATGGTAACCCTTATCCTGCAGGTATATCCTGCAAGCATATCCTGTATCCTATATCTTGTATCTTGTATCAGGTCGTAACAACTCACCCCATATTTTTGTCTGTATTCTAGAGAATTAAATCGTGATGTGGTGTATTTTTTTAACATGACTCAAATTAAAGACAAGTATGTGTTATGCATCTCATGACTCAATTGGGAAATGGAGATCAAGAACCATTTGATTAAATAACAAAAAGTACTTTATATTTATATTTCAAATCACATATCTTTGTCCACATTTTGATTCAATTTTATTAATAATTATGTGTAATTCTTTATACAAAAATGTGCAATTGCATTTTCTTTGTGAAAACTTTACATGTAAATGTAAGACTTTAGATATAAAGTGGAATAAATGTTAATTAAATGTTTATTGTTAATGATGGTATTGAATTACATTAATTAATTGAATAAGGAATTATCAAGGTTGTGGATGTTTATAAAATGACAAGTAGTAACAGAGAGTTGGTGAAAGTAATAATTTTTCAACTCATTGCAATATTTTCTTTAGTATTATTTTCTTTTAACTTGAGCTTGTAAATTTAATTTCTAATTAATAAAAGTAAAAGATGGTGTTTTATCCTCTTATATCTTTCCACCCACATTTTTATTATTTCCATTATTTTCTTCTTCATATTTTACTTATTCACATTTTTCATATGACTAGTAAATAAATTTTTAAAAATATCAAATACTGAGATTTATTATTCATCTTTGTTATTATCATTCATTTGACATTTTTATTTCCATTATCTTGACCAATGACTATATTAAATTTGCTAATGTTTTCACAATTAAAAAATAATTATTACTTTACCACTTGATAAATTGTATAATTATCATATTAATATTATGAATAGTAAGCAATCTTTTATATTTTCAATTTATAATTACCACATGTAAAGTTAAAAGTTTTAAATAAGAACATTATTGTTATTTATTTCATTTGAATCAATAGGTGCATTTGTATTCTTTGTGTTTAAAAAGAGTAGTAATCTTTTTTATAAAGGATTAACAATATCATTATTCAAAATATGTACTTGTTTTCTTTATGTTTTAATAATTATTTTTAATAAGTGTTTTAACAATATTAAGTAAAATCATCAACTTTAACATAATTGATTCTCTATATAAATGATAAATGATTGGTGAATAAATAACATTGTTTATTGAAATTATAATGACAAAGCACATATATAAATTAAACTTATATATTTGACTCCAGAATGTAATGCTATGTAAGATAATTTTTTTAATATTAAACTTAATTAATTCTTTTAAAATGTTATTATTTATAACTTATCAATTTTAACATAAAATAAAGTAATTGACTTACATGTTTGTTATTTAAAAGATTTAAATAAATATTAAAACATACAAAATAAATAAACATTCATTCTTATAAGATATTCAAATGTTTTTTTTTTAGGCTTAACAACATTGCCTCCTCGTCCCAGCCGTTTGTTAAATGATTCACATGAATCTTTAAGTTAAACATTACTTAATTATTATATACCTCAATGGTTATTTTAATAACTCTAGTCTTTGTGTAATAATTATTAGTCTGTGTTTAACAATTATTTAATTTATGGATACGACAGGTTAAAAGACTGGTCGCAAAGACATCGAAACCATTAAAATGATCTTATGACTAAGAAGATTAATTAATTCAACACTTACAATTTGCATGTGGTGACTCACCTTTAAATTGGGATTTAAAAAATGTTGTAATGCGTCCTGCCAATAATGACTCAAAAAAAATTTATGTTTAAAGACTCTTAATAAATAATAATTGATCCTCTACCTTCTCTTTACATTCCTAAGGTAAGACATTTAACACTTTAATATAGCAACGTTGGAACATTGTTGAAAGCGGTCTTATAAATTTGATAAGTATGTATAAATCTTAGATAAATTTGATATGTATGTGTATGGACATAAATGTCATACTTTTGAATGTGGTGAGATAATAATAAAAAAATACATGAGATAATGACTAAATGGAAATGTCCAAGGCCTTTTATAAATACTAATTTATATACGAAAAGAGCTCACTGTTATTCCAAATGATAATAGCTTGGTTGGCTTGTGCGTTAAGAACTTCAAATGCTGCCACGAGTACAAATAGAGACAAAGAGACACCCATAAGTATTGAATTATTACTCACTGCACTTTTTAAAGCACATAAATGAAAGATGTTTATATTGAGAAGGAATCTTACGATGTGCATGTGAATTACAGCAAAAACAAAATACTTTTAATAAGCCAGTTTATACCAATTTCACTATTTTAAGTTTTTTTATCCCACATTAGTTAATATTTAAATAAAAGTATAGCCTGACTGTGGTTGACAAAAGATATAGATAAATGAAAATTATATATAAATATCAGCAGCATAATAGAAACAGAGAAGGGTTGTTGATCATTCTCCTTGTTGGTGCATGAAATGAGCTCTCCTCCTCTGGAGTAAAGAACGCAGGTACAGAACAGTGAGCAAGCAAACCACGAGAGTAATCAAGGTGGCATTCCCATCATCTAAAAACAAACCCTGCGCCCAATTTCTACTCTTGCAGGCCAACTCCGGCAACTTGTCTATGATTTCCACCTGAAAGAATAGTTAGCTATATATATAATTCAACACTGGAAAAGTCCCCTTACCAGCACGTTCTTTTCATTGTACTGGCGCAACCAAAGCACCCCAAGTGCCAGATAAACCGGCAGAAAAGCTAGTGCATCTGCCTCAAGTGCCTGATCGTAATATCTCTTAGCAAGGTGAAAATCTCTAGGCAAGCCTAGTCCATGCTCATGCATGTATCCCATGTTGTACATGGCTTGCGCATTACGCGCGTGCATGTATGCCTCTGCAGCTCGTTCTAAGTCCCTCTCCGTTCCCTACAAGTAGCATTGTTTTAAAGTAACCCAGAACATACTCCAAGACTTCCAACTTACCCGTCCGTAGTAATATGCGTCTCCAATCAGCAGGGCTGCATACTCATTACCTTGCTCCGAGGCAGACCGCCAGAGTATATGCGTCCGATGGTGCCGTTCCTCAGCAGTACAAAAACCAGATCTCCCCATGCAAATCCTGTCATCCTGGTACTTGTCTAAAATCCATGCTGCATTGCTTTGAGCTACTTCATAGCCGAGCTCAGCAGCTCTCGAGTACAGCAGCAGTGAGACGCTAATGTCTCCTTTCAAATAGCATTCCAACCCTAGCCTCATCAGAGAATCCCATGGGCTTCTTTCCGCCACAATTTTGTAGAGTCCAGCAGCCTGCAATCAAGTTGAAGAGCTGCATGAGAAATAAGTAAGCACTTACCGTAGCCAAGTCTTTCTTCATGCCAATGCCCTTGTGGTGCATCCTTGCCAGCTGATAATATGCTTTAGAAAGGCCGTTGTAAGCTGCAACAGCGAAACACCAGCTGGCCATCTTTACGTCTTTCTTAACGCCTGCGCCGTTGAGGTAAAGTACACCCAGGTTATAGAAGCCATTGGCGTCGTTATTATCTGCTGCTTTCTTATAATACTCCCTGGCCTGTTAACAGCGGAATAAGCAACTGATTGTTATAAAGGGACCGATGAGTCAATCACCTTGGTCAAATTCTTTTGGTCAACACCCTGCCCGATAGAGTATAGATAGCCGAGCCCTGCAGAATATCTTCTCTCTTTCAATGCCTTCTTGAAATAATCGTAAGCTCTCGTGTAATTCCTCTCCACCCCAAACCCACGGGCATAAATCTCACCAAGAAACTCAAGAGACGCAGAATCCCCCTTATCAACGGCTCTTGTGAACCACGAGAGGGCTTTGTCATGGTCCCGGCGGAGACCTCTAAACCCATAGAAGTAGAACACCCCCATCTTATGCATGGCGTTGGAGTTGCCCTTTTGTGCTTGGTACTCGAGGAACTGGAAATCATCGTCATCTTCACCACGGAACTTCTTGAGGGAGTCCTTGCTCTCTTCATTACCATCATTCAAGCGAACATGCCCGATCAAAGGGCCGCTGACAAAACTCGCCACTGCCGCAGCCGCTAGCTCCGCATAAAGCTTCACAGATTGCTCGTGGAGCTATGACAAAGTTAGCACAAAATGCTTACTCGTAAGCATGTACGTAATTTACCTTCTGTCGGAAGTAAGTGTAGGCAAGAGCCATCTTCGATTGGGGTTGCCTCCCTCAGATGCGAAGTGATGGAAGAGGAACGACTTGAGATGGTTGCGATCAATTGCATAACCATGGAAGTACAGAGATGCGAGTGTAGACTGAGCATGGGCATGGCCTCGATCAGCTTGGGCATGTAACTCCTTGATTGACTCCTGCACCAACTCATACTCACCGTCACTAATGCCTCTCACCAGCTTGGCTATAGCCAGACCATACTCATCCTTGACCTCTTCTTCCAGTATAACTCCCCAAGAGCCTGGATCTGCCCCCTGCTCTTGTTGCGGCTGCTCCAGATCCCACATCTCTTCTTCAGCCGTTGACTTTTTTGGTACAGAATCCTCTTCCAACTGTTTGAGCTCTTCCAGAAGATCGGCGACTGATGCCTCTTGCTCAGGCGACGAGGCATCATCATCATCTAGCACGAGTACGAGCCTCTTACCAACAGCAGCGCTCGCAATCACGAGTAGCAGCAAGACGAAAGGCAGCCGCGTCATATCTACCTCTGGCTTAGGGTTTTCCTATGGCGCCTATTTACATTTAGTAAGGTACCCTTTTATATGAAAATATATATATATATATATATATATATATATATATATATATATATATATATATATATATATATATTATATATATTAAATCTTTAATCATATGATATAAGCAGCGAATTCAGTTATAAGTAAATTTATTGCTGTACAGTGATTTAAAATTAAATTTGCTTTTATAATATGAAAGCAAATTTGCTTTCATATCACTGTACCGCAGCAAATTTAATTACAACTAAATTCACTGGATATAAGTAACCATGCTATTGAAGACTTCATAATACTACTTCTTAAATCTTTTATACATATTTTTATTATAATTGGTGTTAAGAATGAACTTTGACATTACACATACTTTACTCTCTTTCATGTGATTTTTTTTTTTTTTTTTCTTAAACCATATTCACAATATTAAGGATTTCATGATATATCAATTTTTGAACATTTTAAACAAATTCTTATTATAATCCTTGGTATTAAAAATGGAATTGGCATTCCACATATCTTACTTTTCTTTTATGCAAAATTTTTTCTTCTTCATAACATAAAGAACTCTTTAAAATACATTAACTTCACATAATAAGATATAAAAATATGCATATACTCCTTTTCATTCGGTCTCAAAAAAAATAATATCTAACTTTATTATGTACATAACCAATTGACTAATTAGAGAACATAACATAGTTGAGATATAAAAACTTAATTTATACACTTATAATTCTCCTTCATTATAATAAATGTCAATTCATATTATTTGATGATGAAATCTTCATTATTTTTTATATTTTATCTCATTCCATGTGAAAAAAAATTTTAAATTTTATTCTTCATTTTTATTAATGTGACTTAAAATCAACGTAATCAAGATAAATCAAGAATAATACATATTATAAAGGTAATAAAAATTAATAATACAATATAACACAAGGGTTATAAGAATTAACAATATAACATATCATAAGAATAATAAAAATTAACAACACAACACATTATGAAGGTGACAAAAATTAACAACACAACACATTATGAATATGAAGGTGACAAAAATCAACACAAATAGCATACTACAAGGTATTGATAATTAACAAAACAACATATCATAAAGACATTAATAAAAATTAACATTACAATATAGAATTAATAATATTTATATTGGGCTAGACCAATCATTCCTCTTCAAAATATTATCTTACAGCTTCATTAATTTAAGAATCTCAAAACAATATACAATAACAACATAAAGAAAGAAGTTTTATTAATTTAAGAATTTCAAAACAATATACAATAACAACATAAAAAAGAAGCTTCATTAATTTAAGAATCTCAAAACAATATACAATAACAATATAAAGAAATGAAAAAACTTAAGATAATCTTTATATTCAAATCAAGGTTTATATATACAATAAGAAGATATATTCTTTACTATATTTAAATTGTCTTAAATCAAATATAAATATTCTTAATTATAAAATTAATCTTCTTAGTTACTTACATTTACTAAGGTAACATATGTATTTATCATAGTTACCTTATACATATTTATACGACGTGAACACTTCATCAACGATCATCGTAAATCTTAAACCCTTATAACATTATGTTAAATTATCATTTTAAATTTTAAATCTACATTACACTATCAACTCTATCTAAGGCCATTTAAAATCTTAAAATTTAAATAACATTATGAAGGCCATTGAACCTCAATCAAAGATGGTGCTATTGAACTTCATTAACGGCTATATTAAATTCTAAAGCCATGTGGGCTGTATTAACAGAGGTGATGCATAACATATATGACATGAGTGATTAAGGATAAATTCATTATGTCAACATGGGTTGGAGATAGTTGTCATTGCTGCCCAGGATGTAAAGAATGTGAGGAGCTCTTTGATGCTGGTCGGTGGGAAGAGGAGCAGTTACGTTCAGCCGGGAGGTAGGGATCCCGTTTGGAACGAGGCTCTGTCCCTGTCAGTAGATGGTAACACTCTCGCCGATCCCTACACCTGCCTCACTCTCCAGATAATGGCCAGTCGGGGGAGTACTAGCAGCTCCTACGATTCCATTGTGGGCACCGCGTTTATGCCGCTACACGAGGTTGCCACTACTCTCGACAACCTCACCACACTGCGCGTACAAAGGCCGTCTGGCCGGATGCAGGGCGTTGGTTGAGAGTAGTCTTCCGTCTACTAGCAGAAACGAAGCCTAACTAGCCCAAATAGGACAATCATCTAGCAGTTTGGATAAGATGGTTGGTATTCCTGTAATGGGTTATCCCAGCTACTTCCGTGACCAACATCTAGCTCCATCGGCTCCACCTATGCCACCTGCTCCGCCTGTAAACGGTGGTGGCAACAAGGGCCTGCTGCTTGGGCTCCTGGGTGGCGCACTTACCGCCCTTTTCTTGGGTGACATCCTGCTCCATGGTAGTAGTTAGCTTTGTACAAGATATACATTAATATAGTAGCATCTCCATTAAATATCGTTTGTGTAACCCTGGCACGGGTAAGGTCTTACTTGCCTTGCGGCTCCTTGCGTGAGCAACCGCCATTTAGCTGCTGGTCCATGGTGAACGAGCATAGCAGCAATGAAAAAGTGGCATTACTTTGTGGGGGCATCAGCAGAAGAGGGATTTCTCTCAATTCGGATTTGCTAAAGTTGTGTTTCCGGTTATACACGGTGGTATACAGGTAACCTCCTTTATTCCCACTTTTTATATGCATGGCAGGAGCTGGGAAAATCTTTAGCTCACAGGCCAGTCTGCGTTTGTCAAGGTATCACAGCTGGTTTCTCCTTGCTATTTACTAGTTGATGCTTTTCTTTTCGACTTGCAGTATGACGCAGCTAGTCTCTCATGGCTTTGTCACAGCTCAAACTTTCTTATCACGTTAAGGTTTTGCAGAGGCCAACGGTTGATCGAGCAGCATTAGCCGAATGGTTTGAAACCAACCATTTGGATGATCGTGTTGTTGTGACCTTTCTCTAATGGCCATACCGAGATTTTAGTTCCTATAAAGCATATTGGGGTATGTGTGAGCCGTGGGATTAGGAAGACAGTGAGAAAGCTCAAATTCTTCTTCAAGATGTATCTTCTCATCTTTCCCTTCCGTCATTGCGGTTCTAGAAAGGTTATGCTAACAAGAACCATTGACGAGATGTTGAAACAGAGCGTGTTAGAAGAGCCGTCCATGACACAAGGCTGCGTCGTTCTATCTGGTGCTTAGCCTCTTCTACGTACCCGTTTTGTGCAAAAGCAGACAACACCATTGCACTCCACGAGACAAGATTCCTTTGCACGTGACATGCTTGGCTTGATACGCCCACACTATCAGCATTGCCGTCTCCCATTGTCATCTTCTTCTAAAAGTGCCGTTCTTGCATACTGTCAAACAAGTGCTTGGCTTGAGCGAGATACCCGTTTTCGATATACGCAACTAGCGTGGCATTCCACTAGCTGCCGACTTTTTGTTTGCGTGTTGAATTATAACAACAACCAGCGCAATAAAGCAGTAGCAAGAGCAATCCAATAGAAACACCAAGAACGATTGGCCTGAGATTTAATTTTTGTCTCGTATTGCTAGACAGAGAACAATTTTGTCCACAACAAATAAATTCTGACAAGGGTGTTGTTAAATCCTTCCTTGCACAAATGGGAGTAAGCTGGGTTGAAGTACAGGTCACAGTATTGTTCAAACAACCTAAATCATAATATGTTGTTAAGCAAAATAAATAGAGATATCAAACTACTTAACTGGTGTTGGAGAAACAAAACCTTGTTGATGTGTTGGTAGCACTTCGTTTAGCAATAGCCTCTTGAATAACTGATAATCCCAGCTTACTAATCAGCATGTTCACAACAATAATGTCCACATTATCGTCAAATGCTATGAAAACCCTAAGCCACTAACCTGGATAGGTGGAAGTGGTAGCGTTTCCCAGTCCAGCTCCGTCGTTGTAAAGTGGTACCCAAACAGGTATCTGGTAAATCGAAGCCAAGCTATATAGTCTAAATAACTCCACACTTTCCATTTCAAATGTCATGTTCAAGCAGCTTTTCATTTAAATCAATGTATCCAATCCTGTAGAGAAAAACTGCAACATTTCCTTGATTGAGCTGGGCAAAAATGGGGATCATGTCCATCAGGTTTAAATTGCTCGCAAATGGCCCACTTGTTAAGACAATCAATACCTATAGATTTATATGCCGCATTAACTTATCTGGAACTACGCCCGCACACACGTTGAATCTAGAACGGTGGCCATGAACACAAGACTACATGTAACTAAGAGTTCATATGCTAGACCATGCCTTATGTGTTCTAAACTTCATTGTTCAGATCGTTCTACTAAATAATCACTCACTCACTCATTCTCTCTCTGACATGCATGCACGCATCTCACTTTTAACTCGCCGCTGGACTTCAAGTGCTGAAGAGCTTCGGTGAATGTAGCTTTCAAGCCAATTTGCTTACTATCAACTGCCCCACTTTTATAGCATCCTTTAAAGATTTAATAGCAGCTTGATCAGCAGAGGTTTTTATGCCTTACAGTGAAACTGAAACCTATAATATCATTAATAAACATTTAAATATACATGATAATGTTTGTATTTAGTGTCCACTTACTGGGTTACCAATTAATTCACCACTCATCCTTGAAACAGCAACTTGGTCACCATTGATTGCTAAGTGTGTTTAACAGTTCTTTATGATTTGTTTAATGGTAAAGAGACTTAGGATTACCACAAATATTTGCATGGTTAGAAAAAGCTAGCTTAACAATCTCTTGCACTTGAAAGTCAGTAGCATCCAAAACACCTTCGATTTCAATATTACCTTGTGAATGTAGCACTTGGATAACAAAGAGCAGCTCTAGAAATATCTACAGCCCTGGACTTATCAGAAACCATTGCCATTGACCAGTGTGAGCAGTTTAACGAGTAATATGTATAATTTCAAGTTGATTAGCGGTCAAAAGTCGTCATTCCCTATAGTTAATGAAACTTCAATCCCATGCATATCGCTGACTGTGTCCACACACACTCTGGCATGCACATGGAGCATAAATGTAGCTGCATAGAGTGAGTGTTCAGGCATCAACAACTTGGAAGCACGTGTTAAACAGGCAACTTGCATAACCAGTACTAATACAAAAGAAAGTCATGTTTATGAACAGCATGAATAAGAGTATTAATAACATTATATAGTGCGAGTTACAAGCAGAAGCAAGCACAACTACTATGGAGATAACAGACACCAGCTTTGGACTTTTAAAGAAATGGGTATGTTTGGCAGGAGAACTGTATCAATGCCTTAGAAATACATACACACACAATGTTTCTAGAACAGACTGATGGCATTTTGATCACCACTTAGTTTAGTAAGTGTGTTTAAGATCACCTTATAAGATTTAGATACCAATTACGTTAATTCTATATTTGTAATAAAAGATCTTATTTAAATGTTAGATATAGTCTAACATGAACTCTAGTAATGTTCTGTGTGGATAGCGTAGGACATTAAAATTATGCTAGGATAGATAATAATAATTTATAATATTATAATAATTATATTTTTAACGTTTATATATTGTATATATATGAAGTGTATATATACTGTATATTTAGAAAAGAATAAACACTTTATATACTTATAAGCATCATGTGTTCAAAGAAAATAAACTTTTTTAATTAAGAATAAATATAATAATTTATTTAAGTCATACAAATGTGCATGTATAAATTTAGAAAAAGTAATAAATAATTAAAAGAGAATACAAAAGCATACTTAGAAAAATCACCTGTGTCAAAGTAAAAATTCTAAGAAAATAATATTAAATTTCTATAAAATATACTTAGTCTTGTTTATTTTACATAATCTAATTTAATATTTAAAATATATATTTTTTAATTTAAACCTTCTTAGAATTACATTCTTATATGTATGATTAATGCACAGGGACTGGGTCCTTGCATAATATTTTTATTTAAATTTCACTCTAAATAATTTAATAAGTTCACCATAAAGTTGTGACAGAGCAATCTATCGTACCTAATATAAAACTTCTCCATATGCATATCGTATTTAGAATGAAACTTCCACTTAGATAATAATGTACTTCAGATAGAACTTCTACATATGCAGATCATATTTATTTAAAATGAAACTTCCACGTAGATAATAACATACCTAATATGAAACTTTTACATATGCAGATCATACTTAGAATGAAACTTCCATGTAAATAATAATGTTCCTAAGATGAAACTTCTACATATGCAGATCGTATTTAGAATGAAACTTCAAAAATTCTGACACTTAATTTAATTATTATCCTTAACTTTTTAAGTTTATTTTTAACTTGACCTTGAATTTAATTATTATCTTAAATTGGTGAATTTATCTCTATATATTATATCTTTAACCCACTTTAACCTCTTAAGTTTAATAATGATTAAATTGATTTACGATAATCATTAAATGTTATCACAAAATTTAAAATAACTATCAGACAGACAGGGATTTAAGATGTCATTCAAAATAATATACTAAGTAAATACATGATTTCAAATGATCACATATATGCACTACATGTATTTTAGTGAGTGTATGTAGAAATCTATACAAAATGTGTAAAGAAAATTAGTACTACTAATTAGTTGTGAATGCATACACACACATAACTTGTTATATTAATATATTTATTATTTCTTTTAATTATGTACATAATAATTAATATGTATTTTTCATTACACATTTTGTATTACTATTATTTAATTTCCACATGCATGTTCATGAATTTAATAAATGATGTTTTAATTATGTACTTAATATTTATAGAATATATTATTTTCAAATAAAGGGATATATACCAAATGACTCACTCAATACGATGAATCACAAATTTTAAAGCACACATAAATATCATTAACTACACCACGATATATAGCATGGTCTTATGATCTATTATATATATCCCTATCCCTACCAAATAAATAACTAATAAAATATTTAACAACCATTAAATTAAATAAATAACAACATATTGTGTGTTGATTTCATTTTTTATTCTTGATATCACTCATTTATTTGTGATACTACGTGTTAATTCCATTACTATTATTATTCTTCTTTTACCTCGTTATTCACTATTGCACTAGGATTTATTATCTGACTATATTAACATATACTTGCATAAGACTTCTGTTCTTGTGACTAAGCCATACTTATCTTCATTAGTATCACTTATCACAATAATATTAAATATCACTTGACTAAACCATACTTATTCTCTTATCATTTTTTTCACCACTTAGACATCACGATAACACCAGAACATCACTTAACATTGTTAATGTGGTTATTACACATGGCACAATAAATTTTAAAGCGTAACTATACTATCTCACTATCATTCTTATTATCTTTATTATCACAAAACTTTACAGTGGATTACTATTAGGATATCATTCCTACATCAAGATAATATTAATATTAAAATGTACATGTACCCATATGTACCATTAAGACCTTAATCATTAAAATGTAACTGCATATTATTCGTAATCATATTTAAACTCACATAGCACACAATAATTCAGCTATAACAGGGGATGTTCATTTTCACGGGTTTTACAATTTCCACTGTATTATTTAATGTCGGTTGGAACCACCCTATACGGTTTCAAACGGGATGCTAATGGACACTGTCACTATATATACGAGATCTCTTGCATTTTCATTTCCAGGTCGTTTCCTTTTCCTCTTCCTAAGGCAGTCTTCTCATTGCAGCCCTAGGAAGTCTGGGCGGATTTCTTCTAGTATCTAAAGCTGTAGTAAGTAGTTTACATCGTTACACGTTTCCACACAACAAATATGTGTAAATATATGTATCAATCCCGTAGATGTGTTAAAGACTACGTTACATGTACAGTATTGACGTTTTCACAAGCGTTTCTTTTGAAGAGTCCAAATTTATACATGCCAGAAAGGATTATCTTTGTTGGGCTGTTTTTCATTTGAATGAATATTACATCATTTGATGCACCAATTACAATCCAATCCTATAGGAAAGACAGCATATTTGCTTGCTTAACGTTTGTGAAAATGGGGCTCATATCCAGGATGCCTCTAGTAATGTACAATATGTTGCATCAGATTTGCTCACTTATAAAAGAATCTAGGAACAACACAATAAAACACCCTTAATTATATTTACACTAAAATCCATATCCACCACTATATTAAAAATACTTGTTACCATGCTTTTCTGAACTCCTTCGGCATGTATACCGTGATAAACGTACACAACCTTCATGCTAATTATTTCTGTCATAAGTTTGAAGGGCCTTTTTCATGTGAATAATTGTATTTCTTTTTTTTCTAGAAATAGTAAAACCAATATCATTACGAGCATAACATGAGTGCTAGAGTGCTAGAGCACTTGACACAAGAACACTTCCGTTATACAGCCCTTCTATATTATTTAAACCTAGCTGAGTAATCAAGATGGTTATTCAACTTGCTCAACTTGGTGCTTATGTCTTCTGAAGTGAAGGCTGCTAAGCAAGTCCTTCCAATTTATGATGCGACTGACTTTGATCATAATAACAAACAGTGCTCTATATATAAAGATCATGAGAAACAGCACTGCAATGTCCACCCATTTGGACCTTGATACTGATTTAGCACGGTTCGACCAGTAAGCCTTGGTTGAGAAGGATCAACATTGTCAAACTCTAGTCCCAGAAAGTCATTTTGGTATAACCCCTACCTAGCATGTACTAACTTACCTGTAGCAAGTATGTGTGGAAGGCTACGTAATGCAAAGGGTATTTCCATAAACCCTTTGGTAATTCGTTAGCAAGCTTGAAAAATCCATCAACTAGCATAAAGAGTCCCTGCATGTAGCAAAGAAGATAGCTTATAATTTAGTGAATGAGTACTTAATTAGTAAAAAAAATACCAGAATTCCTAATTCCCATGAGAAAGTTCGGCACTACTGTTGCAACACATCATCAAACTTTCAACCAGGGCCACCGCTGCAAATAAGTTGAGAACGAAATATACAAAGTGGTGGGAATCCTGAGTGCAGTTTCACCATATTGTAAAAGACAGCTGTTGATCCCAAAGATATCAAGAACAGGTATGGAGCCGAAGATATAGTGTTTGCAATCACAAACACCAGCTCTCCATAGTGTCCATTTTGACTCTCATGATAGAATACCTGCAAGTAGTATCAATATACATGTTATACAATGTATATTAAGAGTAGAGACACAGACTCTTACTCTTGTAATTTTATATCTGTGTGTGAAGTAAAACATACTTTCATGTCCTCGACGAATGATGGGAATCCTCCAATTGACATGAACGTTAAGAAGCTGCCAATGAAAGATATGCAACCAACTCTTGACTGAAACACCAAGTGTTAGTTCATAACGGCACATACACACACACACACTTACAGCAATGGACCCATATTCTTTACAAACGTCAAAGTAGATACTGCCAATGACAACACTGAGGACCAAGTAAATGAAGATATGAAGCCAATAGTATCCGAGGTCTCTAGTCATGTTTTTGAAAGACCTCCTGGTTAACGTGATAACCTGGTTTATGGGACCTGCCTTAGAAGCCAAGTCTATAGAGTAGGCATTCTCTTCTCCTTTCTAACAGGAATGAAATAAACTAGCTTTAGTATTGATTAAAATAACAAAATTATTACTCAATTAATGTTCTTACCTTCTGGGATAGCTCCTCAACTTTTGATTCCAATGCAGGTAAACATTCTGTTTGAAAAAGCATCAACAAGCACTTTGATCACTTGTGATGTAGATAGTGTACTGCCATACAACTCTATATCTCCTGGAAAAAAACATTCATTAATTTTAGTTAATATGATATCTTTCAGAAAGTCATTTGGATATGTACCTTGAATCTCGCTTGAACTTTCTCAAAGTCAGAGTTTACAGTGTGAAGATAATGATCAGATGGATTGCGTCTTGGGGGACAAGGGAATCCAGCGTTTACAAAGTACGGCACATATTTAATTAGTATTTGATATCATAAACATATATATTAAAAGAATAAACGTGTATATTAAGTTTAAAATATACTTCTCCAGCTTCTGAGGCATCTCCAAAGTAAATAAGACTTCCTTGCGAAAGCAGACATAAATTATCGAACTGTTCGAAGACTTCACTTCCAGGCTGGTGGATGGAGGCTATCACTGTTCTCTTGCGTGTAGCATGAGCGAGGTTCTTTATAGTTTTCACAACAAAATAAACTGATGCGCTGCAAATCATTGCGTGTAATACATGTAGGTATGGACAACGTGTGTGTGTATTTCACGTGCACACAAGTAGAGATCGAGTCGAGCAACACTGTTTGTACATGTCAAGTCTTTATTGTTACATGACATACCTCGCCACATATACATTTAGGGCTTTCCGTTTGTGTCCGTTAGCACGGTGCGCTTGGATCCTGATTGTCTCATGGTATCGGAGCTCGGATAGCGCCATGGAAGGAAAGCCATCCATCCGCGAGTTTGATGGAGAAGGATTTGAGGGATTCAAGATCCATCTTGAATCCTTTCTCTTATTTCATGGGTTGTTGGGGATTGTAGATGGAACAGAGCCGTCGCCAGCTCCAGGTTCTACTGCTGCTGAGGTACGTGACTGGAATCTCCGGGATTCCAAGGCTAGAGGAAGTATTGCAATGTGCCTGTCCTCGAATGTATTATTTGCTGCTCCATCCATTCCCAAATCCACTGCAGCAGCACTTTGGAAATGGTTGAGCGACACCTATGGCATCAAGAGTGAAATGGATGTCTTCAACATCCATTCACAGCTAGATTCCTTGAGGCTAGAGGAAAATGGTAGTATCCAGACTCACATTGCCAAGCTCCAGGGATTTTTCACACAGCTTGCGGCTGCTGGGGCGAAGCATTGTCTCACGGATGAGCAGCAGAGGCTGCGACTCTACAAGTCCTTGCCGGCTAGTTGGAAGAATGCAGTTGAGAGCTTGCTTCTCCAACCAGGGATGACTTGGGCAGATGCCGTGAGGAGTCTTCGCAATATTGAAGCCATGCGAAGTGAGAGGGCGGAAATGCCACATGCTATGTATGCTTCACAGGCTCTTGGTGATGCCAAAGTGGCAAAAACGTATGCAGCAGCAAATGCCCAGAAAGGGCAAAATTCTGGGGCAGTAGCAAATGCCCAGAAAGGGCAAAATTTCAGGGTAGCAGCAAATGCCCAGAAAGGGCAAAATTCTAGGGCATTTGGGCGTGCCAAGGCCAGACTTGCTAAGAATCAGTGTGCTCGTTGCTTGGAGATGGGCCATTGGGCTCAAGATTGCACTGCTCCAAAGCCTGTCAAACGACCAATTGCTATGACGGCGAAAGCTAATCTACTCGAGAGCAATGGGACTGCTACAACAAATGAGGTTGACGAGGAACTCTACAACGCAGAGGCAGTTGTAGCACCGAGTAGGTGGCTTCTAGACTCTGGTTGTACTAATCTTATGGGCAATAAGAAAAGTCTTTTTGAGTGTTACCAACCGAACATTGAAAAGCATGCTGTTCATTTAGGTGATAATACCACCATCCCTGTGGAAGGCATCGGGCAATTTCGGCTCTCACTTGATCATGGGCGGACCATGACATTTGATGGTGCCATGCACGTCTCCACCTTGCGACGTAATTTAATGTCCATCGCCAAGATATGCGATCAAAGTGCAGTGGTAGTCTTTGATGCAAAGGGAGTCTCCTTGGTTGACTCTAGCGACTTTCACATGCTTGGTACACAGTTGCTTCGTGGGAAACGCATTGGGGACTTGTACGAGATTACTGCTGCCGACTCAGTTCAGGCCTTTCAAACTGTGGAGGCAGATTCTCGTGCAGAGCTCTGGCACAAGAGACTCGGTCATGTGAATTACCAATCTCTTCAACGAATGAAATCACAAGGCATAGTTACTGGATTGGATTTCCGACGTATCCCATCTACGTTTTGTGAAGCTTGTGTTTTAGGCAAGCATCACCGCCGAAATTTCTCGCCGAGTAAGCATCGAGCGATTGGACTTTTGGACTTGGTCCATTCTGATCTTTGTGGTCCCATGGACGTGCCAAGCCATGATGGTGCGAAGTATTTCATCACATTCATTGATGACTATAGCCGTCGGACATGCATTCACTTCTTGATGCGCAAGAGCGATGCAGTTGTTGCGTTTCAAACATATAAGGCCTATGTTGAAAATCTCCTTGGCCGAAAGATAAAAGCTCTTCGAGTTGACGGTGGTGGTGAATACCTCAACAATGAGCTTCGGGGCATCTGTCGTGATGTAGGCATACGACTGCAAGCCACGGCTCGCTACACCCCCCAGCAAAATGGTGTTGCAGAAAGGAAGAATCGCACTCTTGTCAATGCTGCTCGTGCTTTGTTAGCTGATGGACATCTTGACAAGACGTTTTGGCAAGAGGCCATAGCCACAGCAATGCATGTCCAAAATCGCCTTGCTACGGCTGCTTTGGATGGAAAAACCCCTGAGGCATTTTGGACAGGGTCTACTCCTGATGTGTCTCACTTTCGAGTCTTCGGTTGTGCGGCATACGCACATACCCCTGATCAACTTCGGAAAAAACTGGATCCCAAAAGTAAAAAATTCATCTTCATAGGATATGCACAAGATGACACCATCGGGAGAAAAGCTTACAAGTTGTGGGATCTTGCATCTCATAAGGCTCTTGTTAGCACGGATGTCATGTTCAACGAAGATGACTTTCCCATGCGCACAGAGGCTCTTCAAGATCCTTCTTTCATTGATGAGACTCAACTTGTTCCTTTGATACCACTTATGGGAGATGGTCCACTCTTGCCTCCGCCTTTAGATCCTATTCATGAGTTACCACTAGAGATTCCACTGGGGAATCCTCCACTTCTAGACATGCCTGAACCAGTTGATGCTCAAATTGAGGATAGGCCTTCGACACCTCCACCACCTCGTCGACGTCGTGGCATGCCTGATCCGATGCCAATTCTTGATCAACCCCGGGAACGTCGACCTTCATTGAAAGTCCGAGAAAATATTGAAGTAGATGCTGCGGAGCTCGATGATTTTTGTGGTCTTGTTGATGCTGGCATCCCCATGACCTATGATGAGGCCGTCTCAGGGCCTGAGGCTCCATATTGGATGGAAGCCATTGCGGAAGAAGTTGCTTCCATTCGGGTTAACGGCACCTATGTTCAAGTGGATTCAGCACCACCGGGACGACGTGTTTTGGATCCAAAATGGATCTTTTCCAAAAAGTATGGAAAAGATGGTCAAGTGGTACGTTATAAGGCACGGTTAGTTGTTCGCGGATTTCGCCAAGTCCATGGCCTTGACTATGATGAAACATTCTCACCAGTTGTAAAAATGGCCAGCCTCCGTACCCTTTTTGCACTTGCGGCTGCTCGCAAATGGCAAGTCCACCATATGGATGTCAAGACAGCCTTCTTGAATGGGGATTTGCAAGAGGATATCTACATGCATATACCTCTTGGGTTTGAGGATGATGTTGCCTCTAGTGGCACTATATGGCAATTGCGGAAAGCTTTGTATGGCTTAAAACAAAGCTCCCGTGTTTGGTACCAAAAATTTGATGCTACCTTACGTGCTCAAGGCTTTTCTCGCTGCCATGCTGATCCCAATGTGTATGTGAAAGGCCATGCCAAGAGCATGCTCATCGTGGCCCTCTATGTTGATGATTTGCTCATCATGGGTGATGACACTGATGCCATTGCTGCTCTAAAAGTTTCTCTTAGCCAGCAATTCCAGATGAAGGACCTTGGCCAAGTTTCTTACTTTCTTGGCTTTGAGGTCACACATGATCCCAAGTCTGGTAGCTACATGCTTAGCCAACAACGTAAGGTCGAAGTCTTGCTGGATCGGTTTGGTATGCGTGATTGCCACCCTGTCAAGACCCCAATGGTTGTCGGTGCCATTGACCTCACAATTGAGCAACCCGGTGAGCCTCTACCTGCTGGGACTCCTTATCGGCATCTCATCGGTTGTCTCACATATTTGTCCCTAATGACTCGCCCCGACATCGCATATGCGACTATTGCCTTAAGTCAGTATAACACGTCACCAACCACCATGCATTGGCAAGCTGCCAAGCGTATCGTCAGATACCTTCGGGGCACTATGGATTGTGGCATTGCTTATTCGGGAGGTGATGCATCGTTGACATGCTACACAGATGCTAGCTTTGCCAACAACAAAGGTCATCGCTCAACTTCTGGCATTTGCCTTTCCTTCTCAGGAGGTGCCATTGCGTGGGCTTCTAAGCGACAATCTGTGGTGGCACTTTCTAGTGCAGAAGCTGAGTACATTGCACTCACTACTGGTAGCAGGGAAGTGGTTTGGGCTCGGGGGCTACTTGCTGAGCTGGGATGTCCACAAGCTGGCCCCACTCCTTCTTGGTGCGACAACTTGAGCAGCATTGCCATGTCCAAGAACCCCGTCCACCATGCTCGCTCGAAGCACATTGAAGTCCAATTCCACTACGTGCGTGAGCTAGTTGATGGTGGCACACTGGCCGTCCAACAT
This sequence comes from Selaginella tamariscina, assembly GCA_003024785.1. NCBI lineage: Eukaryota > Viridiplantae > Streptophyta > Lycopodiopsida > Selaginellales > Selaginellaceae > Selaginella > Selaginella tamariscina. The sequence goes on along the minus strand of PUQB01000047.1, from coordinate 316,451 downwards.
CTTGGGACAAAGGACATGCCAGCTGACCTTCTCACCAAGCCATTGGGGCCACACCAGTTTCAACTCTTGCGCCACAGATTTGGGTTGGTAAGTGGCTTCGGTTTGGGGGGGAGTGTTACATGACATACCTCGCCACATATACATTTAGGGCTTTCCGTTTGTGTCCGTTAGCACGGTGCGCTTGGATCCTGATTGTCTTCATTTATAAATGTAAATCATTTCTTTCCTTCTCTTTTTTTAAAATATATATCTATATTAGCTTACCTGTCTAGGCCACTGGTAGGCTCATCGAGGAACAAGAGTGAAGGCTGTGTAAGAATCTCCAAAGCAATGCTCACCCTTCGCTTCTCACCTCCACTCAAGCCACGGAATTGCCAGTTCCCGACCATGGTATTTCTGCAGTCTTCCAGGCCCATCTCAGATATCACATCATCAACCACCTCCATCTTCTGTTTATGCGAATAACTGCGAGGAAGGCGAAGCTTTGCTGACTAACATATTGTTTCTAACACAGTAAGCGTTCCTACACACGCCTGCATAGATTTTTAAAACTAAGTTGACTCTACAACCAAGGATTATATATGCTTACCGCAATTCCATGCCTCAGACTTGCTTGTAAAGTGCCCATTCACATAAACAGATCCTTGTCGAGTGGCATTCTTTGACAATCTACCTGTTGTTATAAGATACATTGATTCATCGATGAGAGAGAGAGAGAGAGAGCATGGTAACCATGGTTACAGACTATGCATTTCTAAAGAACTTGAGTCTGCAAGCGAATCAAGCAAGGTGGACTTGCCAGAACCAGAAGGACCCATGATCGCGGTGATCTGGCCAGATTGAGCATATCCAGACATCTTTTCAAGTATAACTCGTCCCTTGCTTGTAGACACGCTCAAATTCTTCCAAGCAACATCCATTGAGACTTTCCCACTCAGCCGTAGTGGTCATTTATAAGGAGTTTATCTCAAACTACAGTCAAAGTCGGAAAAGTCAAGATCCGCGTTCAAACCTTGATTAACTTGCAGTTGACTATACTGTAGTGGTCACATATTTCAAGTTTACCGTTTCTTTGTCTAACAACACACAAACTTTAAATCTTTGCTTCATCTACTGAGGATGGCAAGTTTTCTCTATTCACAAGAGGCTCCCAAAAGCACCCAAAACAATAGAAAGAACCCATCATCTACTGTCGCGCCTGTAAGCCATGATGATTGGCATCATTTTGGATTTCTTCAGATCCTTCAATATTTGAATGAGGAGAAGTGTGCATGGCTGAGGTCTCAGCTCATCGGTTCAGATGTCAAGATTCCACTCCATTTGGCACCCGACAGATCACCTATGTTGATTACACTGCTTCAGGCCGCTGCCTTCTTTATGTTGAAGAATTCCTTGTCGAACATGTAATGCCTTACTACGGAGAGTTAACATACTCCACCCATAAGAAGAATTTATACATGTACTCACGAGTATTTAATGACTATATTAAGAATACATTCCAATTCCTTCTACAATATGATATTGTAAATGAATCTGCCTTCGTGTCTGCAGGCACAGGCATATGTCTTGTTGTGATAATTACTCACTCGCTAATATGTATGCAGGAAACACGCACAGCTTTGTGGGAGCAGTCACAATAAGAATGGTGAAGGAGGCAACCAAAGAGTCCATGGGTGGCATAAAAAATGATGCACTCTTCTTTTGCGGCTCCGGAACTACAGCTGCAGTGAAGAAATTGCAGGAGGTGATGAATATCTCGGTAACATCAGTACTTCGCAATCGTATGCTGGAACTACTTGATGAGTCTCACCGCTGGATGGTCTTTATTGGCCCCTATGAACATCACTCTAACATTCTTCCTTGGAGAGAAAGTCTCGAAGGTGGTGGAAATTCCTTTGACTAGTGATGGACTCTCTGACACGGAGTACTTGGAACATGAATTGAGGAATCCAAAATACGTGAATCGTCCAAAGCTTGGTTCCTTTTCAGCATGCAGCAATGTCACAGACATTCTTTCTGATACTCGAAGGATTTCTCGAATTCTCCATCAGCATTTGCATGCTTGACTTTGCAGCAGGGTATGTTGATGCACTGCACTATTTGACTGCAAGTATTTCTTACGATGATATAATCGATAAATATTGGCTTATTAATTCTTCATTCATTGCAGTGGTCCATATCTGAAGATTGACATGAGATCTGGACAACCCGATGGATATGATGCAGTCTTTTTTGAGTCCACACAAGTACGTTGAGGGCCTGGAACTCCTGGACTGTTACTTACGAGCCTGGAACTCTACAAGCTCCATGGGAATGCTCCCTCCACAATCGGAGGTGGTGTCTTAGACTTTGTCAACTTCACTAAAGCAGTTAGTTTGCTGTGTGTGGTGTGTGTGTGTGTGGGAGTTTCATAACTAAAAGGGAAGGCTTGCAAGATGCTGGTACACCTTCAATCCTTCAAAGAATAAAAGCTGGTCTGACATTCATGATCCAGGATGAGGTGGGATTCAATCTTATTGATTCACGTGAACACTATTTCATCGGCACTGCTCTGAAGACGCTCAGTATGACTCCAAACATTGTGGTACTAGGTAAGTACTCCACTGATTAATCATGATTAAGCTAAACGTTTAATGTTTACACTAGGCAACACAAGGGTGAAGAGGGTCGCCATTCTGTCTTTTCTTGTTTAACCAAAGCCGTGTCTTACATGGTCGGTTTGTTGCAAAGTTGCTCAATGACTTATTTGGTATACAAGCTCGGAACTTGATTTAATTAAAGATATATTGATATATTTTACGTGAGATAATTGAAATGGCCGTGTCTTAATTTTATTTTATAATAAATATATTATTTGATAATAAATTAGTAGTGACATTTGAATAATTCAAATTAAACAAGTAAAAATGACCTAATAGTCTTAATTGTGTACAGATGAACTTGTATCTATGTTAAATAAATATTCTAAACAGTTTTCTTTCTCAGTCCTATGCCGATATTATGTGTATACCCATGAAAATGGAAGGATTTTATGTAACCTCTAAGATCCTCTTGGTATTCGAAAAATATAAACTGTCGATGAACCATTTGACTGATACATTTAATATAGATTAAAGTTTTATAATTTGTTGTTATAGTAATATGATTTAAACACTCACGCTTTACCATATACTATTATATACCAGAAAGCAAAATTGCAACCCTTGGGTTTAACACAGTTGATTAATGAAGTTTGATATAAATTTTTACAACTAATATCTAATAACAGGAAAGGTATAACATCGAGTTAGCTAGTCCATTCCACCCTATTCTAACTTTCTCCGGGCTATATATATAAACAAGGATATTTATTTTTAAATCTTAATTATACATAAAGAACTTATTATTTTAAAAATAAATCAGTATCTTAAACACTCTTTTTAATTTAATTTAATTTTTTTTAATTTATAATTGTAAATTACATTCTTGATTAATGCAGAACATGCAACCGATTGCATAGTTGCTGGCGACCGTTCCGACCGCCGATCGAAACGTTTCGACCGTGGTCCCGACCATGCAATTTTTGGCGAACAACCCACCGGGTTTCAAACAAAATAACTTAAAGAAATGGTAAAGAAAATAAAAGAAATATAACAAACACACTTAACACAAATCAATCAACTCAAATCACTAATCATCACCAACCTCTTCAACTGCCTCATCTTCATTGTCTTCTTCATGGTCCTCTTTCCATCATCTCCATCATTCATCACTGTCTCCTCCAAACGTACTTGCATCTCAACAAGCCTCATCCATTGCGGTTCTAACTCAAGAGCATCCAAATCCACTTTCAGTAGCTTCATCCTTCGAGCTCCACCCGATCCACAACTCTCTTATTTGCATGAATGGCAACAAGCTTCTTCAAGCTTTCGCTCTTCAAGCGATTCCGTTTCTTTGATTGTATCAAATTCAGCTACTCCAGTTTCGCTCACATGGAGAAGCACTGACTCCTTGGCTAAGAATACGAATGGCAAGCCTTTTCAGCTCCGATTTCATAACCAAACGTGTTCCACCAACTCACAGCCCATCTCCTCTTTAGAACTTCTGGCCAACTCCCGATTAAGAGCCTTGCCTTCTTCCTGTCTAAACTTCTGAAATTGGGTGTCTAACTTTGCATGCAGCTCCATATCCCCTCCACTATAAAGTGCCAAGTAGTCTAGCCAGTTGTCCATTGTTTCAGGATCCAAATCCTTGCCTAGGAACAATGGATTCAGTGCGTATGCAACCGTACATGATGCTATGCATCATGGGCCACCTAGCCTTTCTTCCACCATGATCCTCCATCAAGAAGGCCTTGATATCTTCAATCCTATTGGCATGAATGATTTGACTCGTAGCAACTCCATCAAGGCCTTCAATCATCCTGTCATAGCTTCTTGAATTAGGCCTGAAACGGCACCCTCACGATCCGCAAGCCACAAAACTTTGAGAATGGGACCAACAACACAAGAATTTCTGGCATTCTCTCCAGAAATCATCATCCAAAACAATCCTCTGGATATGCTGACCTGCTGAAGTTGAAAACCACTTGGACGTCACAAACTCCTCACTCACAACAAAACGTTGCAATGCTCCAAACACCTCAACATCCACAAGCTGGCTGATCACAAAACATATATGCAAAGCGAGTTTGGGGGCTTGAGCAACTCATGACGACAAAATCCTCGGAACATAGCAAGAACCATAGGCTTCCATAGGCTTCTTCGTGATGAACGTAATGATCTCCTCACAATGCCTCAACGTTGGTTCCACCCACTCCAATGCTCATGTCCTCCAAAAGCAAGTCCAAAACGTGGCATACACAACGGCATGCAAAATCTCAGGATAATCCTCCCTCATGAAAGTTCCCATGGAGACACAATTTTATGCACTATCTGTCACAACTTGAACCACATTCTTTACACCGATATCCTCAATGACAGGCTTCAATTGATGCCACAGCCATTCAGTCTTCTCAACTTCCCCACAATCTACTGCCTTCAAGAACATGAACCATGAATAGAAGTAACCATGAAGTTGATCATAGATCTTTTGCGGATGTCGGGACCATCCATCAATGACAATGCTGCAGCCATATTGAGCCCAACCTTCTCGAAAACCTACCAAGCTTTGCATTAAAATGTCGTATTGCCTTGTCAAAGCAGTAGTGCGCAGCTTATCATACTTTAACAACCTTGAAATTACCACCTGGTCCTGCATCTATTACAGCAGATAGCATTTTCTTCAAGTAAGGAGACTTTAACATTGAATGCAATGTTGGTGAAGAAGAACTCGACAACTGCATCATCAAGTTGCTGGTAACGTGTATCACTCAAGAGATCAACAATGTTGCCATCACGAGTCCTCTTTCGCTGAGAAAGAGTGGCATTGCCTAGAACCTTCAGTCTGGCCAACACTCCCAGCACCTTCAGACTGGCTTGCAGATCCCGCAGCACCTTCAATTGGCTTGCAGATCCTGCAGCACCTTCAGGCTGGCCCGCAGATCCCCCAGCAATATCCCTGGACTGGGCATGCTGTGACGTCCATGGATTGAGACCCTGCAGCATTTCTGTTGAAGTAGCTCCTTGCCCTTTGGCGTACATTAGGATCAACCTTGTCCCCAACAGAGCAGCACTCAATTTCATGGCCCGGGACGCCTCCAATGTGAGCTCGAATCCTTTAGGTGCTCCACCGTACTCCTTGGTACAGTACTTACAAGTCCAACGGATTTTGCCTCTCCCAGCTGCGTATGCTTTCCCCTTGATGACATGCTCCCATGCCCAATCCTCTCCCATTGATTCGAATAGAACTCCAAGCCTCTAAACTGCTCAAGAACCCTGAACTTTTCTTTGATATTTCTTTAGGGTTAACTCACTCTCTCGGTAGGAAACGGATGGTCGCGACCGCGATGGAAACGGGACGTTTCCCGACCATGGTCTGGTGGTCCGACTGCGGTTGGCAACAACTATGACCGATTGTAAGAACATGTTTTTTCTTTGTTCGTACACACACGGTTTTTCTTAGTTCACTCGTGTACACACATTGCACTAACATGGTAAACGATCCAACGGTAATTGAAGTAAAGTATATTTGTTACTAAAAGAGGTTCAAAAGGCTGACATATCTAAAAAGGCTGATTAAAAATTAATGCTAAATTTTTTATAAGACATTTTTATCTAATATTTTAATCCAATGGATAGATATTACTATATTTGTAGTTATTTTACTATTATTTCTTTTTGAACAAAATTTAATATTAGAATAAAAGCTAAATTATCCATATCTTATATTTCTAGAATATTAATGGTATAGTATATATTAAGAAGCCTTAATTAATAAATTATATATTTAACACACCACATGTAATATATATTCATGTGAAAATTAATTTAGATATGCTTAAATTTTGATATGGATATACATGTGTGTGCTTTTTATATGTATATGGATATTTTTAAATATAAATTTTTAAATAAGTCATTCGCAACTGCTATAAATATGTGCATTACATAATATTGTATATGTGGCTAAATTTTATTTAAGAAATAATAATTATATAATTTCAAAATAACATATGCACATACACATACATACTTATAAATCCAAACCATCTTAAAGATGAAGTTGCTTTAATTTTTTTATGATTAACATTAAAATTTAAGAATGAAATAATTTAAACCAACCAATTGAAATATAGATATTTTACACATCAATGCTGCCCCTTTAAACAAAACATAAAATATTATTTATATTATAAATTTTATGATTACATTTTTAAAATAAAACTTAAGTATTCTTAGTATATATTGCTTCATCTTAAATATAGAATGGATAAATTGTTTATCATTATCCTTTCTTATATTAAATTTAAAACTAAATTAAATATTTAGCCCACATCCTTTTATAAAAATTTAAGTTTTAAATTATTATCTAACAATTACTACTTTCTAAAGTTAAAGTTAAAATATATCTAAGCTATTTAGATAAACTATATTAAAAATTAAATCACCATCAAACTAAATTGGGAAAAATATAATAAAATAGAAATAACTTATAATTTATTAATTATTAAAAATACTAGTTAAACATGATTAATAAGAACTAAATAAATTTGAAAAGGTTAATAATAAACATATTAATGGTAATAAAATTAATTAATTTTTAATAAATGTTAATTAAATAAGAGTATATACAGTAACCCTTTTGATAACTTATTCCTTAATAATTTATACCTTGGTAATAAATTTTGATGTTTATCATGCTTGTTTCATGGTGATTATAAAAGGAATTAAAGAAAAAGGAAAGATAATGGATTTCTTTAGAATAAAAGAAAAAAAAGTGAAAGAACATATATTGCTACAAAAGAAAAATATTTTTTTCACAACTTGGTACATTAGTTTTAAAAATTAGTTAAAACATGCAAGTAGCACGTAGAACTATTTGAGAAATGTGTATTGGAAGTACTGATAGAAATTAATTCGTCTCTTAATAGTTAATAATTATTAACCTATGATAACTTATAAATTTATAGGTCCATTAAGGTTATAAATTAAGGAATTATTATATCTCATTTTAGTAATATTTCATTTATATGTAAAATAATGAAGGTAACGCAACCTTTATCTTAAGAATTATAATTGATACGAACTAATATTTAAATCCATAGCTGAAATTTATAAGCATCACAGTAGCACATGCACTGTTTAAAGTTCCATACGTTAATTGGCATGTGCATACATCAAATGTTTAATTATTTAAAGTATAAACTTTTTATATTAAATATATCCATTCCGTATATATAAATAATTTATTTAACCTTTACACATGCCAACACGAGCACAAGATATTCTGATCATTGTAGTTCAGTGTGGAAAATATTAAAACAGTACAAAACAGTTATACTACTGGACTAACAGGATGAAGGTTTAGTTTGTTTGTTGCATTTGAAACTGCTTCCCCAGCTCGTTTTCTTGTTTATTCTTTTATTTTAATTTTGAATATATTTCAAAGATAGTTTTATATAAAGAATAATAGTGGTACATTGGTCCCTTATTTTAAATTGTGTGTTCTTTCAATCATAAGACTTGGTGTAGTCCCTTTAGATGAAGTGGCATCTAGTAGGTCAATCCGGACATCATTTTGAGGATTGAATTGAGCTTCCCGTTTGCGTGTTCTTCTTTTGTAAATTATAACCACCAGTGCCATAGCAACAGCAGCAGCGATAGCAAGAGGAACTCCAACTCCAATTGAAACACCAAGAACGGCTGGCTTGTGATTTGATTTTTGTCCCGTATTGCTAGACAGAAACAGAATTACAGGTCATAGTATTGTTCACAACCACCTAATCTGTTGTTAAGCAAATAACATGAAGTATCAAACTACTTAACTGGTGTTGGAGAAACAAAACTTTGTTGATGTGTTGGAGTGGCACTTCGCTTATCAATAGCCTCTTCAACAACTGATAATCCCAGCTCATTAATCAGGATGTTCACAACAATGTCCACCGCAGCAACCCCGATCAGCCGCTTATTCTCATCAAATGCTGAAAGTAATATAATATGTTAAAACCTGAAACCCTAAACGGGGACTAACCTGGATAGGTGGAAGTGGTAACGTTTCCCAACCCAGCTCCGTCCTTGTAAAGAGGCACCCAAAGAGGTCGCTTTTGTACGCTCGTAAATCGAAGCCAAGCTATATAGTCGAAATAACTTCGCACTTTCCACAAAGGATTATATGCATCCGTCACTGTTTCAAATGTCATGTTCAAGCTGCTTTTCATTTGAATCAATGTAGCATCGTTTGATGAATCATATCCAATCCTGTAGAGAAAAACTGCAACATTTCCTTGATTGAGCTGGGTGAAGATGGGGATCATGTCGGTCAAGTTTAAAGTGCTAGCAAAGTATCCACTTGTGAAGACAAGCAGTACCTATGATTATACTGCACATTAGCTTATCTGGAACTATGCCCACACACACGTTTGAATCTAGAACGGTGGCATGAACATAACACTACATATAACTAAGAGTTCGTCTGTTACAACGTGTTAGACCATGCCTAGCTTCATTGTTCAGATTGATTTAGTAAATAATCATTCACTCACACGCACACACACATCTCACTTTTAACTCGGAGCTGGACTTCAAGTGCTGAAGAGCTTTGGTGAGTGCAACTTTCAAGTCAATCGGCTTACTATCAACTGCCACACTGTTTATAGCATCCTTTAAAAGTTTGATATCAGCTTGATCATTAGAAGTCTCTATTCCTTGCAGTGAAACTGAAACCTATAATTTCATTTTATATGTATTAAATCTATGATAAAGAAGTCCTTAATAAACATTTAAAGTTAACTAAACTATACTTATTTTACACATATAGTAATTGTCAACTTACTTGGTTACCAATTAATTCACCACTCATCCTCGAACAGCGACTTCGTCACCATTGGTAAGTGTGTTTAACAGTTCTATTATGATTTGTTTAGTGGCATCAAACATGTACTCTTGACAAAGTTTCAACAGGGTTACTCATTGAAGTTGAAGTGTCCATGAGAATGTATAGTGATTTTGTCACTGCAAGCATATTGATGAACCACGGTCTTCTCTTTGGGATCGTACTCTGTACAATTCCCATCCGATTCAAGATAATCCTGCAAATTATCAGGTAGATATAAACTGCTGTGTATATATACACGTGTGTATGTAAAATGCATACTCTTCCTGGGTAAACATATAGAAATCCATCGCAGCTCCAAATAATGCCCAGCCTTTATAAGACTCGTTTGTACTTTTCCAGGTGTCTTGCAATTTCTGGTTGAGTGGTTTTTGAGCACAAATTGACTTTTGAAATTCATAATTGTTCTCCAATGCAAAAGGTGCACGTGGTATCCTTCACAAAAGCTCATATATATGTACCCACACACACACACACACGTGTGTGGATGTATATATTTATATGTGTGTGTGTGTAAACAAACCTGATATAAGAATTTGCAGTTGAAACACTTAACTGGTGACAGGAGCTAGAGCAACCTGGATTACTACTCACATTTAAACATGTCAACGATTTGATTTCATTTCTCCCTTGCGGCCTACAAGGATGCCTTAGGCATGTACTTGGTGCAGTTTACTAAGAATCTGTAAAACCAGTAGACTTATTATATATACAAAAGGATCTCTCTCTCTCTCTCTCTCTCTCTCTCTCTCTCTATATATATATATATATATATATAAAACGGAAAACAATAAATAGAAGAGTGGAACATTTCGGATTACCACAAATATTATCAAGGTTCGAAACAGCTAGCTTAGCAATCTCTTGCACTTGAAAATCTGTTGCATCCAGAACACCTTGAATTTCACTACTACCCTGTGAATGTAACACTTGGAAAACAAAGAGCAGCTCTAGAAATATAAACAGAGACAATATTGCCATTGACCACTTAAGTGAGCAGCTTAATGAGTAATATTTATAATAATGCCAAATTGTTAGCCGTCAAGTTAGAAAAGTCATCATTTCTATAGTTAATGAACCTTCGATCCCATGCAAGTCCACAAGCAGATGTGGCCGCTTAACGTCAATGTTTTGACTACAGATCAGGTTGGAAACACGTCTTTTAACAGGCAACTTCTAGTGTGAGCTACATGCAGAAGTTACAGCAGTTCCTGTGGAGATACCAGACGCGAACTTTGGACTTGTAAAGAAATGAATATGTTTGGCAGGAGAGCAGTGACTTCCGCAACAAACATGAGCTTGTAAGTCTTGTTTTTTTGACAAACAGGA